>RYFJ01001441.1:0-225720 GCA_003991445.1 Oryza meyeriana var. granulata | reverse complement strand
AGTCCAAGGCTAGAAAAGGCAAATCAAAACTCCCCGAGCTATACAAACCAAAACAACCAACCAGTCTGGCCAAACCGATCCATCGAAAAAAAACAAAACCATACCTCCACATAACCACGTGAGCTCCTCTTGTGTTGTACAAACAAAATCGCCACCCCTTGTCCCTGAACTCTTTAGCCGATTCAACCTTAAGTCGAACCCCTCAAAGCAAAAAAGTCCACTGCACTCCCCCTTCAAAACTGACCAACAAACATATATTGACAACACGGCCTGCAACCACTTACACTCCCGATAGTTATGTAATGCCGTTAACTCGTACATGGAAAATAAGCCACAAGCATAATTCTCCACCGCCATATCTCGTTTCAGCCATCAAAACTTCTGTAAAAAAACACAACCGCTCTTCCTTCAAACTCTGAATCAAAACAACCCGAGACTCATCCCGACACATACAACCTAAACCACTCCCGTCCGCGAATCAAAAAGTGGGAACTCAGATATTCTGATTCTCATCAAACGCCCCGCGCGCTGCTCCCCACACCAAACTCTCTTGATCACTTTCAACGTCAACAACGGAGTGGAAAATTCAATCCCCTGAAATGAAAAATCTTCTCACAAACTACCACTATCAATGATGCAACCTTCTTATGCTTGTCTCCTATTAGTCTTAAGAACAACTCGTGACAACCCAATCCCCTTCAAGAACCATAAAACCCAAATTGCCCAGCCGAACACCAAAAAACCACCACTTATGAATCATCCTTAGGCCCATATTTCTTGCCCTCTCCACACTCGCGTAAATCAGCTATATGCTTGCTCACTTTTAAAACTAAACCACACATCATCAATGTAATTCTACCAACAAAGCTGAATCATGAAAAATATAATTCATCGCTCTTTGATAGAGCCGGCACCCACCTTTAACCCAAAGGTTCATTACTACGGCACATCATACAAGCCGATAGCTCCAGGACATCGAACGCAGTCTTATGTATATATCGGCCATAAAAATCTGATTATATCCTGCATTGCCGTCCATGAAGCTGATAATTTTTGTGACCTGAGGCTGCATCCACCAAGATCCCTACGCATTGGGTATTCGTCCTTAGGGGTAGCTTTATTCAAATGCCGGAAATCAATACATATCCTCAATTTTCCATTTTTCTTTCCACCGGGACGATATAGAACCCATTCAGCATATCGGCATGGCCTATAAAACTTGGCATATACAACCTTTGTGATCTCCGCTTGATCTGCCATGCAACTCTGCCTTGAATCTTCTTGGAGCCTGCTTGAAATGGCCGATATCCTGGTTTAAATGGGCCCGATGTTCAACAATTCGATCGCTCAATCGCTGGCATTTCATGGTACTCCCAGGCAAACAATCCGATATTCCCTTCAGTAGCGCTATCAATTTCTTCGTAGCTCAGGATGTTTTTTGCATGTAACGTCGGCCTAGGCCTATCTCCTGGTCCAATATCGATCTCTCCAAATCATCAGCCGACGTGAATCCTTGCCCCAGTTCCCCTCCATCTTCAATAGATCCCATCAGAGTACAATCGGCAGCCGATCTGCTGGATCGGCTGTATCCCCTGCTAGTAACCTTGAGGTAAATCTCCTTCCCAAACTCTTTTTCCGGATAGGCAGTCAACACCATCGCTTCCCAGACTAGAGATCGGTCATGGCAATATGGTCGACGATCTGCTAGCCTCGACTTGATCTACCCTGCCAAGTAATTAGACATTGATGCATGTTCGAAAGGCACGCAACAGTTCACATGATCCAATCCCTGCGATGAAAGCAAACTTTACGAGACACCCCCTTTCGCGATGACAAAAACGTGGTGGGTAATGTTTATTCCCCACTTGCAACTCCACGTTCAAGTACGCCTTTCGCTTCAGATGAATCCATCGAGTCCTTAGCACCATATTTGTCTTGATCAGTCTTCGGTAGTCTTCCCCAATTTCCGGAATGTAGCATGAGGCATGAGGAACAGCCGCCTCCATCTAACCAGCATCTTTTTCATCACGCTTCCCATTTACGTAGCCTTGATGTATAACGGTTTTAGGTGCCGATGCTCTGACTCTCAGGTTTATCAAAATATGGCCTGATCAGATTGTAGCGTCAGTTTGAGCGAAAACCTCCTCATCGCTCTCTTCATCCGATGAAAACGCCTTATACTTCCCGCGGCAGCAAGAACACCATGTTTACTGGAGCCGATTCGCCTTCATCGTCCTTCCTCTTTACTTGCCAGACTTGTTGGTCCTCTTGAGTCGATGATCGGCTTCCTCTTGATCTTGGGCGCTGCTCTTTCTTTTTGCTCTCGGTGTCAAATCGTGTGCCCTTCTTCTGATTCTTCGTGAATAGCCATAGACACCACTGAGGATTCTGAACTGTTTTTCTCATGTGTTTTTTCTTCATCCTCTTCAAAAAGCTCTTCACAGATCGCCCTGTCGGCTATGGACTGACGCTCTTTCCAAACGGCCGATCTGCGAAAACCTCTGCTGCCGATCATGGCGATCCATGCACGGCTACACTCGGGGCAATTCTCAGCCGATGGCAGCCTCATTCCTTGAGCCAGCAGAAACGAAAAAATGGGCAGTCCAATCGGATTATATCGTTCTGGTTCACCCTCCTGTTCTTCATATCTTGAGTATTTTTCTATCATATCCGATGAAGTAATCTTGACTGTGTGCCTTTGATGTCCTGCTCCATCGGCTCGATCCTTTAATGATGACCGCATAGACCATGTTTACAGGGAACGGGTGCCCATCTATCTTTCATTGGCTTTTTGTCTTCAAACATGATTCGTCCTTGCTCAACAGCCAACTGAATTTGTTGCGAAAAACCCTTTTGCACTCGTTAGTTATGGTGCGATGTCGCATTGTGCCATTTGCAATATTTCTTCTTCTTTAGTTCTTCTGCTGATGGAATCACGTGGTTTGGCGGCAATTGTATTTGCTTTTCCTGTAACAACAAGTCAAAATTTATCGGCCTTGCTTACATCGAAATCATACCGTTCCTCTTTGCCGATATCTTTGACCCACGGGCAATGATCCTGACTTCTGTTCCTGCCCACTCCGCCAATCCAACCTCAGCATCGGATCCCTCATATCTGAGCCTGATGAATAGACCTGAACCTGAGCAACCCTCCTCTGGTACTGTCCTTTTTCGCCTCTTGAAATCGGCTTTCATGAGCCGACACCTTCTGTACCAGGTGCGACAAGGATTCGAACTCTGAGATGAAAAACCTCTCTTTTGATGGGCCAGAGTCCCTGAAAAAGCCAGAATCGGCCAGATGTCCATCGCTTCAGATCAAAACTATAACACCGGTTCTGATATCCCGAAATCGCTGAATGTACTCCGGTACTGTTTCATCTAGTCGTTGCTTAACCGATGTCAAATCTGACAGTCTCAGCTCATGAATCCAGCGAAGAAATATTTTGTGAAACTGTTCTCCAGATCGCCCACCCGAACAGAATTTGGCGGTAATGAGGAGAACCATGTAAAGCCGATCCAGATAGCGATAGGGGAAAAAACCTAACCCTCAGGGCCTCTTCAGCCGATGCCTCCCCACACTTGCGCCAGGAATCGACTGACATGTTCTACTGTAGACGTGTGTCCTGCCCTGAAAACTTCGAGAAATCCGGGACCCTGTATCGGTGTGGTAACGGAACCCTGTCAAACCACTCAGGATATGGGTGCCGATACATGAACGCTTGTTCCTTGGGCTTGATCCCAAACTGCTCCTTACTATCTCCTCAACCCGTGCCGACAAATCTTCTTCTCTTGCATTCTCCTGTTGATACTGCTGAATACTGTATCGGCGGGGTTGGTTCCGATTTTGTCTGTGATACTCCCTCTGGTAGGTACCTGGATCGGCTCCTCCTCCCAGATAGTTCTGGCTGGTATCCTCCATAGTAGGCAGTCCGATTGGTACCCAGCAGGAAATCTTGTTGCCCCCAGCCTGGTTCTGTGTAAACATATGCTCTGGTATATCTCTGTTGATGTTGTAAGCAATCTGAGTTGGTTCAACTTTGGCGGGAGAAAAACAGACCCCGAGTTGGTTCCTGGGCAATTGATCCATCAACAGTCTTCTTGATGAGATTATGCAGTGTGTTTACCAAGACTCCCGACTGATTGATGAGCGCGTGGTGAACAGCCTCATTGACCATCTCCTGTAAAGGCTTGATTGGTGGACTCTCGGGTTGTGTGCGGCTCGATTCTCCTACCAGGACTGGTTTTGGAAACTGCGTCTTCTGAATCGGCCCTTGCCTTGTCAATGCTGAAAGACTCCAAGCAAAAGCTTCTGGGAAATTGGCCATAGTCTGCTCAACCTGCTGTTTTTGCTCTTCGGTCAAATCTTCCATGCTGACCGGAATTATGCCGTCTGTCTGATTTCCTTCCTGGTCATGTTGCAGATCTGATTACTGAACTTTTCTTTTTTGTGTCAAGACTTTGGTTGAAACTTCGTTTTCGTCCACCAGCGTGCAAAAGCGTGTTGACGCGAAAACCCGCCGGGGCCGTCCGGCGTCGGGTTGACACGTGAAAGGCCTGGGAATTTGCTTCACTCCAGTGCAGGTCCTAAAGTTTGAGGTTCGTAGGCGTGCCAGTCAATTTGACCCTGCAATTGACAAGGAGGAAAATGTTAGATCAACGAGCCAATCGGCTGGAAGCCGATCTAGACTCGTTTCATCAACCGATGGCCGATGCACACTGTAGCACTTATACATCGGCTTAAGGCCGATGATGGCGAGAGCAATAACGTAATAATAAACAAATATCATGCTAGCCGATCGTCGAAGGGATATTCAAAAACCGGCTATAAGCTAGATAAAATAAGCAAGTATAATGCATAAATAAATCAAATAGATCCTAGCTGATCACGATCTAGTGTTACTGGTGTTGTTATGAAGGTGTGCCTGCACCCGGGCCCTTGCTTATATCGGCTCCCCGGGATCTTCGTCCGCTGTCCGGGCCCATATACTGGTCCTCACCCAAGCTCATGCCCGGGCCCTCACCTGGGGTCGTGCCTAGGAACCTGATTGTACTTGTACTTGGATCGGCAGAATAGACCCATCGGCTAGTTCTTAGCCGATTGTAACAATAATACAGGCAAGAACATATAATAAAGTACGCAATAACATAAATGACAAATAATTAATAAGCTAGCCGACTACTGAATAGAGCGAGTATAGGATAATACAATGAATAAATGTAGTCGGCTTTAACAGATAACTTATCGGCTAAGCACTCCGATAACACCATCGCACAACACCATCAGCTCATCAAGAGTAAAGCTATTATCGTCAGTCTAGTAGATCGGACCCAACCGTTGCAGCACAGACCGACAATGATACAATGCCTCAATAAATCGATAGATATGATGCGACCGTGATGAAAATAACTACCGGCTATGCACTCCGATAAAACGCCTGCACACAACGCATCGGCCCAACAGGATCGACTTATCACTAGCGGTTCAGTAGGTCGGACCCAACCGATGCAGCACGAACCGATGATAAATTGCTCCCAGTAAGCCGATACGATTTATGCATGCGTGATGTGATATACCTAATCAATCTATGAGGTCAAACTGAACTGATGCAGCCATAGATAAAGTAAATATATCGTGGTAAGCCGACTACCATAAACCGACTAGAATATCGGACCTAACCGAGGAAGTCCTAGCCGATTGGTAGCCGGGGTGATGAGACTTACCCTCTCGCAGGAGTTCGGACCTAACCGATGCAGCCCGGCTCGAGAAGCAGGATCCCGTCGAAAGGGTGGCGATGCGCCGAATTTTGTATTGATCTGTGGTTGATATCTTACAAGGTCCCCGGGCATACGTATATACCCCGAGTTACATGAGTCCTTATAGGACACGGTATACGATTTCCTATCTATAACAAAAAACACTAACAAGGTCTGACCGGACACGAGGTCAGGTTTCCTAAAAGAGATAAACATTTTCCTAATAACTATAGTAAATAACTGCCACGCGCGGTCTTCACGGCTCCTTCTCGGACTCGATCTGCTTCTTGGATCAATTTCCATTATCTGACTGCAACCGTCCTTTTGACCGAATCTGATACAAGGCCTTACCAAATTTTGGCGTTAACAGGCGGCAAGGGGGCCGCCTGAAAAAACGCCCTCCCGAAGGGCATTGGGAGTATATTTTTTAATATTTTTTTAAAATATACTTTTGTAAATTTTTTTAAAAAAAATGAAAAAATTTCCCCAAAGGACTGACCGTATACGCATCCGTGTGCGATGTAGTTGCCACGGCCCAAGACTTATTGCCTTTACAGGCCAATTAAGCCCAAAATTTGTTACTTTCCAAGACGATTTGGGCCTTGTCTTCGGTAACCCGTTCGGGGAATTTTTACTGTTACTAATTTAATTTTTTTTTAAATTTACAAAACTAATTTTCGATTTGGGAAATTTGCAAAACTAGCCTCTTGCCGCCCTGGGCCACGGCGGTATTTAAAAACCGCCGTGGCCCAGGGCGGCGAATGGCATCCCGTCACCCAGGGCTAACGGCCCCGGCGGCCGTTAGCCACGGGGAGGCCACGTGGAAGCAAAATTGCATTCGCCGCCGTCCCCCAGGGCGGCGAATGCATAGGACCGTCCGCACAGCGATCGGACGGTCCGAATCCACGGCAAATTATTGTAACGCGCGCTAACTACCTTAAAACAGTCATAACTTTCGCATACGATCTCGGAATCGAGCAAATAAGTACTCTACGGACATCTACAGAAAATTTTACATCCGCTTCCCCCCCCCACTTCGTCGGGTTTGTCCAAATAAATTTTGCGAAATTCGGCCGAGAAGATTGAGTTTTTGAGGTCCGAAGTTTCAGCACGGTTTTTAAAGCACACTCGTAATTTTCTACAGGCCACATCTTACATCGGTTTAAGCTGCACCTTCATGAGATTTTGCTATTCTCGTGTTGCTAGTTGAGAAAAAAATATCAAAAAAAAAAAAAAAATTTTGCAGAGCGGCCCCTAGATTCGGACCGTCCGATCGCTGTGCGGACGGTCCTATGCATTCGCCGCCCTGGGGGACGGCGGCGAATGCCCCAGGGGGCCGAATGCAAAATTGCATTCGCCTAGGGCGGTGAATGCAATTTTGCATTCGGCCCCCTGGGGGCATTCGCCGCCGTCCCCCAGGGCGGCGAATCCACGTGGCCTCCCCGTGTCTAACGGCCGCCGGGGTCGTTAGCCCCGGGTGACGGGATGCCATTCGCCGCCCTGGGCCACGACGGTTTTTAAATACCGCCGTGGCCCAGGGCGGCAAGAGGTTAGTTTTGCAAATTTCCCAAATCGAAAATTAGTTTTGTAAATTTAAAAAAAAATTAAATTAGTAACAGTAAAAATTCCCCGTTCGGGCCACTCCAATAGTCCAACACTCCAACTGCAATGAATTTTTTTATTTTTATTTTTTTTAATAAAATATTTATAAAAGTATACCTTTATTTCAAAATTTTACAAAAATATACTCCCAGCACTCTTTAGGAGGGCATTTTTTAAAAATCGTTCTCCTAGAGGGCGATTTAATGACGTGGCAGACGGCTGTCGGCCTCAGCACTTTTTCAGGCGGCCCCCTAGCCGCCCAAAAGCCGCCCTTTAGGATGACGGCAAGGGGGCCGCCTGCAAAACGCTGGCCGCGGGGCCGGCTTTTTTACAAGCGACCCCCTTGCCGCCCTCCTAAAGGACAGTTTTTTGGCGACCAGGAGCCACCTGCAAAATGGCCACTTTGTTTTTTTTCTTTTTTTTGATATTTTTTTCTCAACTAGGAACTCAAGAATAGCAAAACCTCGTGAATGTGCAACTCAAACCGATATAAGATGTGGCCTGTAGAAAATTGTGAGTGTGCTTTAAAAACCGTGCTGAAACTTCGGACCTCAAAAACTCAATCTTCCAAGCCGAATTTCGCAAAAAAATTTTGGACAAACCCAATAATTGGTGGAGAAGCGGATGTAAAATTTTCGGTAGATGTCCGCAGAGTACTTATTTGCCCGATTTCGAAACTGTATGTGAAAGTTATGACTCTTTTAAGGTGATATCGCGCGTTAGGGAAAAATAGGCATAACTTTTAAGCGGTTCTGTACCCGGCCGATCCGACCAGGTTGAGGCAGGCGGTTCGACCGCCCCAATTTTACAGGCGACCCCTTGATTGCCCAAAAACCGCCCTCCCAGAAAACGGCAAGAGGGCCGCCTGCAAAATAGCTGACCCACGGACCGGCCATTTTGCAGACGGCTCCCTGGTCGCCCAAAAACCACCCTCTGGGAGGGCGGCAAGGGAGCCACCTATAAAATGGCTGGCCTCCTGGCCGGTGTTTTGCAGACGACCCTTTTGCCGTCTTTCTAGAGGGCGGTTTTTGGGCAGCGGGGGGCGTCTACAAAAGTGTTGACGGCCGTCGCCATGTTATAAAATCGCTCGATGGAAGGACGATTTTTCATTGCCCTCCCAGAGGGCGGTAGGGGTATATTTTTTAAATGTTTGAAAAAAAATATACTTTTTTTTATATTTTATTAAATAAATATAAAAATAAAAAAATTCCAACTGCAATAGCCAGCCAGGCCGAATTCCAGTTCCCGATCTACTCGCCGTCCTCTCTACACCCAGTATCCGTCCGCCGCCTCCCACTCCGGCAGATCCATCCCACCCAGCCGACCGCCGTGGCGGAGATCCTCTCCGGCGTTTTCCGAGTCAATCCCATCAGCTAACCTCAAAAAGGCACGGATTTGCCCTTGAATCGGTCCTGTGAGCCAGTGAGCGGTGAGCTTTCGCCATGTCGAGGCTGCGGGCGCTGTGGCAGGCCTCCGTTAACGCCACCAAGCGAGGTAGCTCCCTGCCGCAAACCTAATTGCGCTGCTCTACGCTCGTTTTTTCTGGGTTTATTTCCTCAAACGAAACTCGCTTGGTGCTGCTTCCTTTACCTATCCGTAAGTTTGCTCAGTTTTGAGGCCATGTGAAATATTTACTGGAAAGGTCGTTCTCGAGGGCATGCTCGCTACCATAGAGTTGACTACTCCAATTTATCGCATAAGAGCGGCTCACAAAGATTACTGAACCATTGGGGGTGCATGATATGAAATTCCAATTGATGAGTAGCTGAAGGATGCTGGTTTAGATCCGAGATAGGGATTCAAATTTGTATCAGCTCAGTACTAATTATGCTGATGTTTATTAAGACAATTAGAGGTTTCTTCTAGCATTTCGATTTATTTAAAATGGACGCTGCTGGATCGCGAGTTGCCTTTAGTTGTTAGCTATGCCATAATTCTTTCATCCTATGTACCACATTTGCAGCCATTGTGTGGAATGCTGAAGATCTAATCCCGCCAAGTGAAAAGTACATCTTCAATTTTAATTCAAAAGATGAGCTGAAAAGGTGGCACTTGTATTCGGATTCTGAATATGGAGGTAATGCTTCAGTTTCAAAGTTTTTCTTGCAGGAATGTTAGTTTTCATGATTGTTCAGAATAACTGATTGGTATAATAGACTAATATTATATTGTATATGTTTTGATTGTGAGATACTCATGGAATATTCATGTTATAAGACTTTGCCTGGCACGGGAAATGTTCCTTTGTTTTTATTCTCAGAATATGTGGGAAAAATGCGAGTTCCCAAGGGCTCATTTTTTTCTTATATGTATATATGTTACGATTCAAAGTTTCATTGTGATGTATGCTTAGAACTGAAATGATTAAAGCTAGGCAAGTTCCCTTTCAGAAAACATCAGAAAAAAAAATTCTTGAATTCTTGTAGCTTTCTAACATAGTTCCTGGATATCCCTAACATAGTTCCTGGCCAAGTCGATCACTTTTAGCTCCATTCTTATCAAGAGGCTTCATTGTATACTTATTTAGACAATACATTTCAGTGGAAATATTGCCACTCATCAATTTATTCAGTTTTGCCTCCATTTTTTTTTTTTTTTGCCTACATGTGGTCTTTTACTTTCTATTATCAAGAATGTCCCGCAAAGGTATATCTAATACCAAAATATTGTGGCTTACTGTCTGTTACAGTGAGCCAAATGGGAATCTTCCTGCCCCTTGTGCTTTCACCCCGGATGTTCTACAATGGATACATCAGTATATTATCAGATGGTAGTTGCTACACCATAGATTAGATAGTGTGGGATGTAAACCAGTCTGATGGGTAAATTGTTAATGCCTCGTTGTGTAGTAATATGCTGGTGCCGTAGTCTTACAATAGTACCTGGAATGAGTGAATGCTTATTTCTTTCTGTCTTTTAGGTGGCAACCTTTCTGGCATGTTCATTAAGCTTCGCTAATATTTATTGACACCTTTTGTAACTGATAGCAAGCTCTGTATTCACATCTACGAAAATATTTGATTGAAATGACTTGTTATTCAGGTTTATCATCTGCGTCATTGGAGATAACTGATGGTGTTGCTGGTGGGGATACTTCATCAACTGGTACTCTGATGTTTTGATGTGAAGTTTGATTTTGATTGATTTTTCAGTACAAAGGGGGAAAATAGTTTATTTATCTGCAGTTATGTAGAGCTTATGAATATAAATTAACCTGTTGAACTATGGAATGTCTTCTAGTGTTGTTATTCCCATCTGTCCTTACAAGTTTCAACTTACCAGATATATCAGCTTGCTGTCTTGGCTTTTCTAATCGGAAAGAAAGCATGTGTTTTTTTCATGGTTTCCTTAGATTGCATTCCTGATTAACTCAGATTCATTTTAAAGCTTTGACAGTTTTGCGACTATTTTTCCAACATGTGCATTCTGGAAGGTGTCTTTTCTGGTAATCTCTCTCTGGATATGTCTGAGGGATCAACATGGAAGATAAGGCGTAGTGGTTTCTGTGGAATGAGATCAAAGAAGGTTAAGTGATTTTGACTTGGTTATTGCTCAATATCTGTAGATGCTATTCTGCTGATAAACCTTTATTTCTATTCTCTCTTTCAGTTTAATGGTTTCATTGATCTTGATGCATATGACACAATAGCAATGAAGCTCAGAGGGGATGGAAGATGCTACATATCTACTGTATGTATCCTCATTCTGAGACAGTATTGAATGTGTGATATCAAGTAAATACATTGCTACATAATCTGAATCTTAAACAGATATACACAGAGAACTGGGTGAATTCACCAGGACAACAGGAAGATAATTCGTGGCAGGCCTTTGTGTACTTACCCCAGGACAGATGGCAAATCATGAAGGTAATTTCAATTCAAAAGTTGAGCGATGTGGTTTTTGACGATAGATACAACAGCATTTGCCCTGCTCCTTTATTTCAGATCCCTCTTGATTCATATCTACCTACATGGAGGGGAAATGTGATCGAAGCAAAGATGGAAATGAACCCTGCTCGTGTTGTGGGAATGTCTCTCTCTGTAAATGCGGAAGGCGGTGTACCTGGTGCAAAGACTGGACCAGGCGATTTTAGGTTAGAGGTTGATTGGATCAAGGCACTGAGGACACTGTGAACTCGTGCTTTCCACAAGTCGGTATTTTGAAGGATTTGTCAGGGCTGGGAATTTCTTGTCGGCTATGTCCATCTAGCTCCTTGACAGAAATAATTTCTTTTTCATGCGATAATTGCTGAATATCATGAGGAATGAGTAACTGTGACCATACTGCAGATTTGTCAGCTCTTGTATCCACTTGAGATGCATGGGGTTTGTATCAGTCAATATAACAGGATATTGAAAGGGTGTCGCTGTTCAGCGCGAATGAATAATGAGGTTGCTTTTACTTTTGGGGGGAAATAAATAAAAATGTGTCACCTGTTCCTGTTGTTTATGACCGTCTGAACAGATGTTACTTCCGTGCTACAGTGTCCGATGAATGGTTATCCATTCCGCATCAACTGATACCTGCAGTAGCAAGTTTGTAATTGGCTTCTGTATTTCTAGATAATGGCATTCCCTGTATGATGATGATATAGGCGTTGGTAGGTTATCGCCTATAGTTCATCTAAATAAGTTTATAGAGCCGATCATAGCTTATCCGTGAGTCTAGACCCGCGTCCATCTCTATATATATGGATATGTATGTCGATTTTTACGGTGGAGCTTAGGAGCTCGTGCGGGGTGGCGGCTTCTGCCTGCTAAATTGCACGTTTTGCCCGAGTTCAGGCTATCAGGTAACCCTGTTTGGTCAAAGAACATGTTCTCTTCACAACAGCAAAAACCCCGTGACAAATTGACAGTGCACAGTTGCAACGGAAACTTCTCCCCGCATGGATAAAATAAACAACAGTGGATATTTCAAAACCATCTTTTAAAAAAGTGGAGATTTCAAAATAAATTTCAGGAATTGTATACAAAACACACTTGAATTAGTAGTCCATAACTAAGAATCCTAACTCAGTCGCTGCTTTCAACAAGCAACATGGCGAAGTTTCCTTTCACGGAAACAATTTGTTCATGCACCACACGTCCACACCATGACACCGCAGCTAAAGGGAACGAACAGAATGGGCGCACCCAATGCAAAACCGAGAAGACGATGGGTGTGTGGCGACCAGTCCTCCTCTCCTTGCATGCATGCGTGCACAAACGAGGGGTGAGCCGTGTCATCCTTCAATGAACCCGATCATCCGCAGCACGGAGTTGCGCAGGTGGCTGAGGTCGCGGCGCGCCCGCCCTGTCCCCGACCGCAGCGAGAACGCGGCCTCTCCCTCCGACCGCCTCCGCGACACCATCACGTGGGGCGGCACCATCGTGCCGGAGCCGCCGTCGTCGGCCTGGTCGGCGCCGCTCCACCGGCTCGCCGCCGCCCTGGGAATGTCCACCGGCCGAGAGCTCGCGGTGGCCTGGCAAGTGATCTGGCCCCGCCGAGCCGGCGTGGCCGCGGTCCCCGTGGCTCTCGCCGGCGGCGGGACGTCGTGTGGCGACTGGTGATCCGGCCACAGCACCTCGGACTCGTACCTCTCCTCTCCCGTCGTCGCCATGCGCACGCGCAAACCCACCAGCTCGATCGCTCGCGAAGCCTGTGAAGCGTCGATGCGTTTGGGTTTGGGGTTTGGCCGTTTGGGCTTTTGTCTTAGCTTTCTGTGCGACGACGAGTGCGGGGCGTATATATAGGCGACAGGCGCCACGTACGCGTCGAGTAGCTTCGCACGTACGGTAGCCGCCCGCCTAGCCGCGCGAGGAAGACGAGAGGCGCCCACGGAAAGGAAAGGATCGTGTGCGTGGGTTCTATCGGGTCCGGTCGTTCGGACCGGATCAGATGACGAAAACCAATTACGGAGTCAACAAAAGGCTCGTGTCAGTCAATACAACCAAAAAAAACGTGGCTCGTCCCTTCGCCAGAGAGCAGCCGCCTCGTTCTTCACTGCCCGACATGATGATCAAACTGAAATTGGTCGTACGTGCGTGCGGCGTAAGTGAGGTTCATGCTTGCCACCTGCAGTGCAAAGATTGCACAGCAGGCACGTACTGGTAATATGTGATTTTAGTCGAGTGGGTAAGTTCTGACGGGATTAAAGATCCCATTTGTAAAAGTGCAGCCACGTGATTAGAGACCCAGGCTAAATCGTAGACTAATCTCGGATGCCAAAGGCGCATCCTAGCGGACTGTCCACGCGTCCTCTGCCACGCATGTACTCACGTAATCTCTTGTCTTCAGCTGGGAAGCAAAAGGAATCTAGGGGTTAGCATTCTTAATCCTATCTTGCCTTCTCTTGACCATCCATACCATAGCTAAATATTGCAAATTTATACATGATTCCTTGGTAGCAAGGTATATCTATATCTCCCGCGATCGCGATCTCTGTTTCGTCGTTTGCGTGCGCGCATCCACCAAGTCCGCACGCGCCACGCGGATATGCGTACGCGGCGCCCGTACGGAAGAAGCATCAACCTACAGGCTAGGAAGGGATCCACGTACGCTGCACTCAACGCGTCCTATGACAAGGAAAGGGCAAAAAAATGGACAAACAAAACGAGAAGAAAGCAAAACTATTAGCTGTGCGAGACATGGCCACACCCACACGGGAGGAGCTTAGCGTACGTGAGGCTTGGAGAGTATCCAGATGTCCAGATGGGCACTCTCTATCAGGCATTTTAATTCTTCAGTTTCCGTTTCCCTTGAAGCAATGGTTTTGCTCTGCACTTTGGTAGTACTTTCAGATTCTAGAGATGATGAATTGATGATATGATGGATGGTGTTCAATGCTGGTGCAGGTCATGTTAAAGGTGCCGTTCGGCACTGCTTAAACGCTGTGGCTTAAATCCTCGTTTTTCCCGCGCACGTTTCTCAAAATAATTAACGGTGCATTTTTTACAAAAATTTTCTATATGAAAGTAGCTTTAAAAAGCAAATAGATCCGTTTTTCAACTTTTTAATAGTAAAAACTTAATTAATCATGTGCTAATGATGTTTCTCGCTTTTCGTGCCACTTAAATAAGCCACTCCTTCAGCCCAAACGAACAGGGCATTAGTGTGTAATCAGGAGCTTACAGTTATCTTTAAGCTAGACATGTGCCAGAGTCTGTTAGAGCAAAGCATTTCAGATTTTCAGTAACACTTGGGTTTTCTTCAGTTGCATTTCCAAGCCGAAAATGGAGATGATTGACAGTGACTCCATAAAAAAAACAAGTAAATTTGCAGCTCCAATGTATATTGCCAAATCAATCCGACGAGTGCATTATCCATCATCTTGCCACGCAAGACAGTTGCTGGTTGTTGCGTTTTGGATAGAGGAAACAATAGACGCTTCTGGTAAGGGGGTGTTATTCGGTGCTTATTTTGTAGCTTAAATAAGTCATACGTTAAATGAAAAATATTATTAGCGTATGATTAATTAAGTATTTACTATTAAAAATTTGAAAAATAAATCTATTTGCTTTTTTAAGCTACTTTCATATAGAAAATTTTTTAAAAAACACGCCGTTTATCGTTTTGAAAAACATGCGCACAAAAAACAAGAAAAATAAGCTAAAGCTTTAAGCACTGCCGAACAGCCCCTGATCAATAGGTGAGTTGTTTAGTACAGCACACTACTGCCAGTGAAAGGATATGAGGACAGATAGATTGTAAGCTGAAAGAAAAATAATGCAGAATTTCCTCAGTCTTGCCATTCTAAGCAAGAAACGGCAAACATCACGCATGCTATGATCACATTCCGATTGGGCCCAGGTAACCAATGGGGATAGTCAGTGCACTAAAGTCCGCACAGGTTAATGTGATGCTCACAACTCACAAGCTGCCAATGAAACACAGGCACTTGTACAGGATGAATTGCATGTAGGCACCTGTATTGATCTGCATCTCTGGGTAGGTAAGACAGTAGGCCTTGTGGGATACTTCAGATGGAGGTAGGAGAGAAATGTCTACCCATTATTTTGTGTAGCAAGAAGATAAGGTTTTATACGACGGTCCAGTCCAATTGTACGTTAGGGAGGAAGTAATTTAATCCATTGTTACTTCTGCAGAGGTATATACTCGTCCTTGACAGCTGTAAATCTTATCAAGAGTGTTCAGCATGAAACTTTTCAGGATGTCCTGAAAATATATTAATTATTTTTTGATGGATAAGTTACTATTTTTTTCTTTTCGGGAATAGGGGTTTCTACCCTACTTATCCTTTGCCGTTTTTTTACTAATTACTACAAATTGTAGTAGTTTTTCGAATTTTTACTTGGATTTTTATTATGTTGATCTTCATGTCCATAATAACCCATAGAGAAACTTTGTTGGATGTAATTGATACGAAATTCTCACTGAGATTAACCTGAAAGTACTTAGTAGAATTGTAGCATGGTACTATCAGGAACAGAAACAGCTGACTTCAAATAGATGACTTGAATATTTATATGAGCTAGCATCAGTCTCTGCTTTATGCAAACTCATACAAATATACCACTGTAGGGCCACGTCAGCTTAAATATACTAATGTACATATACACCTCATTACCTTCACAGAAATGGAGAATAAAAAGTTAGAAGAGATGTAAGCAGATATCATACAATGTTAATTAAGCTCTCTGCTATCTTAGAAGGTAAATACTATAGAATCCTAAAGCAATAATATAATCAAAGTGGAGCCGTTACATAATATGATCTTAGAATTCCTTTAAATTTTGAATTTAAAGGATAAGTCAAAAGGGCATTTGCAAAAAAGAGAGAGAGAGAAAGAGTAAAAGCACACGGTAGCCTCACGGCTGATCATCTTACGGTACTAAAAAGAACTGCGTGTTACACCGGCAGCGCCCGTTCTTCCTCCGCAATGTTTATCCTCTCTTTTGACGATGGAAACATGCATCACGGAAAGAACAAAGATTACATGAACTTGGTTGCACCCACGTAAATTCACGCAAAACGAACTCAAAGTCAAAACTGTTCCAAGCGAAGCGAACATTTGCCGCAAAATTTTCAGCACTACTCGCGAATCACCATCGTCCTCGCCCTCCCCTTCGGCACAACGAGCATCATCATCGCCTTCTCTCTCTTGGCCCTCCGGTGATCAATGATAACATGCGGCGGCACGAAGACATGGCTGCCAACGAAGACGCTGCCGCCACCAGCGCCGGCGAGGGTCTGGCCGAATTTGCTGAATCCCGCCAGTGCTCTCGCGCCTTTCGCACCGGCAGCGCTGACCTTCGGGGCGGGGATGTCTATGGGGGAAGAAGCTTTCTGCCGGCCGCGCAGCTTCACCGGGCGGTGCTGGCCGGAGTAATAGTCATCGCCCTCGTCGGCGTCGACGAGAGAGTAGTACATCTGAGGTAACTCCAGGTCTTGTGCTGCATCTGGCCATAGGATATCTGCTTCTTGGAACTCTTCTTCCTGCTGCTGCTTGTCTACGCGTAGCATCTTCTTGCTTGGGTTGTAATTAGAATTAGGAGAGGATAAGCTAAGCATTAAGTAGTACAAATATATACACAGCTAGAGCAGCAAGTCATTTTGCTCGTCATAATTTAATAATAGTTGGGGAAGGCTAGAAGTTACTGCCCAAGTGCCCATAGATATTGCTGTCTGAATGAGTCATACTGAACTGCATCATGCAGGTCACACTGAACCAACAGCAAGTCAGCAGCGTGTACACGTACGTATCACTACTAATTACCCAGTAACTAACCACACTTGCATCTTGACGATCATTCATTAGTCTAATCAATGATCAATTCTGTGCACGTAAACGATACGTTTGCATCAACAGACATATATATTCAGTAATTCTTATTCACTTCACATTTCGAACCAATTTACAAAATGCCATCGACGAAAATGTCTCGTATTAACCAACTAATCAAGTAATCAGGCCGTCTGACCGTTGCGGCCGTGTCTCGCATGGCCGCCGCCGCGGCGCGCTAGCTCTCGATGAAGCCGGTCATGCGCAGGACGGAGTCACGCACGCGGCGGAGGTCCCGGCCCTTGAGCGTCCGCCCCTGCCCCGAGCACATAGAGAACGCCGCCCTCCGCCGCGCCAGCAGCACGTGCGGCGGCACCACCTCGCCGCTGCCGCCGCCGTATTCACCCTCCCCGTCCTCCCTGTCAATATCCCGGCTCGCCGCGCCCGATGACGCCGGGATCTCGATCGGGTCCGTGAACGGCCGCCGTTGCTCCGCCCACGACGGGGCGCATTTCGCCGACGACACCGCCACGCTCCGCTGCGACGCCATCGATCACCGATCGATCACTCCGCGACTACTAGCAGCTATCAGCTATGAGCAGGGGCGGAAACAGACGCGACAAGCTATCACACGCACGCCCGTCAAAATCTCTAATCTTCCTTTCGCCGCAGCTGGTGCAGCGAGGCGAGAGATTTATATAGGAGACGCGCGCGCGCGCGAGCTGGCGCGGCGAGCGGGGCAACCAAGATATCCCGCCCATAGGCCTAGGTAGCTAGGCAGGTGCCGTGTGGAGCTGCACCGCTTTGTGTGACAGAGAAGTATGCGGCTTCGAGCTTTGACAGGGAAGGGAAGGAATAATTCCATTGATCATGCTGGAGAGATTAACTCAGCTGAAACCAAATGCCTTTGCGCTAATTCATGGGCAACTAACGATAATTATTTTGCTTTCTGAACCAAAACTACTTAATTAGATGGGTGCTGGCCGATTGGCTTTCGGTACGGTTCAGTTCAGACGCCCTTGGTTTCGCTTCGTCGCCTCTATCGTTTGGTTGTACAACGGCGCAAGTCTACTAAACTGCGCGTGCTACCAAGATGCTTAATTATAATTGATTGATCGATCAATCATCTCGTGTGCTGCAGACGCCTCCAAAGAAGGATTTGCACGCGCGGCACTGTGTGTACAGAATCAAAAATGCCATGTTGCTCTCAACCGCCGAAATTGTGGCCTAACTGGGACAAGTTATTTCTTTAGAAGTGTGCGGATTGGTTAGTGGAACCTAGGTATCCCTCGTTTGGAAATTGCACATACCTATTCGATGGCTGGCACGAGTGTACTGTACACGGGTTTCACGCCAAAATTCATCCCCTCACCCACCCAAATGAGACCTTGTTCAGCTACGCTCGATATGTGTTTATGAGAACTTTTGTTGAGCTTGTTTGGTGTTGGAGCATATGTGCTCTGTTTGTATTTGGTCTTTGTTTTTTTTGTCTCGTTGAGTCTTTATACTTGGTGGCTTTTTGGCTATGTACACCTCTGTTGGTGTAAAGGCTGGTTTTAAATTCATTGTCTAAAAAAAATCCCAGTTTATTAACGGATGTGGATTTTTATTTTTTCTAGAAGACGTCTCCTCGTTCTATGAATGTACTTAAAAAATTATCAAAAATTTTTAAAAATCTGATAAAGATACATCAATATATGATATGTCAATCCATAAGTTCAAATTCACCTGGTACAAGTAGAACCAAAAATATCAAATTTGACTCTAAATAGTGAGCACTTTTTCAGTTAAATTTATTAATTTTTTTTCTACTTGTATTGTTCGAAATTGCATTTTTATGGATTGACATATTATATATTGATCAATCTTGTTAAATTTTTACAAAAATCAACAACTGAAACAGAAACAAAAATCAACAGCTGAAACAGTCGCGTTTGCATTACTTCTTGAATTATTAAGGTGGTAACCTCTCATTGTTTAAGAAATAAACGGTAGGCAAAACTGTTTATTTACTTTTTATATGTAGCCTAATAAAATGATTTCAGTAGCATGTCATGCGTACAATGACAGTTATAAGTAACAAAGCAACAAGGACGGAGGTGCCAGCAGGTCAGATAGATATAGGTTGCATATACAGCTAGAACTGCTACTTGTAGCATGCCAAACACGCAACTTTTCTAATGAAGAAGTTGATTAGGACAACTGGACAAGAGCCATTCCACTTCACACTCGCCTGCCCGTAACGAACTTAACGTACATAAACTGGTTAAGTTAGGGATGGAAACTTAACACACGTCGATGTCTCAGGCCGAAAAGCAAAAAGCAAAAGCGCTGTGTCACGTTGCTTGACTCGATGGGCCAACGTCAAGATTGTAAGCTACTGCACGGTAGGCTTATCCGTCAGGACATACGTGCATCTATAGCAGGAAACACGAATGTGCATGCTTCTGCTGAAAATGCTTCGTTTAATTATCCTCTCTTGCATGCTACGCCCCATTTCGTGGCTACATTTTCGAACCCTATTCATGATATCAGGTTGAATCAATTATATTATAAAACTTTTCGAATAAGACAGGTTGAATCAATTGATCAGTACTGATTGCTATGATCACCATTTATATACCTCCGTTAGTTTTTGTGGAAATGACTGAGATTAAAGATCTAATCGTTCATCATGCATGATCATAATTCAGTCTGACGATCAATGTTCAGTAAACCACTAATTAAGGGAACTGTCGGTTTTGGATAAACATGGCAGATAAAATCCTGTCATTAACGCAAACGCGAGGGTGCAGCCGTGCATGCATTGCACGCACGCGTACCGTCGTTTTCGAGTACTTTATGTAGATAGAACCAAGTTACTACACCCAAGCAGCCGCTGGATTTTCAGCGTCTTGCCCTGTTATTTAATGCTTATTAGAAGACTTAAATAAGTCACACGTAAAACAATAAACATCATTAATATATGATTAATTAAGTATTTATTATTAAAAAATTAAAAAATAGATCTATTTGTTTTTTTAAGCTACTTTCATATAAATTTTTTTTATAAAAAACATACCGTTTATTGTTTTGGGAACCGTGCGTGTGAAAAACGAGAAAAAGAAGTTGGGGGAATAGTAGAAACGAACAGGGCCGTACAGATGAACTCATCGAATATCCTGCGATCCTGTTCTGTAGCTACGAGTCCCGTGTCGATGGGATTCTACCGTGGCAGCGATTCAATGCGTACAGTGTCGTGTTCGCCTGAGCTACCGGCGTGGATCATACACCTGTAACGCTTCTTGCAGCTTGGACGAAGGGACAGGGCAAATGGCGGATTGGCGTTTAGTCTGTGGTACTCTGCACGCCACAGACACCGGAGAGGACTGAGACGGTATTACTAGTACTTCGTTTTGGATAAGGATGTGAGTAGGGATTGACGTTGAATGATTGTTAAACAACAAGGTTATTTCGAAATTTGGAGCAGATTAGTTTCACAAGGATTTTGTAGGACATGGAATTTTGCTCTGAATATCTGAACTTTGCAGACAACGTACTTTGTATCCTATCCAAAGGAAGAATACCAAGTGGTGATCGCTTCCTTTTTGCTGAATTTATCCAGGCTTTCGGTTGCATTTCACTTCTATCAAGCAATGCATCCTAAGCATGCATGCAGTAGGGGGTAATCAATCAATCTAACCTAACAATGGTCACGCGACGAGAACGACAATAGGGCTCCTCACAACATGGACACCGTCGCTCCACGTATACGATCCCGCCACAAACTGCCCGTTTACGCGCCAGCTGCCTCGCCCTTTGGCCTCGATCTTTATCCTGAACGACTTCTTCTCGCCGGTTCGCGTGAAGCTGAGATTCCTCGGCGACACCTTCACCGAGACGCCCATTGGCTCGACCACGACGACGCTGTACCGAGCGTTGCCCTGGCCGCCGACGTTGGTCATCGTCCGCTGCACGGTGACGGAGCCATTGAGGCCGTGGACGGCCAGCGATGGGTGGTTGAGCTGGTACGGCGGCGGCGGGGTCGCCGGGCAGGGCAGGGAGTGGTCGAGCTGCGCGCCGCCGCCGCTGGCGCATGCGAAGAGGAGGTAGTCCTGGTACGACGCGTCGTAGACGAGGCCCGGGTCCAGCGCGTGCATGGGCCTGATGTGGCCCGAGCCGTAGTCCATGGGCCCCGCGACCGTCCCGTCCGCGTCCATCATTGGGCCGCCCTCCGCGTTGCTCGTTGTGGCTGCGAATCGATACGTACGTGCAAATCGGTTACAGGTGAGCGATGAACGGAATTTGATTTGTGTAAGTCGAAGACGTTACCGGTGGTCATGATGGCTGACCGGATCGCGGCGGAGCTCCAGTCGGGGTGGGCGGACTTGAGGAGGACGGCGGTGGCGGAGACGTGCGGGCACGACATGGATGTCCCCGACATGATGTTGTACTTGACGACGCGGTTGTCTCCGTCGAGCTTCGTCGGCGACGACGCCTCGCTCCACGCCGCCAGGATGTTCAGCCCTGGGGCCGTTACGTCCGGCTGCATACATACATAGGCAGCATTAGGTGCCGGTCAATATTTGCCGGAATCCAACACGTGCATTGAAACGACATGTACCTTGAGAATGTTGGGCTCGTTGACGTTGGGGCCGCGCGACGAGAACTGCGCCATCACCGGCGACGGCTTGACGTCCACGACGGTCCTCGAGGGGTCCAGCACCGCCGTCGGGTTCGTGCTGGAGTTGATGTAGCCGAGGATGGTGTTAACGTCGACCATGGAGACTGCGGTGCCCGGGAGGACGTGCGCGTCGACGGGAACCTCGCCTCCGTACGCCGGCGGGTTGCCGAGGATAATGGCCGCACCGCCCGCGCGCTTCACCTCCAGGCCTTTCTCCACCCTCAGGCCAGTCCCCCTCAAGCACACCACGATCTTGCCCCGCACTTTCTCCAGCGCCAGCGATTTCGGTAGGCATTGGCTGCATCCGTGCAAACAGTCAGCTCGCGTTGGATTTCGGAAATATGTGTTAGTTTTCGCTTTTTCTTTAAAATTTTGAAATAGATTATTTGTTCCACGCCTTTAAAAATATAATTTCTTAAAAAAACTAAATATTAATTTATCATATTAATAAAAAAATAATCTATATGAATAATTGAAAAAAAACTATCTCAAACACAGTCTTAGTCGTGAGTTCCTGTACTTGGAAACGTTGGCGGGAGTGCCAGGGACAACGGCGTCTGCTGCGTAAACCAACGGATACGCCTTGTTGCCTGGTAGCTGGTACGGCGTCACAGTTTGACCCTGACATGTACAAGAAAAAAACACACGTCAGTCCAGTTGATTTACAAAAAAACAACACAGATGTTTGCACGTGCCATGCATACGGTTGATCTTGCGTTCGGCAGGGAAGGAAATTCGCAGCTGGGGATGCTTATTATTACCATGATCACCATGCCATTGCCGAGCTTGATGGGCGAGATGAAAGCGCGGTCGATGCTGCTCGCGGCGACCGTGAGCATCCACGGCGCGAGGTTCGACACGGTGGCCGGCTTGGGGCCGGAGTTCCCGCCGCTGCACACGAACACCACGCCGCGCATCGCAGCGTGCAACGCGCCCACCGCGATGCCGTCGTCCGCGAACCGCAGCGGCTTCCCGGTGGACCCGATGGAGACGCTCATCACATCGACGCCGTCGCCGACCGCGTCGTCGATGGCGGCGAGCATGTCGGCCTCGAAGCATGTGTTCTCGATGTTCGGGTTAGTACCCGGGATGGGCCAGCACACCTTGTAGACGGCCACTCGGGCCAGCGGCGCCCCGCCGGAGGCCGTGCCCGGCGCGAACCCGCCGAGCGCCGCCACGCCAGGCACCGTGCGGCCCGCGACGGTGGACGCTGTGTGCGTGCCGTGGCCGTCGTGGTCGCGCGGCGAGCGGTACGCGTTCGTGGTATTCACCGCGCCGTACCTAGCTTCGTACGCCTTGAGGTAGTACCTCGCGCCGATGATCTTCCTGCATGCACACGCACGTACGTTGGAGCCAATCAGAATCAACAGACAACAAACGGGTCGCGTTTTACCACATCAACATTGTCTTACCTACGGATTAGTTTGTTTGATTAAATAAAGCGAACAACTGCGTATGAATCTTAAGTCCATCTGCAGAGCTCGAGGGAGGAACATCTGACAGGGATCTCGTTTGGGGCGCGGTGCGAGGAAGGTGTCAGTGTGTCACGGGGTCACCAGTTCACCACCTACCATGTTTTGCTTCATAGCAGCAGAGGAAAACCTACTCTGCTGCAGAGGTTTGTACGTATGCTAAGGTCACGTCTCGGTGCCGTCCCATTGTTTGTCTCGTTCCCGTTGCATGCATGGCAGCGTGGGGGAGGAGACGAGGAGTCAATGACTATCTGCAGTGACTCGAGAGAAAATGCCTAGCTGGAGCTCCCGTGTGGCCCACACAGTCTCGGGTTTTCGTTTGGACGTGTACACTGACCCTGGATCGCATGCTGCATGCAGTGTTTGCCAAACTGACAGGACGGTATCGGTTATGGGTGGTTTGTGGTTTGGTTTAAATAAATTTTATCTGAATTTAAATTTTTAAAAAAATAAAAAAAATTTAAAAAAATTCTAAGTAGATAGGACTTAAATTATGGATCACTGTAGCATGAAAAGTTTGTAAAAATAATGAAGTTTACTTTATATTTTGGAGCTCCATCAAAATTAAAAAAAGAGATAGGTTGGGATATAATTTCTACTTTATTTAAGTGTAAAAAATGATAGCAAGCTGTCGGCGGATGAAACTCCGACGGCGGGAAGTCAGGAGACCCCCCTTTGAGATTCGGCCAGGGGAGTGGTTCTCAGGTGAAGCCGGCGTCAAGCGGAAGAAGAGAGATCAGCGCTCGGGGCAGAAACAGAGGGGCCCGAGCTGGAAGATAGGGGTCCGGACCGTCCGAACACGGTCCGGACCGTCCGAACTGTGGAGATCACGTGGGGAAGACGATCAACAGCGCGCGCAAGGGGGACACGAGGATTTATACAGGTTCGGGCCGCCGGAGCGTAATACCCTACTCCTGTGTGTGGTTTGCTATCTGTGGTGGATGAATGTGAGATTGCGGTTACAAAGTGGACCCTGCGGGGAGCTCGGAAGCTAGCTCGGGGACTTGAGATTCTGAGAGAGAGAGAGAGAGCCGAGAGCAAGAGCTGGTCTGGGTGGTCTGAGGCTGGAACTCAGTCTGCCGAGAGAGAGAGGCATGGATCCTCCTTTATAGATTAGGGGAGTCCACAGTGCCAGAATACAGAGAGAGAGCTTTTCCGGCGAGCTCTCCTGTGCACACGTCTGCCTACGACGCCTATGCCGGAGCTGTTGCTGCTGTGGGTGGCTGGAGCACCTGCATGCCAGCAGCCGCCTGTTGCGCCACGCCTGGAGGAGCCCCTGTCGGGTGCTGCGGGCGGCTGGTCTGGTCGCCTGGTCGCCACACACGCCCGGAGGCGGCGCCTCCGGGCACACCGGGCGGCACTCGCCCGGGGCCGGAGGCGGCGCTCCCGGGCGGCACTCGTCCGGGGCCGGAGGAGGCGCTCCCGGACGGCCCGCTCCCGGGCGGCACTCGCCCGGGGCCGGAGGCGGCGCGTCCGGGCGTGGGGATGAGCACCCGGGGCCGCGGGCGACGCATCCGGGCACGGACGAACCGGCGGAAGACACGGCCTCCCTGCCGGCCGCCGGTCGTGCAGGATATGCCCCCCGGAGGAGCCGATGTGGCCGGAGATCCACGCGTCCCCGCAGGCCGTGGGACCCCCAGTCCCATTTCGCCGACAGTGGCCCCTGGCCCTGTTGCTCGGCCGGGATCCACTCCGGCCAGGAACAGGGCCATGTCTTGAAGAAATGAGGGGACGCTGGGTCCGCCTGGTTCACCATGTACTGACGTAGCTTGATGATTTGTTGATTTAGATGCGATACGCACCCGGGACCCGGGCTAAAAACATGGAACGAGGTGTTGAGGAAGGCCGGCGACAACGGTCGTGATGGCGATGCGACGGCTTGCCGCCCGTACTGTCGCCACCGAGTTCTTCGTGGCGACCGCCGGCCGGAGGCCGCGGCAACAGAGGGGTGCGTCGTCCGATTGGAGGGCGCCGCCGAATCCGCCGCCGACGAGTTCCCCCGCGCCTGGCCTGAGATGGAGGCGTGGGAGTAGGAAACATTCTCCCGGGGAGAACGCGTACGGGCCCAAAAGGCCGGGCTCGCGTCCCGGGGGTGAGAGTTCGTTGTGGGCGAGGAAGTCGCGGTATTTCGCGAGGTGGTCGCGGTGGTTCGCGAGGTGGTCGCGGTAGTTCGCGAGGTGGTGTGGGAGGCCGTGGCCGAGTCCGCTGCCCCGGAGGCAGGATTCTTCGACCGCGGCGACCATCTCGTGGAGTTGATGTCTGACAAAGAGGTCGAGGAAGACGCCGGTTTCCTTCTGACGCCATGCGCGGGCGCCTTCGGGGCCCGGGGGCCTTCCATGCCCCCGAGCGCCCTTCTTCTGTCGTCGCGGGGGGTCCGGTGCGAAGGAGGCCTGCGACCTCTCCCCGTGCGACGGCGTCTCTGAGCCTCGCTCGTGCTTGCGCTCCGGTTTTGCCTGCCTTGTACAAAGAGAGACATTTGTATACGTATATGATTATGTTTATATTTTCGTACCTTAGTTTATTGTGTTGTTCGAAGGTTGCTGGTGTTCGGGGCCTCGTGTCCGAGACCGCCGAATATCGGGCGTCGTCCGACAGCGAGATCCAGCAGCTGCGAAGAGCCGTCGGGCCTATGGCCCCTGGCCGGGCCCTGGCATAGCCGCCTGCCCCGGGAGCTTGGTCCCCGGAGGCGGCGAACGAGACGGTCGCCCGCCCCGGGACCCGGTTCCCCGGGGCGCAAGCCTTGCGGAGCGGCAAGGTCCGCAGGTTCAACCCCTGTCCTTCTTCGGGGTTCGGGGGTCCTCCGTGCCCCCGGGCCCCGTTGGCCTAGGGAGCACAGCGATGCCGCGACGACAGGCTCTACATGATGAACCGTGAGAGCACTTGGCTCGTTCCCTTGTCCATGCCATGTTGCCAGCCGTTGCGTCTACCACCACGTAGGGGCCTCTTCGCGGTCGCGACCGAGCGGAGGAAAGGATTGCGCATAAGGAATCTACCCCCTAGCAGCGGAAAAAACCGAGCCCGAAGCCAACCAGAGCGGGACACCGCAAGCCGGGGCTTAGACGATGTCCGGGGTTTAGCAGATGGGATACGGTAGCTCGCTGGTAGGGAACAGATGCTTAGGCGCAACACCCAGCCACCGCATGGGCGCGACCCGATTATGCCCCCAGGGGGGAGATCGCCACGATAGTGACATAAGGAAGGATAAGGGCACGGGCCCGGAAACGATAACAAAAGTATTACTATGGAAAGCGAATATACCTGGGGCCCGGCCTCGGTCAGTGCTGAGGCTTAGAGGCACTTACAGGATGTGTCTTCAGATAACATTTGTGGAGATACTCCCAGGCTTACCGAGCCCGGTTGGGAAGTTCCGATCACCAGGGAGGGGCCTTCCCACGGGGGGAAGATTTCATTCCGACCCGTATGAAATACGGCGGAGATTCGAACCCCAAACCTGAAGTGATCGGGCCCGAACCTGACGCCAAGGATAGCGCTTGAGGCCGTGCTGGTAACGAGCGACGCGGAGCGGAGCGCGCCACCTTCGTTCCTCGAGGAATTCGAGGTTGCCAAACTGCATATTGTCGTGGTTGATGTTTGTCGATGTAGCGCTGTACCCGAGGGCTGAAGGGGAGGTCTGGCGATGGAACGGCTTCGGCCCGGTACACCAGGAAGAAACTAGGTCTCCCCGGGCGCCCAGCTTGGTGTGGTACGAATCGTCCCCGGGACCGCCGTGGAAAGGTGTACTCTACGCATAGTGAACTGTGAGAGCATCCGGTTCGTTCCCTTGTCCATCCCATGCTACGAACGCAACACATGGAAAACGACGAAAGGAACGAGACCGGGAAAAAACATTGCTTATGTAAAGTGTATATACATGGGGCCCAGGCTAGCGCTGAGTATCCGGAGAAGTCCGGCGCTGGCCCGGGTTTACCCAACTTACAGGATGTTTATACAGACGGATTTGTGGAGATATTTGATGTGCTTACTAGGGATGGACCTCGGACTCGCTTCCCTTGCGAGCCCCGAGACTAGGGAGAAGCATGCGCTCGGGACCCGGGGGCCCCGGCCAGCGCTGAAGGCATGTGTCCGGGACCCGGGGGCCCCGGACTGGAATACGTTTTTGATATAAGCCGGGTTCCAGGGGCCCGGGCTTGAATATGGGATGTGAGACGACCTTCCGGACGCATTCTCGCCGGGGCGGTGCTATCCGGGCTTCGCGCCCTATTCCGGGTGTCGCGTTCCTAGGCCTGCAATCGCCTTGGCGATGCCGCCCTGGTCCGGCTCCTCGGCGTCGGACCCGGGGCACGGATTCGGGAATCCGTGCCTCGGCTCAAATATGTGCCCGGGACCCAGGGAGCCCCGGACTGAAATGTGACTTGATATGTATTGTTGCCATGTGCCCGGGCACGGAGGCCTGGGTAAGGACATGGACCGCGTCGGGACGACTTCCCCGGACCCGCCCTTGCCGAGGCGATGCTGTCCGGATACTCGCGCCCTATGTTGGTCATTTCGGGTGCCACGTTCCTAGGCGCGCACTCGCCTTGGCGATGCCGCCCCGGGTCGAGCTCCTCAGAGTCGTGCCCGGGAGGTAAGTCCCAGGCCGTACGTTTGCCGGCGAGGGGCGCTCTGCGACGCACGCCACGATTGCTGCCTGCGGAATATGATTGGTACGTGCCCAACCGTCAACTCGCGTGTCATGACCTGAGGCCATGGCGCGAGGAGCGGGCACGAGCCCCGCTACCGAGGGCAGCGAGGAGGCTCTTTGGTTCTGGCCTGTTAGGGGCCGTGTTCGGGCTCAGCTTCCCTCGCGAGGGTGCGAGCTCTTGACACCGGGAGAAGATCCTCCACCGGAAGCGGCCTGCCCGGACCTGCGCTCGACATGGCGGCGTGGTCCGGACTATCACACCGGGACCCGGAGGCCCCAGACTGGGTCGGGACGAACCGCCCGGGCTCGCCATCGCGTCCGATGGAGTCCGGGTAGTTGTACCCTATGCGCGTCCGGGCCCGGAGGCCCCGGACTGAGTCGGGGCGAACCGCCCGGACTCGCCATCGCGTCCGATGGAGTCCGGGTAGTTGTACCCTATGCGCGTCCGGGCCCGGAGGCCCCGGACTGAGTCGGGACGAACCGCCCGGACTCGCCATCGCGTCCGATGGAGTCCGGGTAGTTGTACCCTATGCGCGTCCGGGCCCGGAGGCCCCGGACTGAGTCGGTTCCTCTAATAAGGGAGGAGAGCAGAGATTTTAAACCAAAAGCCAAACAAAGAACCAGGACCGGTACAGTCGACGCTTCCCGGGAGCCAAGCTCCGACCGGGGCTAGATACGCACCCGGGAGCCAAGGGCTTCGACCGGGGCTTAATATGCGCGCTCGGGAGCCAAGGGCTTCGACCGGGCTCGGCCTACTGCCGCTCCTCGAGGCGTTTGGCCAAGCGTTTGACGGCGCGGCACTCCGTCAGGTCGTGCCGGTCCGTCTGGTGGAAGGCGCACCATCCCCGGGCCATTTCCGGCGGCGGCGGCGCACGTGCGGCCCTTTGCCGCTTACCGCCGCCGTCGTCGTCCTCGTGGGCGATGTCGCCCCGGGGGCTGGCCGCAGCGGCCAAGGCGGAGCTCTCAGC
This sequence comes from Oryza meyeriana var. granulata, assembly GCA_003991445.1. NCBI lineage: Eukaryota > Viridiplantae > Streptophyta > Magnoliopsida > Poales > Poaceae > Oryza > Oryza meyeriana. The sequence continues at coordinate 196,892 of RYFJ01001441.1, read as the reverse complement.
GGCCGCCTTGGCTTTCTGGCGCTTCCTCCTGTCCCGGCGCGAGGCGGAACGCGAGGACTCGCCGGCTCCTGCATGATTGCCGGCGGTGATCAGGCGATGGGCCGTACCTACGAGGTCGGCGACTTCACCGAGCCACCGCCTTTCCCGGCCGTTGCCCCCGGTGGAAGCCGGGGGGTGGCGCAGGAGAGCCTTCGCCGTCAGGAGGGCTTCCTGCGGCGTCGCCGGCTGGATGTCTTGATGGTGGCGCGCCGTGGAGCGGCGCGCCTGTTCGCGCCTCACGAATGAGGCCGTGGCGGACCCAGCCGGGCACTTACCGGCTCCCTCCGCGGAGGGAGGTGCCGAGGCCGCTCGGCCGGGCCGCCACTGGGTGAAGTCGGCCCGTGCAGCGCGCACCGCGCGCCCCCAGGATGACGTGGGGGAACGCGGTGAGCTAGCCAGAGGGCTAGCATTGTCCGGCGGGGTGAAGCCGCCGGACCCGTCGTCGGAATCCTGCTGATGATGATGGCCGGTCGCCATGGAGCGCGCCGGTGTTGGAGTCGCCGGCGTAACACCTGAAAAGGAAACTCCCCCTACCTGGCGCGCCAGCTGTCGGCGGATGAAACTCCGATGGCGGGAAGTCAGGAGACCCCCCTTTGAGATTCGGCCAGGGGAGTGGTTCTCAGGTGAAGCCGGCGTCAAGCGGAAGAAGAGAGATCAGCGCTCGGGGCAGAAACAGAGGGGCCCGAGCTGGAAGATAGGGGTCCGGACCGTCCGAACACGGTCCGGACCGTCCGAACTGTGGAGATCACGTGGGGAAGACGATCAACAGCGCGCGCAAGGGGGACACGAGGATTTATACAGGTTCGGGCCGCCGGAGCGTAATACCCTACTCCTGTGTGTGGTTTGCTATCTGTGGTGGATGAATGTGAGATTGCGGTTACAAAGTGGACCCTGCGGGGAGCTCGGAAGCTAGCTCGGGGACTTGAGATTCTGAGAGAGAGAGAGAGAGAGCCGAGAGCAAGAGCTGGTCTGGGTGGTCTGAGGCTGGAACTCAGTCTGCCGAGAGAGAGAGGCATGGATCCTCCTTTATAGATTAGGGGAGTCCACAGTGCCAGAATACAGAGAGAGAGCTTTTCCGGCGAGCTCTCCTGTGCACACGTCTGCCTACGACGCCTATGCCGGAGCTGTTGCTGCTGTGGGCGGCTGGAGCACCTGCATGCCAGCAGCCGCCTGTTGCGCCACGCCTGGAGGAGCCCCTGTCGGGTGCTGCGGGCGGCTGGTCTGGTCGCCTGGTCGCCACACACGCCCGGAGGCGGCGCCTCCGGGCACGGGCGGCACTCGCCCGGGGCCGGAGGCGGCGCTCCCGGGCGGCACTCGTCCGGGGCCGGAGGAGGCGCTCCCGGACGGCCCGCTCCCGGGCGGCACTCGCCCGGGGCCGGAGGCGGCGCGTCCGGGCGTGGGGATGAGCACCCGGGGCCGCGGGCGACGCATCCGGGCACGGACGAACCGGCGGGAGACACGGCCTCCCTGCCGGCCGCCGGTCGTGCAGGATATGCCCCCCGGAGGAGCCGATGTGGCCGGAGATCCACGCGTCCCCGCAGGCCGTGGGACCCCCAGTCCCATTTCGCCGACACAAGCGTTATACAAAAAAATTATATAATGTTACATTATTTTTTAAAGGTATCTACAATTTTTTTCTGAATTTTTTACAAATTTTTAGATTTTTTACTATGTTTTACAATTTTTTCCATAATTTTTTCTTTTTAACTTCAACATACTGCGGCTTACCGTGTGGTTATCGCACGATATCGCGCTGTAACCACGACCTTACCATGGTAACCACGGCCAAACTGTAAGATTTAAAAATTTTGAATTCAAATTTTTGAAGATAAATTTTATGTGGTTTTGGACAGTTACCGCGGTAACCGCCGGCCCACGGTAACCCATCCCCGGACGGTAAAACAAACACTGGCTGCATGAAGAGCATGCTTCAATGACTATCCTTTTTTTAATGTTTTGATATAGGAATAAATAATTAAAGTTATATTTTAAAGACTATATTGATTTATTGGGCGGTCTGGTTTGAGGAGTGGGTCGATGAACTCATCACTTGATTTTTATGAGTTGTTTGTGATTATTTTTGATGAGTTGTTTGGTTTGAGAAATGGAATGGGTTTATTCCTTAAAAGCGCACGCTAAGCTATAAAATGAGGATTGGATTCTTTAAATTTGTGGAGTGATTCTTATGATGGATCATCCATATCCTAGATGGTTCAATTTCTCATACCACCTCTATCTCAAAATAGTTATCTTTTAGTATTTAAAATTGGTCCCAAAGTAGTACCAGAACACGTTGTAGGGATTGGACCGGGGTATGTTTTGTTAGCTGACCTGTTGCAGGACGAGGGATTGAAAGAATCTCCTCCTTGGCAAACCCCCTTCCACCGTGCCGGGACTGGCCCTAATCCTTCGTCGTCGAAACTCCTTGACTCCGGCCAAATCCCTGCCAACAAACCATGTCAACGTTATTCGATGCATAGCCTCCATTTCTTCTGCTCTCGTGACGATATGTCCACAGAAAGAAACGCCAAGAGGGCACAAGAAGACGATCGTGGTAGCAAAATACTAGTTTAACTGACGAAGCATAATTTATGGATAGATTAGACATGGACAGACTTCAGAGTAGTTCAGACTTCTCACCGGAGTCCAAGACGCCCACGATGACATCCTCGCCGCCGGCCTTGGCGCCGGGCGGCAGCCGGCCGCTGCTGTCCGGGCCTCGCACCCCTTCTTCCAATCCTAGAAATTCCCAAGACCTCGTGGTGTGCGGGCTCCACCTCCCCTGGCTCGGGAAGGTAGACACCACCTCCGTCCTAGCTGCATACACAGTAGTAATCATGCATGAGGCAAGCAGAAAGATACAATCACTTGCAGGCCACACATAATTGATTATTAGCTTCTGCTGAATAAAACACAAAGCATTCATTTGTACATTAGCTCTAGTACATACATATACAGTCAGCATTTGAATTGTTCTATCATCTCTGCGTCACTGTGCGTGTGACATGTACGTACCTGACAGCTCTGTGGCCTCTTCCTCGGAGAGAAGAGCCGCGAAGCCATTCAGGCTGTGCTTGTAGCTGTACAAGAGCGACGCCCGTGCCTCCTCCTCACTGTTGATGGACAGATCAACGTGTTGCATGATTAATTAGTTACGGCTTAATCGAAGCGAGTCTAGTCCTTCAATCTCACATCAGACAGCTGATGGAGCTACAGACGAAGTGTATCATTAGATGTCAATGATGGTTTGTATAATTGACTAATTATATTATTGTTTACCTGCCCTTGACGGAGAGCAGGAGGCCATGGTGACCGGCGAGGATTTTTTCCTCTCCCTTCGCTCCGGCTTGCTCGCCCAAGTACACCACATACACCTGTTCGAAATGGCGACATGGAAAAAGTCCATCTATTGCAAAGCAGTTCATGGAAAGTAGGAGGAAACCACTCTCTCGCAAACTAGTCCATGGAAAGTAGGAGGAAACCACGGCACCACTATACCATATTAACATGTGTGATCTCCTGATTCAGGATAATGAACTGACGATTACCTGGCGTGGCTTGGTGAAGGCAAAGGCTGTGGAGGAGGAAAAGAGGACGACGAGGAAGAGAAGGCTCGACTTGGCCATTGGTCTTCTCATCGTCTTCGTCTGATGACCGCCCGTATCCTGCTCTGTAAATTGACTGATAAGCTGTTAGGACTTCAGGGTGTTTATATTCCACGACGCAAGTGCTGCCGCTTGGGTGATGATAGTATGATAGGGGAGCAGAGAAATCAGAGATGGACAGTGGAATCTGAATGACTGATCCTCCGGGCCTGACATGATACGAGTATCTTTCATTTTCCAAACCTTTTTCACTTGCGTTTTCTAATGCTCACTATCACTCCTTCCCTGCAACTTGAAGTAGTGGTGATTAGACTTGAAAAATCTCTAACCCTCCGTCTTAAAAAAAACTTCTACATTTTAAACCTTATTCTAAAATAAATCAACCTCTATACTCTTATCTATTCTCGATCCGTAAATCGAAAAATTTTATTTCTTCAGTATCCCTCATCTACCCACTCACAAATACTACTCCCTTTATCCTAAAATAGCTTCATCTTTAGCCTCTATCATTTGTCACAAAATAACTCCACTTCTATCCATTTATGTACTCTTGATTCGTAAATCGATAAGTTTTATTCCTTCAATGCTCTATACCTACTTCTTATCTACCCACCACAAATACTATTTTTTAATTAATGAAGGTCACTTTGGTCTTTTCTTTTTCACCTTGTTTTATACTCTCAAAGCCAAAAGTAAAATTATTTTAGAAAAAAAAAGTATTTTAGTATTTTGGTTTTTTATCTATTAATTTTGTATTGGAATTATAAAAAAAATTAGAACGGAGAGAGCAGACTGCATACACACTGCCCTGACACCACAATGCACGCATGTTTTCACCATCCACTCGCCGTCTTGTCATGCCATCAGCTCTTGATGCGTGCGACCGTATACTGATTGACGCTGCAACGATTGTACCGGCCGTATCGGAATACGATGGCTCGGGGCCGAGCACGTACTTCTCCTATTGCACATACTTCTCTCTGGGCGTCCACATCGCCCTTTTGTCCGGCGTCAGGCACGCTCGCGAAGATACCATCCGAGAGGGAGACGGTTGGTTTGGCTTGATCGGTATTTGGATAGATGGAAACCGGCCGGTTCGTCGAAACTAGAACGTCTCCTTCTATGCGCCATACTGCCATGCGTGTATGTATAGTTGACCCAAGACGAAGGTTGTGTATGTATTTGGACATTGCTCGGCTAAAAGCATGGAGGACCGAGTGATATGGCTGCAGGCTGCTGGTCCCTTGTCACTTGGCTGCGTTTACTCGTGATTTTGCCTCCGAGAAATATCATTACTATATAATTAATTAAATATTAACTATTATAAATTTAAAAAATATATCTATTTATTTTTTAAGACACTTTTACATAAATTTTTTTAAAAATACATACCGTTTTATATTTTAAAAAACATGCTAATAAAAATCGAGATATAAAATAGAAGCCAGAAGCATATAAAAAAAGAAGAAGAAGGTTATCAAACCTAGGCGGAGTTGTGCAGATAAATCCGGGAGGTGCCAATCTAGGGTAAGCACGCGTCATAGTCCTACTTGCATACGCTCCGTGCAATCCTTTTCGAATCCGAGCTTTAAAAACAAACAATACACATCGTGAAAATGTTCATTTTGTAGTTGAGAGTAAAAGACCAAAATGACCTTGGTTTCATTGCGATTTTTTTTAGGTCGCAATCATGGACACGAGCCACAGAGTTTTTCTCACCCTCTTTTTTAAAGAAAAATGAAATGTTTTTATGTATACAGAAATGCATATTTTGTACGGGTTGAGCCTTAATGGGCTATTCCTTATTCAGAAGGCCTAACATGCTACTCTTCTTCTGATACTACCGCGAAAAGGCCCATGGAAGTACTGGGCCTTTAGCTTAACTGTGTTACACTTGTGCAATTCTTTTCGTTCTCCAGCCCAAAACCTCCTCTTCTCCCTCGCTTCCTCCGATGACCCTTGCCGGAGCCCCTCGCCGCCGGCGAGCTACACGTTCGCGTCTCCCGCTCCATCTCCTCCTCGTTGCCCTCCTCCTCATCGTCTCCCCGCAACCTCCTCGTGCTTCCGCGCTCCGCGTCCCGCTGCGCGAGGTCGCCACCCTCCTCAACCTCTCCCACTCCCTCCTCACCCGCATCGCCGCCGCCCGCGCGGCACGTGGCGACGACATTGCGGCGTCCCGCGCACGCAGGATCGCCTCTCATCTATCCCTCTTCTCCTCCCGCGGCGCGTGGGCACTCTCCTGGGACTACCTCCGCCACTACGCCTTCTCATCGGCAACTGGGTGCGGCTTCTCCTGCGCCACCGCCGCCGCGCGCCTCCTCACTGCTGCGGCGGAGGCCTCGCGCCTACATTCCGCCACCGACGCTGCCCAGTGGCTGCGCCGCAATTACGGGGACGTCCGCGACGCGGCCGCGCAGCTTCTTAACGGTCTCCTCGTTGCCTTCTCCGAGCAGGTAGATGACTTAGTACTCATGACATCCAAATTGCATCCATGTTCAGTCTATGGAGATCTGTGTTGTGGTTTAGGGTCCTTTACGAGAGGTGGTGATGGATGTGAAGTGGGAAGTGGAGGAAGGCGAGCTGCTGAAGGATTGCCTTGAGGTGGGAGCGAAGGACTTGGAGGGGTTGCTTGTCATTGCCAAAGATCTCTTATTTGGGGCTACAAGGACTTCTTCACGCCACAATGAACTTTGAGGTTGGTACTTTGGAGACTTGCAGTGCTCCTGTTCTTTCTTTTGAACTAATGCAAATAAAATTAAATTCAATTTAGAAATCTGGAAGTTAGGTTAACATTATATCCTGCAACGGACTGCAGAATGCTAAGTAATTATCTGTGTGTTACTATACTCTGCATCTCATACCTGGTACCTGAGATGTTGTGCAAAGAAAATGTATAGTCGAAATATATCTTCTAATGGTCAATCAATCATGACCATTGCGGAGTGTTCATTCTTGATGCATGGCTTCTAGTTGTTAGTGAATATTGAATGTTAACTGTTACTGATCATTCATGGCAGACTGGATTTAGTGGTGACCTTGTATATAACTCATAATCATTCTATCCTGTTTCTTCTTTATAAATACACGCTTTCAAGGAAAATTATGAAACAAATTCCCTTCTGTAAACTTTACATCAAGGTAACATAACATGTAAGGTGACAGCTATTCTTCAGTTAACAAGTTCCTGATGGAGCAACTATTGCTTGTTAATTAAATTAAGGAAGTGATGGTAAAATATAAATAACAAGGCCATTACTGATCAAACATGCACATCAACATGGAACAAATTATGCCTTTTTCCCTTACTTTCTTCCTTTTTTCTTCTTCCTTATGGTACATGATAGATGTGTTTGCCTCAGAAATAGGAAAAAACCATCCAAGATAACTCATTAGCTAATATACCAAAGAACCACCCATGACCCATGGCCATGCGCACCTCAACCTGTAATGCAACGCGTATGGCCTTCCATGCTTATAGAGACTCTAGTCCGATTTTTTCCTTGTTTTTTAATACTTGTGGCAATTTAAATTTGAATTTTAGGAGAAAAATAAGTTTAGTGTTCTAAATCATGTAATGTTATATAGTCCCTCCGTCCAGAAATATATAAGGACATCCAGAGTTTGAAATTTGTCCAAGAATATAAGGACATCACCTATCTCTTCATCTCAACCAATCGAAACCATCTCCCATTTAATTTCCCCACCTACCTCCTCATCTCAACCAATCATAAGTTCACAACAATTTCTTACCTCAACATTAATCTTTCCAAACAACCCTAGATGTTCTTATATTGTTGGATGGAGAGAGTAGTTTCGTTTGGCACGATCTGGATACTTTTTTCTCTGAGAAAATGAGAATCATATACAAATTTTCGAGTTTAAAACTGAGTTATGTAGTTAAAATGCATGAGTATTTGTGTAATATTTTGTCGAATCCGAAGCCATACCCTAGTGTTATGTAACATGATACTCACTAAACACATTTTGTTTATATGACTCTTTGGAAATAAATATATATTGCTTTAGATGCTTGTTTGTCAAATTTTTACTTCATTAAATGCATACAACACAATAGCTAATCTAATAATCTATCACCTCCATCATTTACCCTTTAGCTTATAAGCCGCAGCCAAAATTTAAATTTTAAAACTTAATTTTGGAGTTGATTTTGGGGTTTTTTCATCGTAATTTATTTTTCAGCATTTGCTTTTAAATCACTAAGGACACAGGTATAGAAGTTTTACCCAGAAATTTTTTTGTCTGCTGATAAGCCGTTACGGATTATAATTAGTATATTGACTAACCATTGATTTTTTCCTCAACTATCTGTTGTTATGCTATAAAAGCAAATAACTTCAATTCAAATGAAAGTTACAATATTTAGATATGTTTTCTTAATTTAATAAAGCAGTAATACCTATTGAAGTACATTACAACGAACGAGTAGGATGTCCAGGGAATCTCTTCTATAAAACATTAAGCTTATGGTCATAGTCTCACTGCAGATGTGTGCTGAAAGCAATAGTGATTGCTACAATATTCTACAACATATCATATTGTTTTAAAGAAGAACAGCTCTATCTTGATATAAATCTCTGTGTAGTTGAACATGTACTTTGTTATACGATCCCTCTTGTTGCGGTTGACATTATTCAGATTTGAGCTATGTACCATATTAGTAATCACTAATAATAGCCATATCCAAACAAGGAGTCCACACAAGAAAGTACAGAAGTTCATTATGCCCTCCACCAGCGAAGAATGGTTCTAATTGAGCAGCTCTTCTTGCCCAACACATTTAATGCCCCTTCAATTTGGCGATCCTGACAGTTTGTAGATTGAGCACTTAAGCTATCTTATGGTCTTTGACAGTATATCATTTACAAATATAAAAAGTACCCTACATTTTAGTGATACTGCAACTTTAACTATGATAAGCTTTTGTTCCTTGGAAACCAATTTGGCTTAGTTGAATTTTTAGCAATACAACAGTTATTCCTGTTTTTGCCAATACAAAATTTCTGTACTACAGAATTGGTGTTTACAAGTTGTACCGCAACTAGTGCCTAGTGCTTCATGCAGCAACCTTATGCAGCCAAAGAGTACATTATATCATTAGCTACTGATTACCATGATCTAAGGTGCTTCATCCACAAGAAAGTGTTATAAAAGGATTAAGACTTGGTCTCCAGCATCAGCCCCTGATATCAGTTTGCTGAGCACTGTAGATTTATTTTTTTATCTTTCCAACACAATCTGCCGCTGACTAAGGCATCCTTTGGAACTCAGAAATTTTACGGGAATTGAAGTAATTCCTTTAAAAATCCTGTCAAATTCCTGAGTTCCAAAGGAGCTCTAATATTATTTTAAATCCTCATAAACCAATAAGGCTCTTGTACTCTTGTTTCAAATATCAATCTCTGTCATTCCTGTGATGATTAGACTGATAAGAATCTTATGCCTTCTGAATGTCGGATCTAGTACAACTTTAGGCAATTCTGAATAGCATCGTCTTTAATGTTTTGAAAAATCTTACAATAAAACAATATACTTGTTTGAGGTGTTGCTATCATTTTGCACGTACAGGTCCAAACGAGGAACTTCTGATAAATATCAAACTTTGGAAGGAAACCCTCAAGTGAAGCTTTATATTTGGCCTAGGTCTAGGCAGTACAGTACTTCTAATAATTTTGCCAAGAATCCTCTTGATGTCCATAATTTGCAAAGAATCCTGGTTAGGTAAAGCTGTGATCTTATATTGAAAAAGATCAAATTGGACTTTACTGCAATTAACGTGTAATGTCCATAATTTGAAACCTATTGATTCTGTGATATTCTGCATGCAGAATCTTGGATTTTAAACCAGAGTAAAGTGCTTATCAAAATGTCTGTGAACAAAGTTTCAATCTAACCATGAAGAACAGTCCATTATCTCCCATTTGATTAGATTATTGAGCGGATTATTGCCACGGATTATTGATTTAATTATAGGTATAACAATGCAGTAGAAAAAAGTTTTTTTGAGAAAACATATTTTTCGAAGCGTGGAGCAAATAATCTGTTCCAATAATCTGGTGAATAAGTTGAAAAGAACATGGCCTAACTGCACTTCAGCTTAAGGATAACATTATAATGAAAAATATCTTGTAGCAACAGACCCAAAGATAGTGGTTGGCTAATGTTATCTCAAATGTACTTGAGAAAATAGAAGAAACTTTTCCAAAGAGAGAATAGTCGTGTAACTTTGCTATAAGCACATTTTCTATCGAGATGCCACTAATTTTCATTTTCTTCATTGGTTGCTGAAATATCGTTTGTTAATTGGTGCTCTTTGTCCTGTTCTTCCTTTATATTATTATGTATAGCTCGAATTGTAGCTAGGATGACACATTATTAGTTAAGACTGTTGACCACTCCCATATACTTAAATGCTGCCTTTTGTGGAGTTCTAGCATGCTTGCGTACATCATTTCCTAGTCACTTTTCCAGTAAGCTGTGCCCAATTAATGAGTTAGGACTTATTTGTGCTTGTATTTAGGGCCAAGTTGCCATGAGATGCCTTTTTCTATCTGTTCCTAATACTCCCTCCGTTTCAAGTTACTTCTCGTTCTTGTTTTGTCCTAAGCCAAACATTTCTATCTTTGACCGTCAATTTCTAAAAATTCATGTAGTTTGACATCATAAAGCTTATGTTTTTGATTCACCATTAGAAGTATTTTCATAATATATAATCCATATGTTGTTAAACTACACGAATTTTTAGAAAATAATAGTCAAAGATATAAATGTTTGACTTAGGACAAATCTAGAACGACAAATAATTTGAAACAAAGGGAGCAGTGTCGGTCATCAGCATGTTCAACTCTGCAAGTCTTGCAATCTAAATTACCTGCTTAATTTTTGTCTCATCTTATAGTTAGAATTCATGAAAATTTACCAGCAGACTCTGAGCAAACAAGAAAGTTAGTTACAAGACTTCGCTGGATATCTTATTTTGAACCGAGCATATTATAATTAACATCGTTCTCCATCTGTTCCCAACTTGTGCTGGTAAATCACTTAAGTGAAACTTAAATGTGCCCTTGTACAGCTCAGAACGTCTGCAAACTCTGGTAGTCTTGATTAGTCTATAGTAAACTAACATAAATGTTAAATCTTGATAGTTACTGTATTGTACAATTGATGCTCGGTTGTTACCGTACTTTCGTTTTTTTGTCATGTCCTTGGGCCTCTAGTTGTTAGAATGTCTTACGGTGGTAATCACAAGTTCAGTTAAAACTTAGACGAAGTACATGGAATGGATTTGGGCCTTTGCTTGTTCTGATTGGTTAGCACTAGATTATGTACAAAACTCAGGCCGAACCCCATGCTGAGCTCTCTGGGCCCTGCTGTGAAGTTATCCTTATTGATCACTGCCAATGCAGGGGCAAACAATTTCCTCCCCTGTTGTAAATCGAAGGTTTAACAACTGGACAATGCTATTATTATGTCCTGTCTTGGCAGACTTGAATTAGTGCTTGTTGAAATTAGTGGTTGTTTGGGTCTTATGCACTGTAACTGGTTACTTTGTTTATTATCTCAACCCATGTTTTCTATATTCACGTATGCAACGTGACCGTTTCGGCGTTTCTGCTACGTGAAAGTTCGGAATGACGTTTGGCTCCTTGCCATAGGTTTCATCATGCATTTACATCTGAAACTGCTTCAGATTGAGTGCAGGTATTTCAAACTACAAGGCCAGACCTTCCGTCAATAAGCAGTTAAGCACTTTGATATCCACCAGTAGACGGAGAAAAAATTACAAACGAGAGCAGCAATTGATGCCTTGCTTTCGCTCATGATGCTGACAGTGTTCATTACGCTACCAGTAGCGAGTTCTTGCGCTACAAGCTGTCTAGTACTTCAATGCTGGGAGCCTGGGATGATGCAATACGATCGGAGGAATTAAGGCAAAAGAGCACCTAACCATGTTATATGTTTCATGCATTTGTTCATTAATGCAGCTTGATCCGGTGTTAAAAACGGCTTGATTGGACTGCCGTGGTTTGTCATCATCCCTAAACAGGACGGTCGACATCCGATCTTCACCTAGATTTGAGGCTAAGGTACTCACCAACTTATTGTGTTTATTGCTAGATCCTATCCCCCTTAGACATGCTACCCAATCAAACAAAGCCTTGCTACTGTGCGGAATATAATGTGTGCTAACTAAGGCCGATCGGCATTACTATGAATTGCTAATGGAGCTAGATTTGTAAATGCTGAATAGAACGCTAGCTGGATCCAAAATTTTCTGCCTTTTTCTTGTTGAAGCAGGACTGGAGCCGGGATGTTCCCTCGTTCTTAAATCAAAAATGGCCCGGACGTAGGATTTAAAGATGGTGGCCACACGAACCATGTTTGCACAATGTTGCATGCACAAGTATCCAGTAGTACCCCTTCATCCCAAAATATAGGATGTAGCTACTTTTTTTCATGTCTTCTAATAGAAGACGCACATGCATGTATCATTAACTAGCATCTTCTCCTCTAAATTCGGTTTGTTTTAAATCTTTCACCGGTAAATCCTCTAATCCCATTGCTTATATACGTGCATGTATCGGGGTGATCCAAACGGGGATGAGTGGAAAGCGGGATTCTCATGGGTAGCGGGCGGGATGAAACTGTCTCTTAATTTCTAACACTCTGATTTGAGCAGAAACTCTATGGAATGTGTTCATTGATATACCTACACCTCTTCATTTCTTGATTTACCAGATTGGACTTATGAGTGGAGCAAAAAAACGGATGTGTGTGCTCTAACTTTCGCGCTAGTGCGCTCAATTCGTTGCTTGTATCGGAGTAATTCAAACAAGAAGGTGATTGTAGTTTTTATTGGTCTTTATGTTAGTAGAGTTATGCCCTATATTCTGATGGAGGAAATAGTTATGTTGTGTACACTCCCAAGCTCAGCAAATACAGCAACTTTCTATTATCCAAGCTAATTAAAGTTAATGACCCCCAGATCCCTTAATCTGGCACAGGGAACTTCCCGGGATGAATCATACATGCATACGACTGTCAAGTCCAAATCCTCCGCTCTGACCTGTGTAAAGACTACTCTTTTTGTCCTCTAAAATATAATTATTTCTAAATTATTTTAAAAAATTAAGAATGAATGTGAAAAAACCATATTATTTTTTATTAATACAAGACTTGAGAGGAGCACAATGGTGATGGATGTAGAGTGGTATAATAGTGTTAAAAGAGCTAAAAATAGTAATATTTTAGAATAAAACTATAATCTAAAAATAGTTACATTTTGAGATAGAGTAAGCACACTTCAGAATCGAGAGCAGGTCCAGGAGACCAGGATAATTAGTCTCTCTACGGTCTAACCCTAGCTGCCACCCTCTACTCCACCCACATTCACAACCACGGTAGCATTGCAAGTTAGGCTCTGTTCGGCGTGGCTGAAGCAGTGGCTTATTTAAGCCGCATGTAAAACGAGAAATGTTATTAGTACGTGATTAATTAAGTATTTACTATTAAAAACTTGAAAAATAGATCTATTTGCTTTTTAAGTTACTTTCATATAGAAAATTTTTTAAAAAACACACCGTTAATCGTTTTAGGAAGCGTGCGCGCGGAAAAAAAAAAAGAAGTTAGGAGAAGTAGTGGGAAAGAACAGGGTGTTAATAGTTAGCAAGAAAGTTTCTCTGCCCCTGCACGTACACTGTGGTAAGAGATTGTGCATGCGATTGTGCGAATAAGTTAGCAGGAGAAGCGCGTTGCAGGTGAGAGTAAAGCACCGCCGTGGTAGGTCAGGTCGCCTTGCTGACCCCGGCCGCTATCTAAGTATCTGAGTCTCTAGAATGCTAGTAGCTAGCTAGCTAGATCTCCTGTCCCTGATGCATGGCACGCATGTGCGCCATGAGTGGCTTTGAGCGGCGCAGAAATGGAGGCCAGCTCGGCTCAGGAGCGCTTGCTGGCTGCTTTGCGAAGGCAAGCAGCAGGGGAAAATGATTTGGGGTGCTGTACACACTGTACTGTCGGCGCTGCTGGCACTTGAAGGCGGTCACGGCCCCTCCTCCTACCGCCATTAATGGAGCTGCCCAGCTCCATGTAAATGTTTGTAAGTACTCTCCTCCATGCTACCGTCGTACCGTGTGCTCCATCCTTTTCCCAATTCCTCTTTTTGCATCATTACTGACGTTTGTTTTGGAGGAAGAAGAGGAGAGCAGGGCAGCTGCAATGCCGCCTTATCTCACGGGTGATCTAGCTTGTCCGGGTGCATTTGCAGCTACAGGTAGCAGTTATCGGGTAGTGACGAGCAAAGATGTCCCACCACAGTGGCAGTAATAACTGCAACGAGAAATTTGGCGTTTGGGTTAGATTATTGATCCTGTTGTCCCGGCAGTGTAGTATAGTTCTCTGAAATTTTCAACTCTACTAGTATAAACTACCAGCTTTGAAGTACATGTTCCAGAAACTCTTGGGCCTAGGTTTTTTTTAATGCGAGTTAGAAGCCCTAAGCATGGAAAACAACTTTTAAGGTAAAACTTTTATACTTGAGGCTATCTATTTGTCGAGTGACTGATTGTTTTTCTTATCTATCATTCACTTTTTTAGCACTAGATCCATATCAACAATTTATAGTTATATTTTTCTTGTGGTGAAGCAAATAATGTTCTAACCTTAACCTAAAAGTAAAAAAGAAGTATGCTTTGGTGTAAATTCATGCCAATATGAGATTAGTAGAAACTATGATTTGTATAAGCATAATAACGTATCTAGATTAATTGGGAAAATAAAATACAAAGCAGACTAAAAGTTGCATTTCATTTGTACTGAAATTGTTTTTTTTAATATTATCCAAGTTTAGTAGATGACTTGTGCAAGTTGAGGTGACTGAGGGATAATAAAAAAACAGGCAACTGATAAATAGTAAAACTGTTTATACTTTTATTATGGTGATCTAAAACCAAAGCTTGAAAGAAAAAAATAAAAATCGTAATTAATTATAAAATCCATATATAGCCAAAGAGGAGCCAAACAGACCATAAGTAAGCATGTGGCAGAATTGGGTGGGGTATTATATATCCAGAGGCTTTAGTTTCCCTTATCGAGAAGCCATCTTTGGAATAGCTCAAAATATCCCAAGGTAAAACAGAAATGCTTAGCACTGGCAGGCATGGCCAAAATGCAGGTTTGCTTGACAATGGTAAAAGGGAAACGACATTTTGCCCATGCCTACTAGCAAAGTAGCAAACTCTCGGTTTTGTTTGTTTGTTTTCTCTATGAGACAATTCACGGTGCACGACACTTATATATATGAGCGTCCTCAATACGTCAGTTTAGGATAGGATAGAGGACGTACTTAAAAAAAACTACTCTCTTATAGTACAAGTAGCTTTATTTTTTATAAGTCAGCTCCTAATATTTTTTATTTTAGTCTCATTATTTTTTAATTTATGTGAAAGTCCAAACTTTTACACTGAATACCCTAAAATCCAGAAAATAATAATCCCTTCCCCATTCCCTCTTTCCCTCTCACGTCCTCCCCTCCCCTCCCCCTCGCGGCACTCCCCTTACCACGACGACAACGAGCTCCACCACTACCGTGGGCCTCCCTCCTCCTTAGATCTACCGAGCAAGGCAAGTCGGGCCGTTTTGTGTGGCATAGATCTGGTGGGCAAGCTTGGGCCATTTCGGTGGTGGTGCGGCCGCCAGGCAGCCTGAGGCGGAGCAGAGGCGGGGCGGTTTGAGGCGGAGCGGTGGCGGAGACGGCCTGAGATGGAGCGGCGGCACCAAGGTAGATCCCTTGACCTCGACAGCAACAACAACAGCCCAATCTGGCGGCCTTGATGGTGGCCCCATGGCTAGATCCGAGGAGCATGAGAGGGGGCGATTTGGGGATGGGTTTGTGAGTGCAAGGCCACAAAGACCTGGGGACACGAGATCCACAGCACGGTCACATGCTGATGCCCCTACGCCGAGTTGCCTCGCTCACAGCGGGGCACCCGTGCCTTCGTGGGGGACGAGTTTCTTTTTAGGGGTATGACCCGAGCCTATATGGAGAGGAATCTTCGATGTGTCAACTTAGAGTCTACACGACACGTATACACATTGTGAATGGCCTACTAACGAAACGCTTTCTGGCCACGGTAAAACACACTTTGTTGTCAGCACAGTGACCGAATCACACCCCTCCATTTCAAATAACTTGTACAGTATCTACAGCCAGACAACGTCGCCAAGAGAGAGTGAGCGATCCACACGCGCACAAATACCGCCCTGATCAAATCAACTGCAAGTCTCCAACCCCACAAACTGTTACTGCAACTCCACTCTGCGAACAGTACTCAGTACAGTACGCATCGAATCACACGTAGTAACTGGATTTGACTCGTTCGTGCACGCAGTGCAGTGATAGCAAAATGTGCTTCTTTCACTGCGCGCTCGCGTCGTTGGTCACGGGCAGCCGAAATAAATGAAGTGAGATCCCACCGGGTCCGTCTGGTTAATTAAGCTGCAGATGCAGGCACAGCTGCCAGACCAGTGACACCGACGAAGCTTCACTGCAGATCACTCGTTATCTCACTGGTCGACGTACAGGTAACTTCTGCTTGATGACCGGACCATGCGTGCCTGTGTCGTGATGTTAAATTGTTTTTTAAGCGAGAGGGCACACGGCCATGCATGCACGTTACTGCAATTCAATGCACGGTCCAAAAAAAAAAAAAACTAGCCCTCCTAACTTACAGTCTATGACACTACTACTTGTACTAGCTGGAGTAGTACAGACTTACAGTTTACTGGTCACTGGTGGCCTCCCATGCATGCAGAATTGTGTGGCCCGGCCCTGCAAGTTAGGCGCGGTATCCTGCACCTATATAAACTCCTGTGTGACTCGTGCTCCCCAGGGTATTATCCGTGTCCACCATCTCATTCTTCCTCAGCTAGCTGTGTGCTGCGAGTGGCTGGCTAGCTAGAACAGCAAGGCTTCAGCAGGAGCAATGGAGTTGGGGCGGTTGGTGGTGGTGGTGGTGGCGGCGCTGGTGAGCTCGGCGCTGGTGATGGTGGCGAGGTGCGACCCGCAGGTGCCGTGCTACTTCATCTTCGGCGACTCGCTCGTCGACAACGGCAACAACAACTACATCGTGTCGCTGGCGCGCGCCAACTACCCGCCCTACGGCATCGACTTCGCCGGCGGCCCGTCCGGCAGGTTCACCAACGGCCTCACCACCGTCGACGTCATCGGTAAGACCCCAGCGCTCTTTCTCTGCTGCTGCAGCAGCTATTACGTGTAAAATGTAGCCATGCAGACCTATAGTTACCTGATGTCCAGGGCTGGGCTACAGTTCTTGTTGACGATGCATGGTTTATGGCTGTCATGGGTGATGCATGCTGAGCTCGTTGAGCGATCGATGATCAGCTGGCGTCTCTATCGATTGGAATAGAAAATTCTGGACATATGTTAGTTAAGGAGGATGGGGAGATGGTAGCTTGTGGCTGTGGTAAGCTTGCCCGTGTACGTACGCAGGCAGGGACGATATGATGCATGCAGTACAGTTCGGTGAATTGTTGCACGGAATTTAATGGGGACAGGTGTACATAGATCCATATCCATAGTCGTCGTTACGAGGAGTTCTACATGTGGAAGTTGCATGGAACGTTCGTGCCAGAGCATGATTAATTACTACTGCTGAAACCTTGCATGATAGTACTACCTATCAAATCAGCTGCACAGTGTGTTCATACATGCATTAATTAACTAGCTGCTAGATCATTTCTCTAATTTTGAGCTACGATGATTTCGCGAATGGCGCAGCTCAACTCCTGGGCTTCGACAACTTCATCCCGCCCTACGCCGCCACGAGCGGTGACCAGATCCTCAACGGCGCCAACTTCGCCTCCGCCGCCGCCGGAATCCGTGCCGAGACCGGCCAGCAGCTGGTACGTAGCAGTGTAGTACAATTATTCAGGTGACCGTGCGTCTTTGCCGGCGCGAGGTGGTGGAGTGGTATCTAACCAAGCGTGAGCTACACGCATGGAACTGCAGGGCGGCCGGATCCCGTTCGCCGGGCAGGTCCAGAACTACCAGACGGCGGTGCAGACGCTGATCAGCATCCTGGGAGACCAGGACACGGCGTCGGACCACCTGAGCAAGTGCATCTTCAGCGTCGGCATGGGCAGCAACGACTACCTCAACAACTACTTCATGCCGGCGTTCTACAACACCGGCAGCCAGTACACGCCGGAGAAGTTCGCCGACTCGCTCATCGCTGACTACCGCCGCTACGTCCAGGTGCTGTACAACTACGGCGCGCGGAAGGTGGTCATGATCGGCGTCGGGCAGGTCGGGTGCAGCCCCAACGAGCTGGCGCGCTACAGCGCCGACGGCACCACCTGCGTCGACCGCATCGACTCCGCCATCCAGATCTTCAACCAGCGGCTCGTCGGCCTCGTCGACGAGATGAACACCCTCCCCGGCGCGCACTTCACCTTCATCAACGCCTACAACATCTTCAGCGACATCCTCGACAACGCGGCGTCGTACGGGTTCACGGTGACCAATGCCGGTTGCTGCGGCGTCGGGAGGAACAACGGGCAGGTGACGTGCCTGCCGTACGAGGCGCCGTGCAGCAACAGGGACCAGCACATCTTCTGGGACGCGTTCCACCCGTCGGAGGCGGCCAACATCATCGTCGGCCGGCGATCCTACCGCGCCGAGTCGCCCAACGATGCCTACCCGATGGACATCAGCACGCTCGCCTCCATCTGATCGATCGATCCTCTAGCTGCTCGGCCCAGTACGTATATACATATGCAGCCAAAAGATTCTGCGCGCCCACAAGCTAAGGGTGAAACACTTTTTTTTTTGCGACGATGATTATTACTTCCCTTTGTACCGGGTAGGCAATAATTGTTTCCATAAAGATTGGTGTCTTCCTAGTCGTTTTCAACCTACTGCGTGCCTGGAATCTTATGGTGAAAGAGAACAGGCATTCAGCTCGTCGGTTTCTAGATGTGTTGAGTGTTGGAGAGAGCAGAGAAATATATTTTTCAGACAAGATATATTTTAGATTCAGAGAGTTTCATACAAACTGTACACCGAATAGATGTACATGTATTCCTCATTCTTTGTGTGCATGGCAACCTTTTGTTAAGCATCCAAGTATCTTGCCATTTTTCTAGGAGAGGTATCTTGCCATTGCCAAGCCAACGAACATTTCAGACACACACGGCACACACAAGTATACAAGGGGTGAAGTAAGCTGGAAGCCTGCAAGACACGGCAGCCATTATATAATACTACCATTTACTTCTCCCCGTTGGAAAGAATGCTTCAGTTCACCACAATCTAACCATCGTTACGCTCTCTTTGCCTCCTCTTCAGCCTGCACAAGCAAAAACCGGACATGGCATCAGAATTCAGAAATGAAATAAACGTTCCAAAGCCTGCAGATGCCTGCAGCAACCGGCTGGCCTGAAGAACACTCACAGCTCGGATGATCTTGTCGAGGGCATCAGGGCCGTGGGACTCGATGAAGCGCTCGACGGACTTGCGCGCGTCGAGGCTCATCATCTGCAGCACCTTCCGCTGCCGCTCGCTGTAGTTGGGGCTCACGTACTGGCCGATCTTGAAGTAGCGCCTCACATGGGTCTCGTAGATGTAGGCCGCGCCGTTGAAGATGGGCAGCACCAACCAGCAGCAGAAGAGGAGCTTCATGTACGGCCACAGAGGGAACCTGAAAGAGAGAGAAATTCAGAAGTAAAAAAAATTCAGTAACCTGACCACGTTGTGCTGTTGGTCTCTGCAGGAACAAGCTAGCTAGTGAATGGACTGCATGCATACCATTGGAGAACTTTCCAGCATGAGAGCTCAAAGAGGGTGATCAGGGAGTACAGGACCCAGTAGGTGAGCCATTGCTGATCATCCAGGCTAGAAGGGCTCTCTATCGCACGCATCGACGCGTACCTAATCGTTCAAGAGAAAGTTAACGTTAGGACTGAGAGCACAGTGCTGACTGTTTTTATCTTTTCATGCCAAGAAATGTTTCTGAAGAAGAGCAATGACTTCACTTACAGAGGGTAGAGCAGCATGATTCCTGGCCTGCGGGGTACAAAAACAGCAGGAACAAGAATTTCAGAAAGAAACACTTAAAGTTCATACGGGAAGTAACATACATGAGAGCAAAATGAACAGAACAGCAATTGCTGTCTGAAAACTCGTATCAAAAACTGTAGGCACGAAATGAGAAGATATTTCAGCATGTTCTTACCCAACAAGGGCATCCATGTGCCTAGCAAGGGCACCAAGAACGCCCATGACCCGTTGTTGCGATCGGTGAAGAGCTTGTTCTGAATTTTCTCAATGTACGTCCTCGATGAGTCGCTGTGCTAAGGTGTAGATGGCAAGCGATAGGCTAGGTGGCTTTATACTTCTGTACTGGGTTTTTAATATGGGGTTAAAGGAGCAGAAGAAAGGCATCCTTGCAGATTCTGTGCGAAGTCTTCTTTACTCTTGGTCCAAGGAAAGAAAGAACAAAACCGGGTTGGATTTTGAAAGGCTCTCAAGCAACTGCGTGCATCAGCGCCTTGTCAAAGGTTGCAGGCGAGGCATCAGAACTCACTAGTTTAGTGGGCTCAAGTTCAGAAACGGGCGCGGCTTTCTGGAAGAAGTAACTACTTTTCCAGCACCTGCTTTTAGCTGCGTTCGTTACTGCTTGTTGGCTATTTCTGCTAGTATATTTTTTAAACTGTTAAACAGTACGTTTCTTGCGAAAACTTTTTATATAGAAGTTGCTTGTCTCACCGTGCTCATTAGTCTATTCCCAGTACAAAGTTTTATTACACGATTTCTAAAAGTGCCAATATAGAAGTTAGTCATCTAAGGATATTTGAGTTGATGGATAAAACTTATTTCTCCTAATACAAAATTTTATTTCACGGTTTCATATGCTAACATATTATTTAAATGTTACATTTACATAACCAATAAGAGTTAATAAAATATGTGGAGATAAAACACAAATCTCTCAATCAGAGTTTCACATGTTTTTCAACATGTTAGAAACGATGAATACCAATTTCATCCTGATAAAACTGATCCCATCTCTCTCTTCTTTAATTCTTCTTTAATTCTTTGTCATATCATTATATATATTGATGTGTCACTCTATTTAATGTATATAAAACCTCTAAAACGTGCACTGAGATTAACCTTAACCTTAGTTCATGGCAACACTGATAAATCTACAGAAAGAAACGCACTTTCACTATAGGCATGCACTTTTAATTGAACTCAGTACTGAATGGGCAGACCAAGAAAAGGCAAGCAAACAGTTCAAAGCAAAGCAAGTCACTGCCAATCCAACTAGCAGTACAAGACAGGGGATTGACTCGAGTGATACAAATCGTACAACGCTTAGGTTCAAAAACAAATTTATCTTGCAGCTGATATAAAAGAGCAAACAAACCTTGCAGTAACTGATTACTCCACTTTTACTTTTTCGAGATTACACAGTTCAACCGCTATGCATCACACCATCAGGGCCATTCCGCTCCTTTAGGGGATCAAAAGCCGTTGTTCTTTCCAAACTGTCATGGTCAGAACATACCCTGCAAAACATAATGCCTCCGAAATAATCAAGTTGTCACTTTTTACAGATAAAGAATGTTGTGTCAGATATGGCATGATATGTATATTTAATATCATAATGAGTATTCTCCAAATTTGACCGGAGAAGTTACAAGAATAGAAGTAATCCAGTAATAGCTAAAATAGCATGTTTTGAAATGCAGAACTGCTGTTACAATTTCTTCCGCTGGCAGTATCCTACACCAAAAACTCCAGAACTGAAACCGAAACGAGAACAGTTGGCAATTTGTTTCTTGCTTTCCACTATAATACAGCTGAATTAATACTGTTATCAACTGAGAATTTAGTGGAATATAGCAGCTTGGAATGAACATTATGAGTTTGATCTGGCTTCAACATGGTTTTAGCTCCTGCAGCCAACCTTCCACTCATTGACCTTGTTTCAAGAACAGGAATTGGACCTGAACTGGCCCTTGCATTATTGCTTTCGTTTGTTGACATTTCCAAGCCATGTCCTGCTACTTTACTACCAAAGTCAAGTATCCGAGGACCAATTGCATCATCCAGTGACCAGCCAAGTGAATGGTTTTTCATGTCTCCAAACATTGGTGCCATTAAGTCCTGTTTGTTCACCATAAGTTTCTTTGCAGGTTCATGTGCAACATTATTGATGTAAGCTGGTCTCTTGTTTCTTTGATTGGCAAAAATGGCACCCTTTCTGCAACCTGTGTTTGTAGGTTTGATGGCACAAATTGGGCTAACGGTTGAAAAAAAATTAATTGGCAAACTAGTAGTAAGAGAAGGGCACGCTTGTGGTAGAGATCTACTAAACTCAGCATCATCAGTACCATACTCTAGAAAGGATGTGATTGATGTTGAAGATAACTTTGCTCCAGGTACCTGGCATGACTGGACAATAGAAGCAGAGCTAGCATCATCATAAGAAAACAACGTGGGTTTCTGGTACTTTTCCTGGATGCTCGTAATTGGAACCCATTGTGGAAAGGAAGAAGATTGGGTTACTGCTGGACCCAAAAGATTGCAATATTTCCCACGTAAGATTGATGCAGGAGTGCTTAACTGACAGTGTTGATTCTGGGATGTTCTTATCACCTGTGGCGGTTGATGTAGGTTTATATGCCTGGCCCTGGAGCTGACATTGATAGTGGGGGCCTTTTTTACTTCAGCTTGACGAACAGATTGGCTGCCAGAGTTCCAGATGCAATCTCTGACAGTTAAAGAAACACTATTTATTGGTTGCAGCCTTTCATTTTGAACATTACCTATAGTATCCCTAGTCTTTGGTAGAGTAGTGCTGGGAATCCTCGTTAAGATACCAGGAGATTCATTGACATGAGCACCTGGTGTCACAGAATCCTGACAAGGAAACAATCTGTTTTGAGAAAAATGCCATGAAGTTGATGATGGGCGGTCTTCAATAATGGTATTGCCAGTCCACACTTTCCCCATAGTTGACATCCTGTGCTCCTTGCTACGCTCACAAACTGAGACAGTCTTGCCCATCAAACGTACCGTGGGTTGGCACGGATGATAAACATCTTGCCATAACTTTTCCCGAACTTGAGAATCACTAAAACCAGTTTTTCTCTGACCTTGCACAATATTGGGCACACCAATCATCACCTGCTGTTTCTCGCATCTTACTATATTGGCTGGCCGCCCATTTGTAAACCTGTTTTCATCTGTCTTAAGATTGCAGCTTGAGATCTCTATTCTTTCAAGACCAGGTAGCTTCATAAAAGCTGAACCAATGTTTGCCGGAGTACAAACTGGGTGAAGTTTTGAGTACCAGCTACCCTGGTCCTCCTTTGATAACGATGTGCATGTATCAAGAAATTTCCTACTTTCATGGCACAGATTACTTGCAAAGTTACCAATGAGACCAGAAGTGGGAATACTTTCCTGGAAAGGTATTCTCTTGCAGGAAGACATGCCATCCGCACTCGTTGCTGCAATGGCAGAACCTTGTGATAGTGCTGAGGACAAAACACTGCCTTCAGACGAAATATGGCACTCAGTTGGAACCAATGCACAAGAGATACTGGTGCTCTTCTTGTCATTGACTGCCGTATCTATATCACTTTCAATCACTTCCATTCTGGTTCTTACAGTGACTGAACTTGTGGCAGAACTAGTACCAGGTTTTCTTATTTCCTGATGGTAGTTTGTATTCATAGAAAAACAATCTTGTTGAGTATTGGCTGTGTTGCTAGAACCAGATTTTAGACCTTTGTTAGAATAAGAACTTAAGGCAGGAGCGTCAGTAGATTTCAGCTGAGTATCACTGAGACATGTTTTCACCATGTTGATACTACTATGATTTAGGCCATCAAACTCAGCAGAGGAGGGTAGACTATTTTTCGCATCAGTGTGCGAGATGCATATTAACTTTTTGGCAGGAGTTCCTTCCTTTTTCTCCAAGACTTCAAGGGTGGATGCTGTCTGCACTGACATGTCAGAAGAAGGTATTAGTTTCAAGGATACATTTTCTGATATGGCATCTGCTCCACTTTGATCTGTAACAAAAGAGTGTTCTATAACCGTAGGGAGTTCATCAACTCCGGTATGAAACATAATTTTAGAACTTTCCAAAAGAGGGAGATCTCCAAAAATATCATCCTTAGGAGGGTAGGTTACATTCTTCACCGATTCACAGCCAGGATTTAGCAGGCAAATAGTTGGCTCACTGGCCTTTATGTTTTGTTTATTCACAAAAGAGTTTGCTGCCTTTTTCCTGACAAGGCTGTTGCTCACACCAGTAGAAGGATCCATTCCTCCGATATATTGCTTATTCAGGCTGTTCTCATGAGTTGACGTACAATCATGTGCATCTTGAAATTTATTCTGTGCTGAGAGTTCTCTCTGTGTACGCAAAGTAGAACCTTTGTGTTTTCTCAACAGTTGCTTATGTAACACATAGTGAAGTAAACGAGATGAGGACCATGATGTTTTCTCCTGTTAATGAAAATGCCTACTATGAGATGAAAAGGAAATATGAACATCATGCAATTAGGTTTCTGTTTAATATGGAGTGTCTTTAAACCAATTTGATAAAAAAAAATACGGCATGCATATTCAATGATTCAATGTCTTCTTCAAAACATTGTCATGAAGAAAAAGATTAAGAAACGTTTGACTAAAGATATGTAAATGTGAATTATCATTTGACAGACAGTAGATTGTCTTAGAAAACCTAAATTTTGATCATATAACTTAAAAAGGGTTAATATCAATAGTCCATATATTGTTTATTGGTCCAAGCTGAATGCTACTGTATTCCTGTTTGCAATCAAAATGAAAATAACGACCTAACTGCGACAGCAGGCCTCTTGTAGCATTAACAGAACATAGATTAAATGGCTAATGCCGAACTGGCTAAAAAATGGCACATGTTTTCTGCAGTTTTATCTGAACTGCCATGTTCGACGCGTTGTAGTGAGTGTTCATGTCTACCGGCACAAATATACTTGTCAATTTGAACATGCAAGGATCATACATTTCCAATGTTCTTGGCGCCCTCCTAAAACCTAGCAGCACACAAACCCTGAGAAGCAGAGGCATACCTTACGCTTCGAGAGGAGGCCAAATTGGAGAGATCGCCGCCGTTTCTTGGCCCTCTCAGCTCTGACTCTCCCACGAGATTCCTTCCTCTTCGTCCCCTTCCCGGAACCACCTCCTCCCCCGACGCCGCCTCCGGCAGCCTCTGTACCGGCCGCGCGGGACTCCAGTCGCGCCCGCTCCGTCGCCAGCTCGTGCGCCCACCACCGCGACCGCTTCGGCGGCTCCATCGGCGGGAGCGAAGGAGGCGGCTCCCCATCCCCGCCGCCGCCGAACGGCCAGCACTTGGACGCGTCCGCGGCCCGCATCCCCGCCGCGAACCCCCTGCGCACATTCGCTCGACCAGTTAAGCTTCAACAGCGCGCGCGCTCACAGAAACCACTCCACTCCACCCACCCCACCCGCGCGCGCGAGCGCAACAAACACGTCAAAGCAAGTAGAGGCGAGAAGCGCGCGGCGGCGCTTACCGTATGGTGAATGGCTGGAAGGCGGGGGCTGCAGCCATCTTGCCTCTCCTCCTCCGGCGGCGAGCGTGGGCGCCGGCGGCGCGGTGTGGGGAGGGGGAGCGGGAGCCGGAGCAGACTGGTGGTAGCAGAGAGAAGAAAAAACAGCTCGAAAAGCGCGGAAGGAATTACGAAAAGGGAGTGGAGAGTGACGAGGGTCACAGGGAAGGTGGGGCCCAGGCAGCGCCGGATTTGACGGCGGGGCCCGCCGTGGAGCGTCCGAGCATCGCTGCTTTCCATTTACTCGGCCTCGGGAACCGCGCGTGTTCCACGGTGGGAGCAGCGTCGTGTCCTCTGCCGCTGGCTGGCGTGGCAGTGGGCCGGGGGCGACGGGACGGGAGCCAGTCACAGCCGGCCGTGGAGGGGACCAGGGAAGAGGGAAGCGTCGCGTCTGTCACCGGCCGAGTCCACGCAAAAGCTCGTCTCTTCCCGTCTCGACTTCTGGTCCAGTAATGACAGAGGAGAGAGCAATGCCCAAAGCTCTCTGGCTTTGTCTCCCCGACCCTCACCTGCCCTGCTTGAAAGCTGTTAATTAATTCTGCTCCTGCTACTCTGCCACTGCCAAGTGCCAACATGTGAGCAAAATGGAGTTCGAATTTTGAGCTCGTCCCTACCAAAGCAAAATGAGGTGAGTATACCTCCCAAACTCTGTTTATTTCAGTTCAAAGCACAGCGTGCCTACACAGTAGTCTAGACAGCATAGACGTAGCGTCTAGGTGAACACTGAGTACAGAATTACAGAACATGGGAAAATTTTTAGTACATGTTCAAAAAATATATACTAGCGGATTCAGATTTCAGCATGTACAGATAACTTTGGGTTTGTTTGGTTCCTTATAGCATTCAAGCATTCAGCCTGGCTCGTTTGTGTGGAGCTGTCCCAACTCATCCTATTTTAGATGAACAAGGTTGACGTGTTTGGTTGTTCGCTTTTCTTAGCCAGGTTATTGAGGGAAGTTGTTTGGTTCACTGCATGTATACTGGTAAAGTGTTTAAACACAGCTTTGTAGCCAACATGTGAGTAGCTTCCTGCTGCTGCTAGCCAGGCCAGCAAGAAACGGAATCAAAGTACGTTTATGGAGCAAGGCCCGCATCTCCTTTTTGCATGAGCATGGACAGGCCCGGCTAAGCGCGCAGGGAACCAAACGCTACACTTGCATGCAGTGAGCCAGGCTCTGGACGGATACAGGGAACCAAATATGTTTCCCTCTTAGCCAGCATGTAGTAGTAGCAAGATCATGTACAGCGTGTATATATCTCCCGTGTAATCGAAAAAATAGGATCAATAGAGTTTCTTCAGCTTAATTTGTGCACCATGTTGTGGCTGGAGAGTTAGCACGGTGCACGGTGCGTGTGTGTAGGATGGTGAGAGCTCGAAGGAGAAGCTCCGGAGAATGGTGGCGAGCGCCATCTTGGCTTCCAGCATCGCAAAGCTCTGGCCAATGCAGACCCGAGGACCCCATGCAAACGGAAGGAACGCGGCCTGAAACTTCGTCGCCTTGGAGACTCCATTGGCAAACCTCTCCGGGTTGAACTCGCTTGCATCTTGTCCCCAGATGCTTGGATCGTGTTGAATAAATAGAACGGGCAATGTGAAGTGAGCTCCTTTAGGGTATTTGATGCCACCAAGCTCCGTTTCCTTATGTGTTCTTCTTTGGAGGAAGACCACCGGCGGGTACAACCTAAGAACCTCATGGAGAATCATTGTTACCTGCAAAATTGATGCAGTTATTCTAAACTTAGAACATAAATCTCTGTTTTTCGTTAGTATTTCGATTGAGTGCAGAAAAGATGCATTCGAGAAGCATATTCACTCATCAATTTTGATGGAGAATGGACAAAAGGTCGACATGTTCTTGAACAATTTGTTCCGATGTTGCAGGTGATTATTCAGGCAATGAAATCCCAAAATGAAACTGAAGTTTATATAAACTAATTTGCGATTTTGGGGAAACACCAGAGAATGTTGATGTCGTACTTACAATCTTTAGACGACTCAAGCCATCATGATCTGGTGTGGTTCTTCCAAAATGGTGCAACACTTCCTCTCTTGCTCGCTGTTGCCACTCTGGGTGCATGCTTAGCAGAATTAATGCCCAAGTGAGCAACACTGATGTTGTCTCCGAACCCGCGGAGTAAAATAACTTGCATTCCTCGATCATATCTTCTATACTCATTCCTACATATTCTCTTTCATTTGATTCCCTCATATTTGATTCCACCAATAATCCCAACAAATCGTCAATGCTAGTTTCACCATTTCTAATTGCCTTGTCTCTTTTTACAATTATTCCTCGCAGAATTGTGCGGATTTCTTGATCAATTTCCCTTATCCTTCTGTTGTTTTTAATTGGCAAATACCTGCAGAAATGAAAAAAAGGATGAAAAAAGTAATAGTTTTGACATTTGTATGGATGTATGCTGCATCAAAATGCATGTCCACAGAATATCGATTCTCTTATGGCATCAGCAATGTATCTTTACCAACTGGTAAATAAGGTGTGACCTAGTAAAATCATGTATTTGTTGTTGAAATTTTCACAAATAAAAATGGTGAAATGATATTGTTCTCATGAAAAAAATAAAGCTTATAGGACCGTGTGTTATGTTAGACAGTCCAAAAAATAAAGCTTATAGAACCGTGTGTTATGTTAGACAGTCCAACGACATCAGTGTCACATAGTAGTAGTTATCTTTTCTTACCTTCCTGTGCTTGCCAAATAAACAAGGCAAAATGATTTTTTTTATGAATAAAGGACTCATCTTTTCAGTTTGCGATATAAATGAAGGGTAAAAACATTTCAATCTACTTTCGGTGTCAAAGCAATTCATACTTTCAGAATCGTTCTGTACTAATCTAAAGAATTATATTATAGGGTATTCGTCTTTTTTTGAAACAGAAGAAAAAGCTTTTCCTTATTTCACTAATAGAGAAGATAACAACAGCAACTGTTCACCAAATTGTTGGAAATTCACTTCCAGAAGTCTGGTTTTCTCCCGACAAATGTATAAAATGCAAAATACCAACCAATAGCCCGGGAGGAAGATCCTCTGAAAAGCTTGAAGTACGCGTTTAGCCTGCTCTTCTTGTAACTGGAAAATTCTCCTTCCCTCTTGGAAGCTGCTACCAAAAGCCGTTCTTGAGATGACATCTCCAGTAAGGTTTTGAAATTCATCCCGAACGTCTAACTCAGATAGTCCTTCAGAAGTTATCGAATTCTTCCATCTAGTGATCATTTCAGTGCAACATGCTGAAAAAACTGGCAGCATTCGCTGTGAGCGAAATAGCACCATTAGTCACTTTAGAGAGTTCATGTGTGTGTATATATATATATCCCAGCAAAAAAAATTATGATGCTACAGTTTAAAGTTAGAAAATAAAAATCGTGGCAAAACAATCTATATAGTTTTGAAAGAAGTTACCACATTCGCTCTAAAAACCTAGAAATTATCACGTTAATTAAAGAAAAAGAGAAAAATATTAACCGTTCGATCGTGGTATATCTAGATTTCAATGGTCAAGATTTAATGACAATTTGTCAAAAATTTAGCTCAGTTTGACGAGTACGTACATGCACATGTTAGAATCTGTCACAACATTATAAGCTTCTCTTGCATAATTAGGAGCAGGAAACAAAACAAGAATAGGAAATTGTCAGCCTGTGATTTTGTGTCCGATTCCGATTGTAACTCCCAGCTTCCAATAAATAAGCAATAACAAAGCGATCAGTACAAAAACAACCTCCAGGCTCCAAACAAGGAACAGTCACATGCAACCGGCCAAAGAGCATATTGCTCGGCTTAATTGGCTGCAAGGAAAGATTGGTCGAGACGAACCACAGTTGAAGAAACTGAGAGATGAAAAGTCAATACACACATCCATAGTTTCCGGTGAGATAAAATTATTCTCTTAATTAACCGACCACGGCAATCAAAGTTTTATCTACTACTAGGAATAAAACAAAATAGTCCATGCAAAACTCAACTAGAGATTAATTTAAACTCAGAATAAAATATAAAATATAAAAATAAATCTAATTCCAATATGGATTCCAAACTTAAATTCATAATAAAATAAATTCGGAATAAAAAATATTAAGAAAAAGAAGAGTCCAAGTAAAACAAAATAGGAGATTAATTCAAACTCAAAATATAAAATATAAAACTAGAAATTTGATTCCAATACGACTTCCGAACTTAAGTCCCTAAGTAACCAAAATTCGGAATAATACAAATAATTATACAAAGAAGAGCCCACATAAACACAATACGAGATTAAGTAAAATTCAGAATAAAATGAAAATACAATTAGAAATTTTATGTTAACACAAATTCCAAACTAAAACTCCTAAATTACTGAAATTTGAGATAAACCAATATATAAATAGGCAAAATTGGTTTTATAACATCAAAAGTTCTTGATTTTAATTTTGTAGGACCGAAATATGCCAGTTCAATTTAATAGCACTGGAAGTTACCTTACTTTCTATTTGTAGCATTCTGTCAAACCACCGATAACTTATTTACTTCCTTACCTTTTGCTTTCTTCCTCCCCTCCCCTCCCCTTCCATATGAGCACAGACAACACGCTACTGATAGAGCAGTGAGCTCTTTGAGCAACAGGTCAGTTCAAGGGCGCTGCAGTGGGTCGCGTCAAGCTGGAGGGTACGATTGGCAGGCGGCGTGCTGTCAGTGAGCTCGAGGGCAACATAGCACGCAAGATCAATAACGTAGCAACTAAGCTCAAGGTTCCACGCAAATAGTGGGTAGCACTACCGTAGGTGGTGAGGCAGCCTGACGACGTGCTGACTGGGCTCAACGTAACATGTGAATGGCAGCGAGCAAGCTCACGATACTGCAGCTGGTGAGCTCAAGGGCATGGGTGGAGGGCAATGAGTGGCAGGTGGGCTCAAGAGCTCGTAGCAGGCAAGCTCGATCAAGGGTGAAACGACTAAGCTCGAGGCATGGAGGTGGGTGGCGGGCTAGCTTGAGGGAGCTACAGCGGGCGAGCTA
Organism: Oryza meyeriana var. granulata; assembly: GCA_003991445.1. Classification (NCBI taxonomy): domain Eukaryota; kingdom Viridiplantae; phylum Streptophyta; class Magnoliopsida; order Poales; family Poaceae; genus Oryza; species Oryza meyeriana. The sequence continues at coordinate 166,566 of RYFJ01001441.1, read as the reverse complement.
GAGGGCATCAGTGATGGATGAGAGCAAGCTTTATCGAAGGCTAAGAGGATGCCTAGGGAAAGCAATAAAGAAAAGGACAAATTTGGCATTTCACTTTACGGTTTTGGAAAGAAATAAGAAAAATATAAACATAATGGCAGACTGGATAGAATGCTATAAACAAAAACGGAGGTAACTTTTAGTGTTGTTTAAAGTCAATCAAGATATTTTAATTCCGGTGCTACAAAACTAAAACTGAAGCCTTCGATGCTATAGAACTAATTTTGCCTAATAAATATGTAAAACTAAAATAAAAAACTTTCGATGCTATGGAACCAATTTTGCCATATAAATATGTAAAGAGGTGTGCACACAAAAAAATATACTATCAGAAGTCCATATCAAAATTAAATGTATAATTCAATATCCAAATTTATGATTAAAAATTATCAAAATAAGACTATGTAAAAATACAATAAAGTCAGATATAATTATTTTCAGTGCAATTTACATGGTAAAAATACCTAAATCACTAAAGTAGCATTGTTAATAAAGAGCCCACATCAATACCATGCGAGAGGGAGTGTCTACATTTTTAATTAAAAAAAGGTTAGCAATTGGATTTCATGCAAGTTTTTAAGCAAGATATCTAAATGTTATTATAATTTGAAGGATAAATTTAGAATATTCAGATCATTCATGTTAAGCGTGAATGATTCAAAATTGAGAATAAAAAATAACATTACATCTTTATATTAACAAAAGATTTAAATTAAAATTGATCTGTTCTAAAGAAAACATTAACCTTCTCTACATGCAGTAAATGAGCCAATCCAATTGTGGAACATAGTAAGGAGATTATATATGATGCTATCAAATAGAGCTAATGAAAACAATGGTGAAGGCAATTCTTGAAATGTTGAAAATGTTTGAAATGTACATTTTTTTTATTATAAATGGAACCGATTATGTATAAGCAACATAGTGTTATCTTTGATTAGGAGAAGAATGCCACTAGAGATAGTAAGAAAGCACCATAATCAGTATAAAGCGAAGTAACTGAATTTACCAAAAGATTTAAAGAAAGAGTGGCACAAGTGAGACAACTGGTGCAGTCAACAATATAAAATATAACGTCAAAGATGACGTATAAAATTTGACATCCATATGGATTGAAGAACAAATATAGAACCCTATAATAAAGAGTTCGAACAAAGATAGAATATTCACAAATAACAAAGTCAGAACAAAGAAATAGAATAAGTTTCACTTAATCGAAGTGAGAGGACATTTTAGGAGACCTCAACAATGATGTCACAACACTGAAAGAAAGAAAAACTCAAAAGAAATAAAAGATAAAAATTTCACAAAGTTACGTTAAAAAAAAAACCACACACATTGTCCCAGGGAAGGAAAAAAGTAACGGAATTATAAATAAAGATAATATAAATTGATATTATAAACTTTAGTAGAACTAGCTCTGCAAATGTGGGGGTCACCCTGCTAGTTATGTTGAATAGAGACGTATATTGTGGAAATAGGCTAGGCTAAGCGTTGAAGATGTGTGAAAATTTGCGGCAGTCCTTATCTGATTTCGGGCAGTATTTTGGAATGTTGCGGGTAACAAGTATAACAAAATTTTCAGCAGATTCGCTCACGTATGGAACAGCTACCTTTAATTTCTCCTGGTGGAAGGCAGGGTTGAGAATTCTTCGATGCTTTGCCCATTTCTCACCTTCATACGTTACAACTCCGCCAATTACAAATTTAGAAATACCCGCAGTCGTTTGTTTGCCAAAGTTTCCAGACTTGTTGGACAAAACCTCCCTCGCTAAGTCAGGGTCTGTGATAATCACCATTGGCTTTGGGCCAGTCCAAATGAACGACAATTTTCCTGCATTCGAGTTTTGAAAGACTGATGAGAAGGGAGGCCATAGAGTCATGTAGTACATCCAACGTTTTCTAGAATTTTGGTGATTAACACTGTATATTTGAATCATTTTTATGTCAGGTTATCAGGTATATATGCACACACAAAAAAAATGCTGCATGTACATCATCACCTGTCTTCTCAGAACTTATTATGGGCAGAAATTGCTATACATACGATCCTATCATCCGACCCATACACGACTGTGTTTGATCACTGGCTAACATGCATGTGAACCTCGACCCCTTTGATTGATCTGTGGTTGTATTTAGTCGTATGTGGGTCTACCCATTCGATTAATCTATGGTTGTGTGGCTTCGGTCGTACGTGGGTTGTACAACTGTAGCTTCAGTTGTAGGTGGGTCGTACAATTGAGCCGTATGTATAATGGGACTTATTATGTGCAAGTAGACTAGCGGAGAGCGAATTCTTAACTGTAGTAAATCTGTAAGCGAAGTTGTAAGTTGTTAATGATAACTGAACTACCGTTTGACCCTTCATATCCCCATCCGAGAAGAACGAATGGCAACGAGTGATGCTAATTGCTAGCTCAAAATATCCATATCCGAGAAGAACGAATTTGGAACAGACGATGGGGCACATGGTGGTAGGTGTTACCGTGCTCTTTAAGGACGTTACAGAAGAAGGGGATGACGCGCGGGACGATGTCGTGCGAGCCGAGCGGCAGCGGCCTGGACGCGGCCTCTCCGTTGAGCCGGCCGTTCTCCGCCACGTCGCCGATGAAGAGTCGGTACCTGGTGCCCCGGAGGCCCTGTGCCCGCAGGGCCCGCTCCAGCCGCCGCGGCGTCCACCATGACCACTGCAGCGTCCACGCGCACAGCCACAGCAGCGCTACGACCGCCGCCGCGCCGGGCAGACTCCACGGCGAGGCCTCACCCAGCATCAGCAATGGTGCAGCTCTCCTAAGCCGTTGGCAGGTCAGGTGGTGCCAGTGCAAGTCGAATGAACGGTCGTCTCGCAAGACCGGCCTGCGTGGACGTACTACTAGCACTTAATTTGCAGAGACGATTGTTTGGTCGACGGCGTACGCGTATTGTCCACGACCGTTTTTTCTTTTGACAAATCGAGGTTGTTGACGTTCGTAGTACCGTTTTTCTTGGAAGTCGATGACTTCAGCGCCATGGCTCGTAAAGTCCTCATGCTCCGTGACTAAAGCGAGACCTAAATGGCATAGGAGTATAGTATAACACTGACAGGTACGCACATGTATTGGAACAGTCAGACTAACACATAAGTTTAGATACACTGACATTTCATTCAGACTTCTCGTCACATTCTGTCCCGTACTCCTGTCACGGCGGTGCCTTGACGGTTAGACGCAAACTTTGCCGATCATGCGTGTGATTTAAGAGCGGCAAAACAAGCGCGTATTCCACGAGGCCATCTCATCCTCAAGGGAAGGGCGCGTGGCGCTTCATGTCCGTGGCGGTGACGTCCACGGCGAACCCCTTGCCGTGCACGCGCCAGTAGTCGGCGTTCGGGTTGATCCACTCCGGCTCGTCCATCTCAACCCTGACACCCTTCAGCCCTTGCGCCGAGCTGTCGACCTTGTATCTCTCGTCGCGGCCACGCACGAGCTCCGCGCGCACCCGCCCCGGTTCCACGGCCTGCGGAGCCACCATGAGCGCCGGCGCGCCGAGGGGCAGCGCGTCGCCGCGGTCCACCTGCCAGGTGCACCAGAGCTTGCCGTATGTCTTGGCCATCCTCGCCATCTCCGAGCTCTGCAGCGCCTCCGGCACGCCGACGTCCGTCCACAGCCCGGCCTTCACCTCATACGCGTGCGAGTGCCACAACTTCTGCTCCTCCGGTGGCAGGCTCTCGAAGATGGCGTCCGACACGATGTACTCCACGCCTATGCACAGACCAATTCGCATCAGCCGGAATCGATCACCATTGAGAGCAGTGCAGAAACGGTGAAATTTGGCGTACCGATGAGGCGGGCCGAGGGCTTGTCGGAGTCGTAGACGGCGCACTGGAGGACGTCCTGGTTGAGGCGAGAGACGAAGTGGTGGACCTCGACCTGGCGGCTCAGGTCGTGCGCGTACAGCGAGAAGCTGCACGCGTGCTGCTTCATCTGGCGCACCGGCTTCAGCGCCTGCACCGCCTGCGCGCCCACGTCGAGGACCTGCGAGGACACCGTCGTCGCCCTGCCCGGCGGTGGCACCGACGTGCCGGTGCCGAACGCCGGCGTTGGCGCTGGGTTCTGATCGCTAGAGGACATTGCAGCTTCAGACGGCGAACTGACCGCGCCGAGGATGCGGGTTTATCTTTGTGACGCGGACCAACTCTCGGACGCGTGCCCCCTAAACGTGGCATCTGGCATGCAACAATCGAGGCACACGGATGCAACCAGAGCATTGTAGGAAAGCACTGGTAGCATCATGGGTAGATGCCAGAGGAACGACACGTATCTAAAGTTTTGGAGAATGAACACTATTTAATTTCAAACTTTTGACCACTCATTTTTCTTTTCAATATGTTATTAAAGTGTATAAGCCTTAAATATAATCATTTAACTTTTATTTATTTTGCTTGGGAAAGTTAAAATGGCCCGTTATTAAGAAACGAAGTTTGCCAAACTCGTACTATGAGAATAGAGTTGTTTCAGAAGAAATAGATATTCTACAGTCACAGGGAACCGAACAGGAACTTGCACCAACAACTCTGTTATTGCAAAGAACTCTGACATAAACCGTATGAATTTCACTCAGGCACAACGCACACAGCAAACCAGTTGCTGCTGGATTGCATCAAACAAAACATATACTCCGTATTACTCTATTGAAAGACCGGTATAATTCATCTCACAATGAAATGAACACAGTACGCAGCAAGGTAGTACTATTGTGCATGAGAATAATGCACCAGAAAAACAAAAGTGTAACAAAGATTTACCATTGCAGCTTATTTTGTACTTTAATAGCAACTCCAACAGAGTATCTAAATGACTCTTCAAATCCAAAATTTAGTCATTCTCAAAAAAATTAGATCTCCAACAGACTTTTCAACCGGATGGCCAAGCTGGCCAAATCAGTCCTATGACTGGCTAACTTTGGCGAGCCAAATTGGTTGGCCAAATCCCCAAGACAACTCGGCCATCGCCGCATGCCTCCCCCACCATCTGCCACCCCCGTCACCTGTGCCGCTGCTTGCCACCTCCGTCACCTGCCCCGCCGCCAGTAGCTCAGCCGCCGCCGCCGCCTGCCTCTCCTGCCGCCGGTGGAAGAGAGGAGGTTGGGGAGGGAAAAAAAGAGTAAATATAGTTTGACATGTGGGACAACTTGTTAGATTGGAAAGTAGAATAGAGAGGCTATTAGAGTAAAATGCAAATATAACTCTTTAATTTTTTAACAGATTAGCCAAATAAATAAATAAATAGCCAAAAATAAATATGCTATTAGAGATACTCTTAAACATCCTCCCTTCGGAAAGAATAATTGTCAATATTTAACAAAAGTGCCCACTCTGCAGGACCACTCCGGGAAGAGTGAACAACATGACAGCTGCCAAGATGAAAGAGTTTGATGAATAGTAGTAATTGTCATAGCCCAAACTGTTCCAATTTCGTACGAATCGCCTATGGCACTAATTCAACCAGAATGGGGGAAAACATGTTCCAATATGTCTGTATCTCCGTGAAAACAATGTTTTAAGTTAGTATGCCACTGTTAACTAGAATAGTAAGTGCTGATATTTTTTTTAGCAATACAAACGGTGATAATGAAGTACAGAATAAAAAAGGTCAGCCATATTTAAATATATTGAGATTGGGAAAAGTTTACATTTAGTCTCTAGTTTGGTCTCTCAACTGTGAAGAAAACCATTCATTTTTGATTCTTCGACTCTAAAAATCGTATATATTTCATAGCTAAATCTAAACTGTGTGATTTTAATAACATGGTGCCCACGTGGGGTCCACATGGCACATCAGCATACCCATCAGTAATAAACAAAGCAATAAAAAGAAAAAATAAAGAAAATACTATTATGTCAACCTCCTCCTCTTTCTATCCTAGATAGAATATTATTATACATTTTAAATTGTTAATTAGGATAAACAGTTTTAGGCTCCGTTCGAGAGTACAGGTTAAAAAGAAATAACCTCGTTTTTTATGAACACGTTTTCCAAACTGGTAACCGATATGTTTTTTTTTAAAATTTTCTATATAAAAGTTATTTTAAAAAATTATATTAATCTATTTTTTAAATTTAAAATAATTAATACTCAATTAATTATATGCTAATGACTCATCTTATTTTGCGTGATCTTGTTCCTTTTTTCTCGTTCCTTACCTTCAAACTATCCCTTATATTTGAGAGGCACACTAAAATCGAACCAAGGCTTAGTCCAAGGACCAAATGTGGACTTTTCTCGCATTATTTTTCTGTTGGTCTGCATTACAGTACTGCTCAAGATGATGAATAAATGATCTTATAAATATCACAGTTGATTTCTAGAGTCAGAAACTGTCGAAATTTAAGTGTCAGGTTACTATTTCGGACACCTTTAAAATGCAGGAAATAAAAACCGCAGAAACAAGGAAAAGGTAGGAATCGAATATCATGCTATATAAAATCCTACAGAAATTAAAAACACGGAAATTTGTTAAATTAGTTGTTTAGATACTTCATAGGAAATTTACAGGGAAAAAACATTGTTAGAGTAGATTTAAGAGGAGAGAGATTGAGAGATAGTGTCTTGGACCTCTCAAAGAAATTCAAACCATAAGGTTTAAGCTCATGCTTAAAATCCTCCAAAAAGTGAACGAACAGAAGGATTCCCATGGAAATTTTTCAACCAAATCCTACAAACCAAAGGCCTACATAGGAAATAATACTATAGGATTTGAATCCTTTGAAAATCCTTCATTCCAAAGGAATTGGAAAAATATAGGATTAAAGTGCCCAACACCTCAAATCCTATAGATCGAAAAAAGGCATGAAAACTTCAAGAGCAACCGTTTAGATGGAGCACAAGAAAAACACAGGAATTAAAAGAGAGATAGTCATAAAGAATTTTTTCCTAAGTGGTTGGACCTCATGTTAAATTTCTCCAAAATCCCTATTGTCGGAGGATGAAACTCTAACGGCGGGAAGTCTGGAGACCCCCCTTTAAGATTTGGCCAGGGGAGTTGTTCTTAGGCGATTGCGAAGTTCGGTGGATTGATGGATGGATGGCACACAAGGAAGACAGGAGAAGTAGACAGGTTCGGACCGCGCGGAGGCGTAATACCCTACTCCTGTGTGTTTTGCTGTATGGCAGATATGAATGTGGTATGCTGTTAAGGAGTTCCCGAGGGGCGCAGGAGCTAGCGCGAGCTCGGGAATGAACTGGAGTTGTTCAGGAAGCTCTACCCAAGCTAACTAAGTTGTCCAAGAAGCTCTTCAGGTTGTCTCCGTTGTCTAAGAAGCTCTCCCGGAGCAAAAGAGTTTGTGAGTTGGCTAAGCCGTCGTCTAGACCCGAAGAAGTCCCTCTCTCGAAGGCATGGATCCTCCTTTTATAGTGCAAGGGGAGTCCACAGTGCCACACATGCTCTTCGATATGTCTTGTCGCACACGTCCACGGTCGCCTGCTGAGCCACACCGGAGACACGTCTAGCCATCGCCTCGCACGTCCGCTGCAGGCGGCTAAGTCATCAAGACGTGAGAGCGCACGTCGTCGCCGCCGAAGTCAAAAGGTCTCTGACTGCACAGGCGTGCCCACGGGGGGCCGTCGTGAGACGTCCACGCGTGGCAGAGCAGGCGACAGGGGCGACAGGCCCTGTTGCCTCGTCATTAATGCAGGTAGTTGGAGAGTTGGTCCGTTCCCAGGGAACGCGTCCCGGGACCGTGCGTGTGGGTCCCGGGACCGGGGAATGTCCCCGGAACATGGGCCCGAGGAAGACGCACCCGAGCAAGGCGCACCTGGGCACGGGGTGGACACACCCGGGCACGGGGTGGCGCACCCGGGGAAGGCACTCCCGGGCCCGAGGAAGACGCACCCGGGCACGGGGTGGCGCACCTGGGCCCGGGCAGCGCTCGGGCCCCGGGCACTTAGCGGGAGAGCCGGTCATAGCCGGCCGCCAGTTGTGCAGAATGTGGGCCCCGAAGTAGCTGACGAGGTAGAAGACCCACGCGACCCCGGGATACGTGGGACCCCCTGTCCCGTTTCGCTAACACCTATGTTTTGAGACAATCCAAAGAAATTTCATAGGATTTTTAGTTAGCTATTCCTTTGATCCAAAGGACCACATAGGAAAATTTTCCATAGGATTGAATTCCTCCCAAATTTCTCAAAAAAACCTTTGTTACAAAAGAGCCCTTAGCATGCTAGCATAAGCCAATCTGTCATCTTCATGCCGTTCTTATCAGATCAATACTGATTTTAGGCTGTCTAGTTGAATAAACTTTTGCAATGCTACTAATGCTGGACAGTGTTAGTGCCCGGGATCGTGTCCGGGCCCTTCGCCCGAGAACTCGCTCGCGCCCGGGTCCGTGTCCGGGCCCTCTCCCGGGAACTCGCCCGTAGTCAGCGTCCGTGCCCTGGACCTTTTCAACCGGAGGCTCCGGCCGGGAGGACGAAGAACTCAAGAACACACGCGAACACTTGGAACACAGAGAGTTTGGTGCTGCCCCAAAACCGCACAGCATTTTCTGTTCTTTCCTTCTCTTTTTATAACGAATTTACAAGTGCACAGCGTTCGCACGTTGCGCTCACGACGCGTGACGCGTACATGTCCGTGACGTCGCCCACGAACCATCGTACAGACGCGTACGCGAGCCATTCTCTCTACGGCCTTACGACGCGTCCGCCCGTGACGTGAGATCCTAACTAACTACACTGCAAGGCTTAACTAACAGCCTAGACACACACGCACGCATGCGTCTCGACCGGGAACGCACCACGGTCGGGATTATTGCTAACAGTCTCCCCCTAATCACGACATGGCGCGTTCTGCCATCACAGCAGCGTCGGCTCGTCGTCGGCGTCGGCGAGCAGCGCCTTCTCCTTCCTCGGTTGGAGGCAGTCCCTGGCAATGTGACCTCGCTCGCCGCAGTTGAAGCACCGTCCTCGGTGGCGGCTCCTAGAACGCCTGCAACCACCCGAGCACGTGCTACTGCCGCCGTTGTCGTCGGCGTGGCTGCCACTGCCCTTGTTGCCACCGTCTCCGCGCCGTGCATTTTCGCTGCGCCTTGCTTCGCCGCCGTGCTCCTTGCCGTTGTGCCGGCGAGCTTCCCACTGCTCCTCAGTGAGCAGCAGACGCCTAGCACCCCCCGTCTCCTCATCGACGTCGCGAGGCTCCTCCGCTACGCGCAGCCGTCCGACGAGCTCCTCCACGGACATGGTGTTGAGGTCCATATGCATCTCGATCGCCACCGCGACCTGCTTCAGGTTCTTCGGGACCACGCGCAGGATCTTCTTCACCACGCGGCTGTCCTCCATTGCCTCGCCAAGCTCGCGCAAGCTGGCGACAAGCCCGTTGATGCGCATCACGAAGTCATCGACGGACTCCCCGTCGTGGAACGCGACATTCTCGAACTCCTTCAAGAGACGTTGCACGTTCGCGGACTTCACGCGATCATCGCCGACCCTCATCTTCTTCACCGCCTCCCACGCTTCTTTCGCCGACTTCTTCACGGCGAGCCCGGCCTTCATCTCCGGCGGCACTGCGCGCAAGATGGCGGCCAGCGCCCGCCGATCCTTGGCGCGCTCGGCGCTGACGGCCTCCACAGCATCCCAGAGCTCCAACGCCTCTAGGCTTACCTGCATGACCAATGACCACTCATGATAGTTGGTCTTGGTCAACAGCGGTATCTCAACTGCGCCGATGTTGGGGACGACGCGCTCCGCCGTGACGCCGGGCTTCTGCGGGGTGCCGGACATCTTCGTTCCTTGCTCTGATACCAATTGTTAGCACCCGAGATCGTGTCCGGGCCCTTCGCTCCCGGGACCGTGTCCGAGCCCTCTCCCGGGAACTCGCCCGCGCCCGCTCCCGGGATCGTGTCCGGGCCTTCTCCCGGGAACTCGCCCGTAGTCAGCGTCCATGCTCGGGACCTTTTCAATCGGAGGCTCCGGCCAGGAGGACGAAGAACTCAAGAGCACACGCGAACACTTGAAACACAGAGAGTTTGATGTTGCCCCAAAACCGCACAGCATTTTCTATTCTTTCCTTCTCCTTTTATAGCGAATTTACAAGTACACAGCGTCCGCACGTCGCGTCCATCCCACGTCCGTGATGTCGCCCACGAACCATCGTTCAGACACATACATGTCCATGACGTCGCCCACGAACCATCGTACAGACGCGTACGCGAGCCATTCTCTCTACGGCCTTACGACGCGTCCGCCCGTGACGTGAGATCCTAACTAACTACAGTGTAAGGCTTAACTAACAGCCCAGACACACACGTACACATGCGTCTCGACCGGGAACGCACTACGGTCGGGATTATTGCTAACAGACAGTAACATTTGGATGTCGAACATAGCAAACATTACCCTTTTTAAGCCTTCGCAAACATTAGTGCCTCTGCCTCAATCTGCGTTATGGATATACCTGCAAATAAGCAAATTACCTGCAATCTACTTGTCTACACATAGCATTGCGTCTACGTTTGTACTAAGCCAGGCAGTTTATTCCTGAAGTACTGGTAACTATAGTAACTAGTCAGTTGCCATCAGAAGGGGCACCAAATCGTTTATCTCACCGCATTTAGGCCAGAGGTGCCTATGTACTGCTCAAAGCCCTTGCGCAATAATCTCAGCATCACTTGGCAACAAAAAAGAATTGTTTTGACTGGGCGGCCTCGCCCAACAATACAGAAACCCCAATCTTACGAAGCAAAACTCGATAAGAATCTCAAAAGACAAGTTTAGAACACGGCTGATCCAAGGGAGAAACAAGCTGCTGCCATCAGAAGGGATAATACATAATTTTAATCTCATCGCATCAGGCAAAACAAGCCATGAATTGCTCAAAGCCCTTGCGCAATAATCCCAGCATCACTTGGCATGACAGATCGAAGCATCGCCCCTTTTGGGAATCAATAAACACACTTCAGATCAACGGTAAAGAGAGAAAAAAAAGGGGCATCATCGCTAAACCCAGAAAGAGCAGAAACGTGGGCAGATTCGCATCCGCGACTGCGAGAGCAGTTAGGGTTTGGGGCTTACGGAGAACGGCTGGCGGCGGCGACGGAGCAGAAGAAGGGAAGGCCTGGCTAATATATCTGTCCGGTCTTTATGCAGAGTTCGGAGTCCCGTAAACCCAAACAGAAAGCGTATTTTGCCAACCAGATGTGGAAGGCATATTTGGAAACACACAGGCGACAGAGGCGACCGGTCTTCCGAGTTTACAATTCTCACAATCGCAGAGGAGCGGAGTCGGTAGCATCGGGGCGAGGCGACAATGGCGTGCTCTCTCCTGCCGCCGCTTGCTCCCGCTTCCCCTTCGCCCCGTCTCCTCGCCTCCTCCCGCTCCCACTTCCTCCTCGCGCCCAAAACCCTGCCTATGCTCCCTCGCGGTCCGAGGGTTGCGCCCCGCGTCCTCGTTTCCCCACCGCGCGCGCTCCCGGACACCGCTGCGGGGGCGGCGGAGGTGCTCCGTGGCGCGCTCGCCGACGCCTTCCTGGCGTCTCCGCCAACGTGGAGGTCGGCCGCCGTTAGCAACCTCGCCATCTTCGTCGCTGGTTCACCGGTGCTCCTGTCTGGCCTCTCCGCCTCTGGTTTCGCCGCCGCGTACCTCCTAGGCACCCTCACGTGGCGCGCCTTCGGGCCCAAGGGGCTCATCCTTGTGGCCGCCTACTTCATCTTGGTGAGTCGATCCAGTGCTGCATTGCCAGTTTCGCTGTTCGTAGAGATGGCTTAGTGATAAGTATGGAATTCAGCTTTACTACGGGAGTAACGTGAAGCCTTTTAATTAGTTTCTGTGGATAGTTTAGTGATTGTGGGATTGTTGTAGTCTGGTGCTCCCCTTTTTTGTAGTGTTAGATTGATATTGGTATCGACCAGTCAGAGGTGACTGATAATTACAATGTAAGAGCCATGAACTAGCTTTGCCCATAGGGGACGAATTGGCCTAAAATAAGGTTGCGCCAATATTGTACATTTGAGCGTTCTGAATCTATATAGGTATGAGAGACTAATGCTTGATAGTAGGGGCCCCAAACAATTATTGAATATGGCGATAGTCTCTGACATAGTGAAACAAATGTGCTGGTGATTATGCCATTCTGTATGCTTCTTATAACGATTCGGGATAATCTGGATGTGCTGATCTCATCTATTAGGAAATTAAAGCAACGCTAAAACTTCCTAATTTTCTTTTTGTGGTACTGCTCGTCTGCTCCTGCCTAGTGTGCTGATGAATCTATGGTTATTGGATGTATGGTAGTAATATTTTTTTGGGAACAAGCAATTCCCCCTTGCTTTTTCCCACTATATTTTCCAAGCATGCTGAGGTCATGCTCTAGAAAAACACTGCAATTATGGTTTACACTTGCTAGAGTAGGATAGAATAAGTATTTCTTTCTGAATTGTCGTAAATGCTTTTCTGTGACTCTAGTGTGCATACGGATTATCCCATAGTATGGTTTTCTTCTAGTGGAGACTGGAGAATCGTCATCTTGTATTTTAGTCTTTTCCAGGTTCAGTTGAAACAAGTCAAGATTTTGCAGGGATATGGATGCAGTTGCACTTCCTGTTCAGAATCAGTGACCAATCTAAATTAAATGATTTGTGGGTTCTATGGTTCGTTGGTTTATGACTTCATATTGTGGCATGACTTCCTTACGTTGCGCGTGCTAAGTGACAAAACCAGCGAAACATAATTCTTATGTTTATCTAAAGCTTGGATCATAGTGGGTCATCGGTTTTTTTACTTTTATTTTTTTATGTGCAGGGCACAGCAGCAACTAAGTTGAAAATAAAGCAGAAAGAAGCTTTGGGGGTGGCGGAGAAAAGAGGAGGAAGGAGAGGGCCTGGAAGTGTTATTGGTTCTAGTGCTGCTGGTTGTGTCTGTGCTCTGCTATCAATATACAATGTAGGCAGTGCAGCGTTGGCTGAGCTCTGGAGACTTGGCTTTGTTGCTAGTTTCTGTACTAAACTAAGTGACACAGTGTCCAGTGAAATAGGGAAGGCCTATGGAAGAACAACGTAAGATTCCTGTCATTACACAGCCTTCAAATAATTCATGGTTTCACAATATTCCCTTCCATAAACTTGTGTGTGCATTTGTGCACTCTTAGTGAACTTAATGGACTATACTTAGAGCTCAGTTTTGGTCTTTTTGTAGAGTAGGTACCTGGTGACAACACTTAAGATTGTTCCACGAGGTACAGAAGGTGCAATCAGTATTGAGGGCACTCTAGCTGGAATTCTTGCATCGATAATTCTTGCAAGTGTTGGTTATCTTCTGGGGCAGGTAAATTATTTATATAGTAAATTTTGCAAAACAGCAGATTGTTTGGAAAATTATTACAAAAGGTACATATTAAAGCAACTTTGGCCAAACCTACAGATTTAGCACTGAAATGTCACAGAACTCATATGGAAATGACACTGATCAGTGAACATATACTCCTTACCTCTTGCTGCAATACAAGCATATTATTATTGAAAAGAACAAACCATTCATTTTATCGCAGGTGAATGTATCACAAGGCGCAGTATGTGTCCTTGCGTCCCAGATTGCAAATTTTTGTGAGAGTTATATTGGTGCCACATTACAAGATAAAGAAGGTTTTGAATGGGTGAGTTTGCACTTTCAGCTGACTAAATACTCCGTATAGAGTTTTCCCTGTAAACTGTTTTTGTCTTTTGTCTGTGTCCTAAATTTTCTTGTTGTTGAAGACAGTATCTTGTTTCCTTTACTGAATTGGCTTGCGTTTCGATGGCGTAATATTGGACGTGCATAGGTTGAATGCCGTGATGAAAATTTTCTAATAGGGACATATTCATGTATGCTTTAACTAATATTCATCACCTCCGTGCACATCTTTCTCAGTTCACGGTCGTGAATCACTAGATCATTTACAGCATAAATGAGTGGAGGACGTTTTCATCCTTTGGAACTGTGCAACTGCCACCATGTGATTTCTGTCTGTTGATTTACTTGTTATATCTACATAACAGTGGATAACATTTCACCTTTTCAGCGCATGCCATAACATAAATACCATTATGTCATTCACTGATCTAATCTGTGGGTATTGATATACCTATTAGATCTATTATACATTGATGCTTCTTGTTGACAAGTGGATGGCAGGATTCGCTAATTTTATATCCTTGGTTCATTGAGAAAAATGACATCAGAATAGAAATAAACTCTGGCAGCATCGAAGACAAACTGAACAACACTATTGAATTTTGTTTTTAGGCATGCCAAGTAGTTTTGGGACATTTCACTTATTAGAATTCTTTCCAATCTTTATTGCCTGAATAATACCAGGAAACCTGTATTTACAGTGGTGCACCAATGTACCATAATATAAGCTGATATTTGGTTTGATCTGCTGGGTTCACAAAAAAGGTACTTTATGTATTGAGAAGTTTTCCCACAAGTAATATTGTTACATGGTCATGTGCAGCTCACCAATGATGTTGTCAATGTACTAAATATCTCAACTGGTGGTATATTGGCTATTCTGATGGAGCAGTTGCTAGTAAGCTGGCGCTCTTGAATACTCCTTTTTTGTGTCGCCTCCGTTATTATGATTTATTATGGAGAAATGAATGGTTGATGGCAATGTCCTTATACATGCTTCTGCCATGTGAAATGGAAGTATAGGTTCCGGTCTGAGAGATCATATTTGAGCGGATGAGCATTTGTGGATGTAGTTATCGTTTCTCTGTGTTAATCCTTTCTGGTATATCCAGAGTTCGTTTTCTTGTACTGCTAGTAAAAACTGTGATGACTGGTGTGTGTAATTGGGTACTACTACTTGATTGTAGAATGATAGAATGAGCTGTGTTTTACTCGTGCCACCCCCAAACAATAGTTTCCTCGTAGTCGAACCCATTCATTTCACGATGGGACTAGGTGCATCCGTGTATCGGTGTATGGATGATGGGGCTTAGCCCATGATCGTGAGGTGATGCCGCTGCAGGCTCAAAACCCACCGTTCTGGCAAAGCATCACATGGTGCCTGCTTTTATGCAGAATCTGAATTTGATCAGTCATCTCAACCTGCTGCTGCTATGCGGCGTGGTCGTGCCCGTCCTTCCTATTGGGAAGGTTGGGCGTCTTTTGTCAAGTCAGCAGTCAGCTGGGTGGTGTTGTCACGGCCCACACCTGAATGTGTACTTGGAGGGATGTATGGAGTACCTATTCTGCTCAGGCGAAGTCACTTTTTGTGGCCTCCTGGTCAGTCGACAACGTATTTTGAGAATTTCTCTGGGCGTGGCTTTCTGTCTTGTTGTATCGGTCATTGTGATCAGTTTCGCTAATCCGTGTTTTTGTGTTTCTTGTAATTTGGGACTCTGACCTCCAATGTTGATGACTTCCTACTCCTTTCCAGGAATTTTGTTTTGGAATTTGGATCATACTCCTTTCCGTACGACACTTGGGGGCTGAGGCTAAACGATTCAAGTTGGCCGTAGGACATGCGCCTAAATCCATTTTTTGTCAATAGTTTAATCACTACCAGACCGATTAAATTACTCCTGTCATCCTGTAGTTGGGACTGTGTTATTATTTGCGGTTCCTGTGGAAAATACGACTTGCAAACTGTGTGCACTATGCACTGGTGCCCCTACTGAGCAGGCAGCACTTTACTGCACTCGTCAGGTAAGCTAGTGCGGACCTTGGGTTCGGTGTGGTCATGCTAATGGAGTGGCTCGTAGAAAAACCATGTAACGGCCGAGATTTTTTTTCCGCGCGATCCAAGCGTGCGAGGCTTGCGTGGCTCTTCCCCGTTCTGCTTCCATGTCCGGGCAAGTAAGGGCAGGGGCCCTGGCTCAGTGGCTCTCGTCACATCAATCACATCACCAGCTGCTACCGGCGGGCCGCGGGCGCACGGGCGACGTCTCCTCCACTTAAACCCCACCAAAACCACCCTACCGGTCCACCGGCGGAGGGCAGGCCAAGGGGGATGGCAGCCTCCGTCGCCGTGTTCTTGTGCCTGTTGTCCGTGGCCGCCGCGGCGGCGGCGTCCTCCATGGACCCAGCGGAGAGGGAGGCGCTGTTCCTCGTCATGGAGGCGGTGTCGTCTGACCGGGACTGGCGCTCCGAGAGCCCCGACCCCTGCGGCGCGCCGTGGCCGGGGCTCGAGTGCAAGCCGGCAGCCGGCGACGCGGCCGCGGAGACGCTGCGCGTCACGCGGCTCGACTTCGGCGTGGAGCCCAACCCGTCGTGCAAGGACACGGCGGCCTTCCCACCGCTGGTGTTCTCCCTGCCCCACCTCCAGTCCCTCTTCTTCGTCGGCTGCTTCAAGAACCCGGCCGCCAACACGTCCCTCGTCTTGCCGCCCGCCGCCAACCTCTCGTCCTCCAGCCTTCAGCAGCTCAGCATCAGGGCCAACCCGTCCCTGTCCGGCGTGATGCCGCCGCAGCTGGCAACCCTCAGGTCGCTCCAGGTGCTCACCATCTCCCAGAACGGATTGATCCGCGGCGAGATCCCGCAGGGCATCGGGGAGCTCACGTCGCTGGTGCACCTGGACCTCAGCTACAACTCGCTCACCGGACCGGTGCCGAGCGAGATCAGCGAGCTGAAGAGCTTGGTCGGTCTCGACCTGAGCTACAACTCGCTGTCCGGCCCCATTCCGAGCCGGATCGGTGAACTGCGGCAGCTGCAGAAGCTGGACCTGAGCTCCAACAATCTGACCGGCGGCATCCCGGCCAGCATCGCCAACCTTAGCTCGCTTACCTTCTTGGCGCTAAGCAGCAATGGACTGAGTGGTCACTTTCCTCCTGGACTCTCCGGCCTCCGGGACCTCCAGTACCTGATCATGGACAGCAACCCAATGAATGTCCCCTTACCTTCCGAGCTCGGCGGTCTCCCCCGTCTTCAAGAACTCCGGCTGGCCGGCTCCGGCTACTCGGGACCGATACCCGAGGCGTTTGGTCAGCTGGCGAGCCTGACGACGCTGTCACTCGAAGACAACAACCTCACCGGGGCAATCCCGCCGGGGCTGAGCAGGCTGACCAGGATGTACCACCTGAACCTCAGCAACAACGGGCTGGGCGGCGCCGTGCCTTTCGACGGCGCGTTCCTGCGGCGGCTCGGCCGGAACCTCGACCTGAGCGGCAACGCGGGGCTGTGCCTGGATGACCGGATGGTCGTGCGGGGCGTTGGCGTCGGCGTCGGCGCCTGCCACGCCGGCGGCGGCGATGGCTCGTTGGCGCCCGGTGGAGCTACGGGAAGAGCAGCGTTGAGGGGTTCCGTGGACGGTTTCCCGTTTCGGCTGCTCGGCCCTGCCTGCGTGGTGATTTTCTGTCTGGTTGCTTTGAATTAGTACGTGTAGTTTTGTCTCCCTGTGTGATCTACTACTACTTCTGTTTAGACTTTAGAACTAAGTACGTAGCTGTATGTTCAAGCGCTAATTAATGTGAAGATAATTACGGTGCGTTCGAAGGAGCTTATCTTCGAGACTTATTTTTTGGACTGCTAAACAATACGTTTTTTATAAAAATTTTCTATATAAAAGAATCTCTAAAAAATTAAATAGATTTAATTTTTTAAGTTTTTAATAGTTAATATTTAATTAATTATGTATTAATAATATTCTTTATTTATGTGCGGCTTATAAATTAAGACAATATCAGTACACCGAACAGACCCTATTCGTTCTCTTCTCTTCTCGCGCTCAATCCCGCCGGCCAACAAATGCTCCATCGTGCAAAACGTACACGCACAAAAAGACGGTTCCGGCCAGGCACCAGGGAGAACAGCGAAACACGAAGCGAGGAAACAGGCGAGCGCGCGAGCAACAGTCGCGAGGACTGTGGACGCAGCATCTGCCGGCCAGATCAGTCACCTTCGCCTGACCGTCACTAACCCATCGCCGCATGCCGCGGCCTGTCTGGTCCCTTGGCCAGCGAAGTGGTACACGCGCCACACGGGCCACGTACACTGTTGCGCTGCATGAACCTGACGCTGTTCATGCACGGCGACCAACGTGGGGGTGGCACGGCCGGCGGCAGTCAGTGGGGACGCCGCACGGCAAGGTCAATTGACGGAAGTGTTACAACACATTATCAGCATGTGATCAATTCCCTGTTAAACTGTCATATAGAGGGACATATCCTCTCCTGAAGAGACACCTCTTCCTAACAGACATCTGTTCATATAGTATAAATATGTACTCACTTCAGTGTAATGATCTACACAAGAAATCAAAGAGTTTATTTACTACTCTCAATTCTCAATACGTTATCAGTCACTTTGTTCTCCACTGAGAAGGCCGAAGCCATTGGAGAAAGGCCGATACAGAGAAGAAGAAAGAAGGAAAGGCAAAAGAATAGGTACGCCATGAAAATTTGATGTACTTCACCTTTTGCCTCCACACGGTGACCCTGCCTCTGGCCGACTCCGTCGCCGGCGGCACCCCGCGCACGGCTACCGACTCCGTCGCGCCGCCCGTCGCCGACTCCATCGCGCCGAAAGCCGCACAAGTCACTGGCGGCGGCGCCACGCGAGAAACGACGGCATCCCGGCCTCCACCACCCGTCGCCGACCCCGTCGCGCCACACCGTCGCCGGACGGCCGGCGCCGCTAGCCGCCCGCGCCGACGGAGGCAAGTCGGGAAAAAGGAGGTGGCCCCTCGCCGGCGCCGGCGTTGGCCGGCCGCGCCGGCTGGAGAGGCCGCACCCCGGCGACGGCGGCTGGGTGCCACACCGGCGGCGCGGCGACAACCCGCGCAACCGCACAACGCCGGCGGCCGAACCGACGCAGCGGCATCGGCCCGCGGCATGGCGGCGCGGAGGCCATCTGGACGCGGTGGCCCGCGTAGGCGAAGGGGGGAGGCGGCCCCTCGCCGGCGCCGGCGTTGGCCGGCCGCGCCGGCTAGAGGAGCCGCGCCCCATATGGTGGCGGCGGTGGCAGGAACAGGGGGAGGCGGCGGCTAGGGTTGGCCCCCCTCCCCCCAGACTCCTTCGGCCCCTGAGTGGGCCAGCCGACCGCGGCCCAACTCCACCTCCCACGCGCGCCCACTGACAGGCCGAAAGGCCGGCAAGGCCCAGGCCCATGTTGTGGACATTTTGCAGTTTAGGCCCTATGGTTAAATAAAACTGCAAAATACCCTTTTTTTTAAGTATAAGTTTCTATACTTATTACAAATTATAACAACAGTATTGTTATAATTACAATCCAGACCCTATAAATACTGGATTTTACGTAAAATGTTCAAAGTGAATGTCCATGGACATTCCCAATAACATTTTACATCTTTGAGACTATTATTTTATTGCAGTTAATTTATTTACTCGCAATTTAATTATCGACCATATTTAAATTTTGCAAATTATCAATTTTTGCAAATTTAAATTTCGAATTCCCATTAATTAAGTTATTTTACTTAATTCCATTGGAATTCATATGCACAATATCAATAGAAATTCCTCTATTTATTGAAAATCATGGCAATGGCAACTACTACAAAATATTTGTAGATTATACCACCGACATCTACTATAATAATTTGTAGATTATGTCAACGGTATCTACTACACTTGTAGACTATGCTTTCCAGGCATCTACTACAACATTTTGTAGATTATGCCCTTTGGCATCTACTACAATTTTTGTAGATTATGCCCAAATTAAACGAGGCAACTCGTTCAAAATTGGTGTTTACCACCAAGACATGATTTTTGATAAACATGAATATAACTCAAAACTATGGAGACTAAAGGCATCTACTACAAATTTTGTAGACTATGCCATTAGCAACGAGTTACCTCGTCCATAGAGTTATATTCCATACTTGAGGTCTATGCTATTATGGATGCAAGACACATCGTGTATTCAGATATTTGCATATTATTACAACAATTACCATACAAAATTAATTTACCCCATGTAAATTAATCAATTCATGGTATGTCTTACATAGGACTAAAATGGCCGCCAAAGAGTTTGAGATTCTCGCTCTTGATGGCCACAACTATCCTACATGGGCAATGGATGTCAAGGTCAGCCTAGCCACTCGAAGCATGTTGGTAGTGATACTTGATCCTCCTGAAGGAGAGGATCCGCCTAATATTGCTGCTAATGTGATGTATACTGTCTTATATATTATAAGAAGTCACATACATCCAGATTTAAAGGCGGAGTATCTCTACGAGGATAATCCACGAAACCTATGGTTAGCCCTCAAGAATAGGTATGAACAGCAGAAAGCTGTGATACTTCCAGATGCTAACTATGAATGGGCACATCTCCGGCTACAAGATTTCAAAACAGTCGGAGAATACAATCATGCCATTCATAACATTTGCTCAAAATTGCGGTTTTGCGAAAAAGAACCCACTGATGCGGAGAAGATAGAGAAGACACTCTCTACCATGCTCCCCGCAGACCGGGTCTTACAGCACCAATGGCGTGCTGCAAATTACCAAACTTATTCTGATCTGATTCACGTAATAACTCAGGCTGAAAAGCATGATGAACTCCTGTTAAGGAATAATCAGCAACGCCCTGTTGGGGCGGCACCCTTGTCTGAAGTACATACGAATATACATGATCAGAATAAACCGAAGTTCGATGGTAATAGAAACCATCCAAAGAACTTCAGGGGTAAACGCAAATGCAACAGGAAGCAAAGATCTCGTGGATTCCAAAAGGGGAATGGCAATTTCAAGAACTCTGATATTTGTCAGAAGTGTGGCTGTCACAGCCATACAACTAACAAATGTCGTACCCCCAGGCATCTTATCAACTTGTACCTTCAGTCTGTGGCCAAAGGCAAGGCTGCTCAAAATGAGAGGATTGAATCACACTTCAACCTCCAAACCGACAACACTGGTGGAGCAAGCTGTTCTCAGAAGTTTCTGGAGGAACTCAGGAGCACTGAGGCCCCTCCTCAGCAGGGTGAACCCATGACCACTGACGACATGATTGTGGAGTTTGCTTCACAAGATTTGCTTGGAGACCTTATATAGTCTCCATATAACATAGATAATATGTTAATTATGTCCTAAGTATGTGCTGTAATAATACTAAGTTGTCATCTATATTGTATGCAAGTATGCTACAATAAATGTACCGAACATATTCAGTATTGAATAAATGTTTGTACATAGTCTATATATCTGATAAGAATTTCATATCAAATTCTTTCTATATATAGATTTACGGGATCCAATCTAATGGAGGAGGAATTATGCCTTGTGGACAGTGGAACCACAAACTCTATACTTCGGGACACAAAATATTTCCTGATTCTTACAAATAGACAAGGAAGTATTTTAACAATCGCTAAACGCGATGCAACGATAGTTGGCTCTGGTCGTGCCTCTATCACGCTCCCGATGGGTACTCAATTAACAATAGAGGATGCATTACTGTATCCATATTCCACTCGTGCCCTATTAAGTTATAGAGATATCCGTCAAAATGGTTTCCATATCGAAATCCAAGATGACAACAAAGAGGAATATCTCCTCTTGACAAAAACAACGGATATGGCAAACAAGTGCTTGAAAATTCCATCTTTATCCTCTGGATTGTACTACAAGCAACCATACAACATATTGCGTAAACGATAATTTTCCAGAATGTTTACACATTCTAAACTTGGTATAATCGCCTTGACCATCCCACCATAGGGATGATATGGAAAAATATCAGCAACGCTAATGGTCATATTTTCCCACAATCTTCGGAGAGGGAAATTAATTTTGAGGACCCTCTTACCTCAAAATTAGAGCTGAGCTACTCAAAATTTCTTGAACACATTCAAGATATCGATATGGCTCCATACATTCATTGTATAAACTGTTCGGGTACTTCATGGTTATAATCGACACATCTACACGATGGTCCCATGTGTGGATTTTATTCACACAAAACCATGTATTTGCTAAAATAGTTGCTCAAATTATTAAATTATGAGCATAGTATCCTGAACATCGAATTCAAGCAATTCGAATGGACAACACTGCTGAATTTTTGCCTTCAATGACGATTGTATGGCCAATATGTTCAGCATTCTGATCCATTTGTTTATACACAAAATGGATTTGCATGATCTCTCGTCAAGAGAATGAAGCTCATGGCAAGACCATTACGAAATTGCAATTAACCAACCTCTAGTTGGTGACATGCGGCCTTACACACCGCATCATTTTAAATTCATTACACTGCAATTATATAACCTCCTCCATTGCAGTTTGTACGTGGAAAATTGGCCTCAGCCAAAGATTTCCCATCTGCGAATCGGTAACGTTTTGGACGTACCGATATCACCACCATAGCATACATCATTGGGCAGTGGAGACCAACATGAGGTATCATTATCCGTCTATCATAAATACCTCAGGTCTTTCCACAGGAGATTAATAAACAGCCCGTATGCTATTCAAATTGAGGACAATTCCAGGCATTAGGGGGAGATACATACCACATAAAGAATGCTAGGAATTAAAAAGAGAATGTCAAAATATTAACATTCCATCCTCATATCCACGTACCAAAGAATCTGAACCAAATAGTTCAGAACATCTTATATTTGCAACATATTGCAAATATTCTGCTAAAAGCATTTACTTATTATAAAGGTGTCACAAAATCCCGCACCAGAAAGAGTGGAAGGTACCTAAACAAAACCACTCAACTCCCAAAAAATGAAAAATAAGAGGGGGAGAAGTATGGTCATAAGGGATACAACTTTTTGAAAGCTTCCATGGACATAAAGGAATATCATTCCTCCAATCAGTAAATGCAAATCAACATCAAGTTGATTGACACCATATGGATATTTACTATCCAATACCTATGGATGTTTATCATCCAAAAGCCCAGCAAAAATTGTGCACAAATTTCAGGTGCTGGGTCATAGGAACGCCCTAACTCTGTTTTTTTGGGAAATAACATGGAGTTCAAAAGGGTTGATATTTCCACAAGCTATATTGGTTCCATTGAATCAATCATACAAAGACTACAAATTGTCAACATATACTCCTCAAAGTTGCCTTACACCTTTCAACTGGATCCAGACCAAAAGTCTTAGGCAGAGTGTCAAAACACTCAAATTGGGTCAAATCAAAGGTGGCAATTAAGGAGAATTGCTCTCACTCAACAATGGAAAGTATTACCATAGTAATAAATTCTTCTCATGTCTTCCTTATGGAAGCAAGGTGGTGATATCGTGAGAGCTTGTACCACATGGTTTCACGCAGAGACCAAGCATAACATACCATTGGTATGTGTGGAAATCACGTTCCCATATCTATTGGCAGATCAAATGAGTTTGACAAGATTCAGACAACCAAGTTCCCAATGGACTTCACATTCTGAATCAGAATACAAAATCGCAATATATATTGTGTACAACTCAAGTCACTCTATGACTTGAACAGTCAAGTTGATTGTGGTACAACTGACTATGTGAGTTCCTTCCATAGAAGATAACTCCAATCATAATGATTGCCTATGTGTGTTCATAAAGAAATCTACATTTGGATTTCTTATCATCTCAGCACATATGGATGATTTTAACATCATCAGAACACACAAAACAAGTAAGCAATCATCTTAGGAACAATTTTCTCAATAGAGAAATTGACCTTTAAGACGGATTCTGAGATGAAATATTTGGTTAACACCACGCGTGAGTCTATAACTTACGCATATAAATCAGTCCATCAATATCCTATTGATATTGTCAACCAGTATCTAAATGATATTGGACAATCATATTTATAAACACTTGTGGTCATTCAATCCCTAAAAATGGATCAATATCCATTTAGACCCAGGGATGATATACTCTAGTGCCATTAAAGCGCTAATGTATCCTGCATATTGCAACAAGCACTGAAATTGCATTTACAGATACCTTGCTAGCTTAAAATAGCGTAACTCCAATAACACCATTAGGTGGGAGTTAGGATATCTATAGATATCTTTGTGGCACAAAATATCTTGATTCATCATCTGATAAATCAAGCTAAGACCATAGTGGGATATGTACAAACTAGCCAACTAATCCCCAGAATGGCAGATTATGTTCTGATTTCATGGTGGTATAGTTTCCTCATAAGAGTCATCAAAATAGACTCCGTTGGTTACTTCCACCCATCATTCCGAAGTTTTGCATTCATATGAATGACTTCGTTGAGTGATTAATCACATGCAATAGTCATGTAATATTGATTCTATTTGAATCATCTACCATTATCTACAAAGATAATGCTACTTACGTTGTTCAAATGCAGACAGGTTACATAAAGAGCTGTATCACCAAGCATATTGCTCCAAAACTATTCTTCCCACATCAATTACAAGAAAATGGGGAAATTAGTATCTTGCAAACTAAATCCTGCGATAACCTCGCAGACTTATTTACTAAGTCCTTACCAACTTCCTTTTTTCAGAAATGTATTAAAGGAATTGGTATGCGATGACTCCGTAATTTGCAAGAGTCAGGGGAAGTAAATCTCCTAGACTAAATATATCCAAAGCATATATTGTACTCTTTTTCCCTCTTTAACAGAGGTTTTTAATGAGACAATATAACAACGTAAATAAATAAATAAATAAATATATCATATCTCTATTTTCCCCATAAGGGTTTTTGAGGAGATAGCAATGATATATATTAATTTCTCATATTTTCCTATATGGTTTTAGAGAAGTTATGCTAGATTATGACCCTATGGTTATAATCATTCTCCATGAGTTTTTCCTTCTACAAGGTTTTCTCAGAGAGATTTCACATATATGTCATATCATTTTCTCCTTATTTTTCCACTGGATTTTAAAGGAGTTTTAATGACATATCTATAGAATGGTTTCTCCTCAAATTTTTCCCACAGGGTTTTTCGAGGAGTTTTTCCAAGTAATGACTCAAGGATGATTACCAAATGGCAATTGATCAAGGGGGAGTGTTACAACACATTATCAGCATGTGATCAATTCCCTGTTAAACTGCAATATGGAGGGACATATCCTCTCCTGAAGAGACACCTCTTCCCAACAGACATCTGTTCATATAGTATAAATATATACTCACTTCAGTGTAATGATCTACACAAGGAATCAAAGAGTTTATTTACTACTCTCAATTCTCAACAGGAAGGAAAAGGAAGAACGAGCACAAAAAAGCGGAGCGCGTGTGGGTGACTGGGTGTGGTGGCCGAGTGACTTCTCGCTACCGTGGAGACGCTGCACAACTTCGACCTCGCTTACGCCATTCACAACGCAAGTGCCTCGTCAAATGGCTGGGATGTCATATCAATGCCCCAGATGCAGACCACATGGTTTGGTAGTATTTAAATCAGCTTATGGTTGTAGCTTATAAGCTGTACGTAAAACAAGTAATATCATTAATATATAATTAATTAGTATTAACTATTAAAAGCTTAAAAATTAGATCTATTTAAGTTTTTAAAAATACTTTCATATATAAAGTTTTTAAAAAACACACCATTTCATATTTTAGAAAATATGCTAACGAAAATCGAAAGAGTAGCCATAAGCTAGAAACTAAAATAAACACCAATATAGGCTCCGAAGGGTAGCTTCAATTTTTCATACTAGCCTTTTTATATTTTCAACTCTAATCCATCGAATCTTTCGATTTACATATAAGTCCAAAAGTTTACGGTGACGATCCTAATATCCATAAAATAATACAAAACCACTATCTAAACCAAATCCAATGTAGATTCTTTTATCCCTGTCCCTATAGGTGGCCAAACGGGCGGACCGGGCCGGCACGGCCCGAGGCACGGTCCGGCACGGCCCGCTACGGCACGGCCCGTGTAGGCACGATTCCTGTAGCGGGCCGTGCCGTGTCGGTCCGCGTGCCTCCCTCTCGGCCCAGGCACGGCACGCCGAGGTCGTGGGCCGTGCCGTGCCGGCACGGCCCGTCGGTGGCCCACCGTGCCCGGGCTGGCCCGGTCCGCCGACGCCTGCCGCCGCGCGTCCGGCGTCCCCGGCCTCCGCCGCCTGCCGCCGCCGCCTCCCCGCCTGCGCGCCGCCCCCTCCGCCGCATGTCGCCGCCTCGGCCTCCTCCCGGCCTCCTCGGCTCCTCCGCCTCCTCCCGCCGCCTCGGCCTCCTCAGCCTCCTCCCGCCGCCTCCCGCGCGCGTCTCCCCGGCCTCCGCCGCCCTCCGCCACCGCCTCCCCGCCTGCGCGCCGCCCCCTCAGCCGCCTGCCGCCGTGCCCGTGCCCAGTGCTTGTGCCCGTGCCCCATGCCCGTGTCCCCGTGCCGTGCCATGCCGGCCCGCTACAGTCCACGGGCCGTGCCGTGCCGCACCGCCAGCCCAGGCATAACACAGCTACTCGGGCCGTGCCGGCACGGCCACGGCTAACCATGCCGGGCCGGCCCAGACACGGTTACTGTAGTACCATGACCGGGCCGGCCCGACGGGGCACGGCCCATTTAGACATCTCTGCCTGTCCCTCGCGCTCCTCTCCACACTGCCCTCCTCCTAACGCTCCACCGCACGGAACTTCCTTGAGCTTTGCCTCCTATCGCGCCTACATCGCACCTTACGTCCCCAGCAAGAGCCTCTGCGCCGTGTGCACGCACCTCTCACGGCGGCACACACCATCAAGGCCACTGCACTTGCTAGCATGTTCGTCCTCAAGATGACCGACAAGCGTGCTAGCTCGGCAACGGCAATGGTGGGTCGTAGGGCTCGCTGGGGTCAAATCCATGGCGCGGATCTAGAGTGGCTCAGGCTGGCGACCTCCAATCCAGGGATAGGGGCGGTGGCTGGATCTCCCAGTACTCTTGGTATGTTTCTCCTAGCCATCGCCTCTCTATCCTCTATATCTGGCCACCGCCTCCCTCCCTGCTTGGAATCTGGCTAGATCCGATCTTTTCGGTCGCCGACCCGGGCGATTTGTGGTCTCTCTAGGTTTGGTTGTGCGGTAGAAAACCTTGATGGCAGAGCAAGCAGGACAAGATGCATCGGCCTTGCTTGGAGGAGCGATGCATTTGGAGTTCCTTTACAACGCAGAATGCGATCAAACCGTTCAAATTCGCTCTATATTAGTAAATCTTATACTTAATAGTATATGCAGCATACATCAATAGTATAAGTAATATAAAGTTATTATGAGAAAATAAAAAAAATAGGAGTACGTGATTTGTTAGTTATTTCTAGCTATTTTTTTACCATCGGTCGCAAGGAGATTCGTGCTAGGTGGATACGGAATATAAATTCGGAGATTTTTTTTGTGATTTTTGTGACTGTCCGATCATGCCGAGATTCGTGCTAGGAGTAATGGGAAATAAAAATTTAACAATGCACCGATGCTGAGAGTCGAACCCACGACCCAAGAATACCCACATGCAGCTCCACCCACCAACTGAGCTAGCTGCATTTTGTATTTTATATCCAACTAACATGATAATATATTAGTGTTAGGGGATGGGAAAAGAAACAAAAGCGTAGGCTAGTGGGGTGTGTGTGTGAGGGGGGCTCAACATCACGGGTGGTTACGGGATAGGCTTTTCGACGGTCTCCACGTGCGTGACAGGGATGCGGTAGCGCCGCTCGCGTGAGGCCAATAAAGATAGGACCGTCAGTCCTTGGTGAGGACAGTCCTATCCGTTGAACCACTGTTATTTTTTATTTTCAAAGTTTATTAATTTTCTTAATTGTTCAGTTCGTGATGGGTAAGATGGGAAATAAACGTTGAACATCCAATCATTTATTAATTTTAGAGTAAATATCACAAAACCACATATATTTTGGTTCAAGTTTCACAAAACCAAACCATTATGCAATTTTTCTTTGATATGTTATATATATGAATTCTAAACTTGTAGACTAAATCTAGTAAGTAATGGGAGACATAGCAAGTAACGGGAAATACACGGTCCAGACTGTCCCAACCGAGAAAGGATAGTCCGGACCATCCTCACTCCTTTTGGACGGTCCGGATTGTTGAATCACGCAAACTGTTGTCTAATTTTTTAAAATTTTTGAAACACTAATGAGTCTATAGTATTTATAGTAGCATATTCTTTAATTTAACACGGGAACAACAGAAAGCACAATTATAAAGGTATATACATATATATAGAGAGAGAGAGAGTTGGGCTATGGTGCTTCGCGAAGCACGGATTGCCCCGTGCTTCGCGTTCGTTGCTACAAATTAGAAGTTTAAATGAGTGATCCAAACCGTTCATCATGATCTCCATATTGAAACAAGGTTGGAGACCAAATTTTATATTTTTTGAAATTTTTTTACTATTTTTTAGATAGGTATGAAATCTCTTTAATCTAAAGACTTCAAAACCGTCCAAAACCTATAAATTTGTACCCCTCTAAAAAATAGTAAAAAATTTTTAAAAAATATAAAATTTGGTCTCCAACCTTGTTTCAATATGGAGATCATAATGAATGGTTTGGATCGCTCATTTAAACTTCTAATTTATAGCAACGGACACGAAGCACGGGACAATCCGTGCTTCGCGAAGCACCATAGCCCAACTCTATATTATATATATATTTGGATCAATGTTTCTAATTTCAATCATATGCAGGAACTATAAGACTTAAAGTATAAATACGTGGTTCTAGAAACAAAATACAATATCTGTGATTGTGCATTTGACCAGAATATATTTTGTAGCCGCCCTTCTTCATCTATACTGTATTTGAAAAAGAACTCCGAATCATGTTGTTTCATCGCTACCATATGTTTCAAAACCTTTTCTTATACCTTAAGAAAAAGTTATACAGATCCTGCATAAGAAATCCAGTCCCTTCAGGACAACCATGGCTCTTCTCCATAATGTCCATTATCTGGCAAGGACGGAGCCCACCAGCCCCACCTCAACTGCCTCAGCTTTCTGTGGATCATTAAGTCCATGGTGTGAATGCAGAACAAATACATGCTCCGGTTTTGCAAGCGCATGTTCATAGACATCTATAAAATCTTCACATACCATATGCCGTTGTTTTCACTCTTCTGGATATCAAGACGTGACATACATCCACATCTGGTTTGGGCCCATAGCTCTCTTTATTTATTGGTCCTTTCAAAGTTATTCACTGATTTGTACCCTTCACACGAGCAGACGAATCTCCTCCATATCACCTCTTTACTACCTGGCTTGTATCTCATATTGTCCCTCATACAGAATCCTTTTTCATATGCATAATTGTTATAGAACTCATAGAATTCCTCCTCGTTCATAAACATCTGATTTGCAATGACATTATGCTCCAATTCCTCCAGGCTAACATACTCGTCGTCAACCATGATGCTCAATTGAAATTGGAAAAAATTATGCCTGAATTACCCCATTGCTAACATAAATTGAAAAACAACACAACTATGCACACTGATGCTATTAATAACTAAAAATATATTAATGACAGAAGTACTACCGAAACATTACAAAACGAACGCGAAAATAGACTAGATACAGAACCGGGCACATCACATACCATAAGTATTGTAGAATATTTTAGCATCATTAGTAGACTTACTTCCTATTTAGAATATATCAGAGAATTTTTCTATTTGTAAAGTAGTCTGAGTTTAACCAAGAGATTGTTATATGCCGGCTTTAATACCTACGTTAACCTACTATTTGATCATGTTGAATTAACGGATGTACTCCCCTAAAAAAAAAGTATTCAAAAATATTTAATTCTGGAGGTCGCTTCTGTTTATAACGATTTTTTGCTTCATCACACAACCAAAAATTGAGAGTCATAGAATAACTATGACAATAGATGAGCACAACAACCACGAACATGACCACACATACAAATGTCCAGTCCTTTATACATACCTAGATGGCGACACTCAACGGTAGGGACGTCAGATTGTACTCCTGCTGAAGGGACGGCTAGGGCGCGGCAGTCGCATGCTCCTAGCGAGAGGACGGGAAGGCTAGCCCTCCTCACGATGCTCCTGCTGAAGGGATGGCTAGGGCGTGGTAGCCGCGTGCTCCTGGCGACAGGACGGGAAGGCCAGTCCTACTCGCAACACATGGGATGGGCGACAGCAATGTGCAAGACGGGAGGGATATTTGGAGTTGTGAGGGCTATGATGGAAGGGAGGGGCTATGGCGTGGAGCTGAAGCGCGCAGTGATGGATGGGGGAGATGGTGTTGGCATCGGCGTCGGTGTGAAGCTGTGGCGCGCGGTGGGACAGGAGAGATGGCGTTGGCGTTGGCGTTGGCGTCACTATGTGGGATCAACGGCATCGTCGCTACGTTCGATCAGCATGCGTCGTTGCCACTACGTTCGATCGGGCGTTGGCGTCGCTAGAGGAGATGGCGTCGGCGTCCGATCGAATTCATAGAAAATTCTTAACTAAAATACCCTCAATGGCAATATGGGTAATTTGTATTATTAACACGTCATTTACTAAAATACCCATTCAAATGAATGGACAGATTTCATCTATACTACTACTTTCCTATTTCTAGTATTTTGTACTGTAAAGGGCCTATGCAATTGAGGGGGGGAGCCCACTACAGCGCATGGCGAGGCAATGGGGCTCGCCCAACGCGTCTCCTCAAGCCATGCCTCAGCACACGAGGAGATGAAGCACCCGTGTCCTCTGCAAGCCAAGAGTGGCTCTTGAGGGGGCACGGCGCTGGCTGAGGTGGAACGGTGGCTCCAACATAGCCAGCCAAAGTCACTCGCCAGCTCACTGCATAGTGAATGGCCTTAGTCACCTTCCATGGTTGCATGAGGAACGAGAGAAAAGATGTCAGTAACCTAGTGCGCATGCGAGCGTGCGAATGGTAAGTTGCGTGCGCAGAGTAGACTATGATTCAGATGCCTCGTTTCCCTTTAGTGATTCTCGCGTTTTCTTTCACGATACGCACAACTGGCCGTTTCAGTGTCGGACTCTCACGTGCAACCGCACGTTCCCAAAAAAATCTACATAGCAAACAAACTTTTAAATGAAAGAAGTTTGGATAACTTGCAATAGAGTTTTTTTTATAACTTTCAATAGAGTTTTTTTAATAAATTTCAAATAGATTTTTTGAGAACTTTCAATAGAATCTTTGGATAACTTTCAATAGGAATTTTTATACATTTAATAGAAATTTTTTATAACTTTGAATGCAATTTTTTTATAACTTTCAACATCAATTTTTGTTAATTCCAAAACTTTCTAAAACAAAAGAATTGTTAAGAATCTTTATAGAATTTTTGAGGGGAAACTTTCTACAATGATGGATAGAAAATTTCAACCAAACCTTGAAACTTTGCATAATACGATTTTCTGAGAAATAACAAAAAAAATGCTAACGAAAGATTAATGGCCTAGTGACCCAGGTTCCAGGCCTACTTCCGCCACAAATCACGTGGGGCACGATTCTGAGTCACTTGTGTCACGCAATCGCTAGTGAGGGTCCGTACCAGTAACGGAAAGTCCAAAAACATAAGCGATGTGTTACCCTGTCCGGGCATGATCGTTGGCAACAGTGGCGAAGCCGAGGCCCAGCGACCGTGAGCCGGTGCCCGGGCTCCACCGCAAGCTTCGACGTATTAGCAGTTAATTATGTGCTTAGGCCACTCTCATTGCATGTTTCATATAGGTTTTATACACATTAAATAGAGGTGACACATCAGTATATATAATGATGTGGTAAAGAATTAAAGAGGAGAGAGATGTGATCAGTTTTATCCTGATAAAACTGATGTTCATTGTTTCCAACACGTTGGAAACCGTATGAAACTCCCATTGAGAGGGTTTGTGTCTCATCTTCATATATTTCATTAACTCCCATTGGTCATTTAGATGTAACATTTAAATGATATGCTAGCATATGAAACCATGAAATAAAATTTTGTATTGGATGAAGTAATTCCATCCATCAACTCAAATATGCTTAGATGACATGGCACTTTTGAAAACTACGCAATGAAACTTTACACTGGGAATGGTCTTAGTCACTGTGCCTCAGCCGCATGCACAAGTGATATTAGGACTTAATTACCATGCTTAACACAAAAACTTGCAAACTAAATTATTACGTCATCACGAATACAACGTGATGGTAAAGTGACATAACTCTCAGCTAGTACTCTTATTCTTTTTTCTTCTAGATATATACAAGCCTCCTATTGGTAATTTTGTGCACTAAATCAAAACTCAACAGTTGTTAATTTTATTTGCGTCTATGGTAAATGGTATGAACTAGCAGGGTGGTACACACATTTGCTAACTAGATTTGTTTTAAAAGTTCTAGTATCTAACAATATTAAACAAAATTATAACAAATATTTACATATTTGTAAGTTGATAGTCTACACTTTTATCTATTCACACAATCAAACACTTCTAGAATTTATCTTGTTCAGCCAATAATAGCAAGTCTACATATTGCTCAATCTCACTTATTTGATATTCACTTCTTATAATTTGGTCTCTATTCAAGGTGATTGAGAGCCAACATCTGGTCTGCTTATTTGTGAAAAAAGTCCTTGTGTTATAGAGAATATTGGATAGTTCATTTACTAATATAACATCCCATTAGTTTTTCCTTAAAGAGTTCGCGAAGTTTTTTGAGATATATAAAAATTTTGTTAATTTTAGATCATAAAGTTAAAAACGTCGGAATCAAACATCTCGTAGGCATGCTCCTCAACCGCTTAAATTAAGATCAAATCTATCATCCATAACCATTTGATATAATGTGAGCTCATGGCATATATATGTGACCTTTAGTTTTTAGCGGCTAACATTCCTCCGTCTTCAGTAATCCTAGTCCCTATTTCCCTCCATCGCTCTCCCCTTCCTCTATTCTTCTCTCTTACCAACCCCTTAATATCTATATTATCGGCTAGAATTTTTCCTCCCTTAGTTGTTCGGTGTATCGGCTTTTCCTTCAACAAAGTGGCAAGAAGGTGATATGCCTGTATAATTTGTTTATATATAAATAAGATAGATAACTATGAGTTTTATTTAAATTTTAGTTTTTATATGGTACTCCCACAAAGTGTTCATCATTGACATTTCATATTTCTGTTTTTATATGGTACTCCCACAATCCCAAAAGGAGTTAATTCGTAGTGTTCAAAATTTATCCTAAAAAGATTGACTTGATTTGTAGCCATTTACCTAAAGGTAAAGTATTAAATATGTCTTGTCCCTTCAATTCTCTATACTTGCCTATCTAACAATACAAATTCCTATTGATTACTGTCACTTTAATCATTTTCTATAACTATTGAAATTGTTAAAAATCAACTCTTATTGATAGAGGTAATATTTGACATGGATCTTTTCTGCTATTTTTACTATTTATTATTTTAAATTAAAGTGATATATGAAATCAACAAAAAATATCTCTCTTTTTCTCTTATTAATGTGAAAATTTTTAAACCTTTAGGGCAAACTTGCTGCTCTTTTTCGAGCCTTCTTTATAGTCATGATCATGGATCCTAGTTCACCATTCATGCATTGCAATAGTGTTCAACCATTGTTTTGTCATGCTTATACCAACTTTAAATTATCGTCACGCACGCATTCTAAGCTATTACAAACATGCAAATCTATGAGTTTAATTAGATAATAGGTAGATAATTCTATTTTACTAAAAAATATTCATCTTCCATATTGGTTTTTATAATATTTTTAGTTCATATCTCAAATCATAATATCTTGATATTTGAAATCCCACGGCAATCAAATAACTATGTTTTTGTTAAATTTTAATTACTCTCAGACGGTATATTCAACATGTACACAATTTATTTTTTTCAACTCTAATATTCTTAGTACTTTAGGTATTTATTGTGGAATTAGCTTTCAGATGTAATGCCATTGATTTTAATTTATTTTTAGTCAGAGCTAAAATTATTCTTCGAGATTATTTCACATGGAATATTTGTATTAAATTTCTTGTTTATAATTTTATTTTGAATAGACTCTTCCTAATAAATATTTATCAAGGATACATCTTTATATATTTATTGTAATTATTATGTATTATTCTGAATTTTGTTACTCCATGCATTCCAAAATATAGCAACTTTCAGACGGTATTTAGACATGGACTCAATTGATATTTTTTTTCAGCTCTAAATTTTTAGTGACTTAGGTATTTTATTCTGAAATTTGCTTTGAAACGAAATGTCATTTATTTTATTTTATTTTTAGTCCAAAACTAAAACTATTATTAAATATTAATTCACATGATTTTTTAAATAATTTTTGTCTTAACATTTTTTGTTTATAATTTTATTTTAAATAGACTTACTCCAATAAATAATTATAAAGGATACATATTTATATATGTATTGTAGTTATTACAAATTATTCTATTTTGTTACCCTCTTCTAAAATATAGCAGCTTTCACGGCTTAATATATACTTAAGTAGTGCTGTTGTTTTCGGCCACACGTGGGCGTGGATGATTCTAATTAGATTTGTACCCTAATTACCAGTAATCAATCAATGCTCTTAATTAATACTGATTGCTTTCTATTCGGACTCGTTTTTCCAGTTAATCTATGCGGCTTGACTGACTTGCTACTGTGGATTCTCGTCACTGCCCGTCGTAGACTAATGTGCATAGCCTAGTTTGTACGGAGTTCTAGATGGTTAATTAAAAGAATTAGATTAGAACTCGGTTTGAGTCCATGCATTGCCATGTAAAAGTTTTATATGCTCTATTATGGGCAGTCTTGTTGCAACCTATGTTACTTGCATTCAAAATTGATTTCTACTCTAGCTTTACTAACACAACATACTTTTATCCTTGTCTCACGTGGATAGCTATTGAATTTTCAGTTGTAGATAGCATACATAGATATTGTAGTACTATGCTACCCTCGCAGATCTATGTCCAATTCGAAACAATAATATCTTGTTTTCAACATCTAGTGAAATTTGTTCATAGATTCAATTAAATCTCAACCATTACGTCCACCACGATTTAACAGTGTAGATTTTGTCTTTTTCTACAATTAACATGATAATTTCTAGGCTTCAAAGCAAACATGATGTCTTCTTTCATAATTGTCTTAATAATATAATAGATAGATAGATTTTTTTATTCCAAATTATAGTTAATCTCTTGTCGTGTTTTAGATGGACGCTTCTCTCAATATTTCTTAATTTTTATTCTGAATTTTAGTTATTTATAAATTGTATTTTCTAATGGACTCTATTTTTTTCCTTTTCCCCATCAATGTTATTTTATTTGTAGTATTGTTATAATTTTTAAAATCTTAATTTTGGATATTTAAATATTGCATTTTTTATAGACTCTTGTTGGTATGCTGTTTTTACTTATTTATTTTGTATTATATTTTTATTCCGAATTCTCATTATTTTCTAAAGTTTATTTGGAATTAGTATTGAAATTTGATTTCTGAATATATTTTATTTTTTATTCCTAATTTAATTAATCTTAGTTTTAGATACTTACAAATTGTATTTTGCTACAGACTCTTCTTGGTATGTAGTCTTTACTTGTTTAAGTTCTTTATTATATTTTTGTTTCAAATTTTAATGATCTTTTTGAAGTTTATTTTGAATTTGTATTGAAAATCCAACTTCAGAATTTATTTTATTTTTTATTCCAGATTTTAATTAATCTCATGTTTTGTTCTAGATGGACTCTTCTTTTAATATTCAATTAATTTTAAATTGTATTCCTACTTAAACTCCTTTTTTCAATTAATGTGGGATTTTCTATCGTCCAAGCGAGTTTTTATTATATTTTTATTTTGAATTTTATTTGTTCCGAATATTAGTTAATCTCATGTTGTATTCTAGATGGACTCTTCTTTTAATATTTATTATTTTTTATTCTGAATTTTAGTTAATTCTAAGTTGTACTTGAACTCTTCTTTTTTTCCTACTTGAACTCTTTTTTTCTCTGATTATTGTGGAAATTTCTAGCGTCCAGAGTGAGTTTGTATTGTATTTTTCTTTAGAGTTTTATTTATTCCAAATTTTAATTAATCTCGTGTTGTATTCTAGATAGACTCTTCTTTCAATATTTCTTTTTTTTTATTCTGAGTTTTAGTTAATTCTAAATTGTATTCCTACTTGAACTCTTTTTTCCCCTTCAACTAATATAGGAATTTCTAGTATTTGGAGCGAGTTTTTATTATATTTTTCTTTGATTTTTAATGATCTTTTAAAGTTTATTTGGAATTCATATTGAAAATCCAATTTCAGTGTGGGCACCCGATTATTCTGCATTATAAGAGGTAATTGGTACGACAACGCGAAATATCTAGTTGGATGGGGTCTCGAATAAAAACCAAATAGAACTGTAACCATCCAACTTCATCGCAGCCTAGTCACACAAATCACCAATTATAATGCAAAACAACCGAACGCCAGACTAAGAACACAAGAGATATTTGGAAGAATAGTTACACCAGTCCACACGGCGAGATATGCCCGTCAAACCACACGAAGGCAGCGACCAAACACGATACATATCTCTGAGGACATGGTCTACGGTTGAACTATTCTCCATGCATCTCAAATGTTCTAAGTCTATACTCATGCAGACTAGCCCCAGGAAAATTGCTAGTCCACACTTTCATCTCTAGCAATGGTATACAATAAGTGGTTGTACAATTAAGTAAACTAAATTTTCTACATCAGAGTTACATAGGTTAAATGACCAAATAATATGATTCAGCGGAAGCTTGTCTACCCATACCACAGGCAATCCGACTAGGGGTACACCCCCTAAAGAATCAATCCTGAAGAAGCAACGGAATCCCGTAGCACTCAACCTCCAACCAGGTAATCAACGAAAATACAAGCAAGAATCAGTACATTACCGAAATAATGTACTGGCAATGTCAATCCTACCATACATGCAGGTTCTAAATCAAGAGAAGGTTATTTGTGGGTTTAGTTTTGCATAAAGCTAATTTTAGTTCACAATCATTTGCAACGGTATTTAATAAAACATTAGAAACATGTATAATAAGTAGCGAAGTGATCAACATAATAATTTTCCAACATAATGCCCTCCATGGCAACAAGTCATCATAAACATTGTAATAATCATAGTAGTTCTCATAAATCACCAATCCTCATCCCAATTTCATAAAGCATTTTAGAAACATAAATCTATACTCAATGGACACAACCATGCCGCTCATGACCGTGAGCACGGCTAACCGATTAGTTTTGACTCTGTAGAGTTTGTACATCGTTACCCACATGATGTGATAGAAGCCCAACGGCTACACTCTAGTTTGTCCGGTACCCGTCGGTACCACCACACTCTTCACATTGAATGCGGTCTAGAGGTCACAACACAGCTTTTACATTACCTAACATTTAGCCTTGCACCAGCACGAGATGTGTTACTCCACATCGGGTTGCAAACCCGATGTCGTGGGTGCCGGGCCCACGCCTTAAACCCAGCGCCGTGGGAATCTGCCTACACGGCTCCCCACGAGGCACACAACGTTGTATTGGATAAACTTAGACGCCTACGCCATGAGGTGATCACAGTCCCTCATGGTTCACATAGGTAGCTCCTCTGGACAGTCCTACCGTACATTCGTAGGCACTGCCCCTACTACTCAGCCTACCAAAGTGCAAGGCTAAACATTAGATAACTTAATCCGCTATGGCTATCCCATAACTAGCACATGTGGTTGTACTGTTTAACATGAGAATATGACACTGAGTTCGGTCCTTAATCAACCCGGGCAAACACTCCCCCTATCGGTGTGCAACTACTCCATATGCACACCACTTGCCGCCCAAGTCTAAATCAGGTTTTTCATCATTTTAGTTCACAAATAACCAGAGGTTTCTCCTCTGTCCAGAAGTTATAAAATTCCCAAAATCTCATTTATAAAGTGATCACAATCTATTCTAGCATATCTCTAAGCATGGCTAAGCAATTTATATATGTATAAGCATATAGAGCCCCAAATAAGCACAATTAAAATGCTCTAATGATTTCTAAGGTTACAATCAGCAAGGGATACAAGTTCTCAAGGTTGGTTATGCAACAAATTGGTTATAACTACCCATTTCCACAATTTAAATACCGATAGTTACAAATACGCATGCAATTTTGCAAACAACACATTTCATTCTCCAAAACATAGGATTCAATTTGTTCAAGGAGGAGGGGAGAAAACTTGCCTTACTCTTGAGTACTCGGACTCCAACTATTTCACTCCTTCACCGATATCGAATTCGTTCTCTAGAAAGAAAATAACGTACGATCGAATAAATAGCAAATAATGCAGAAAATATGAAATGCTCTAATATGCATGATATTTATGCCTTAGGTTGCTACTGGTCTAAAGTGAATTTAGGTGAAGGAATTTCTATTTTATCACGTTCTATTTGAGAGTTATGAATTTTACGAGTTCTATACAAAAATACGTCCGAATACGATTTAAGGTCAAAGTTGAAGTTATTCTGATATGTGTGAGACTTATACAGTGACTAGGTACTGGTTTTATATACTCTCTGGTGAACTTATTTTTATCTTTGCACTTGCCATTTGTGAGATATGATTTTTACGATTTTTATGTCCTTTTAGTAGTATAAAATGTACTAATTATGTGTGGCCTAATTTTGTGCAATCTGAGTTCATAAATGGAAAGTATACATTTTTATGAGAATTACAAAATTGGTTTGACATTTTTCTGAGTTATAATGAATTTCTTATGAATTTTCTAGTTAAAAGTCCCATTTTCACCCTTTATTTACTATTATAATTTTTGGCAGATTTTCTGTACAGAAAGTGCTACTTTTTATTTTACCAGATTTTAGAGAATAAAATTACAGAACCAGAAAAACTGGTTTTACTTAATTTGGAGTTGTAATGAATTTTATATGATTTTCCAAAGTTAAATCCATTATCAATGTAATAGAAAAGCATTTATTCATCTCTTTTAGTTTCTGGATTTTATAAAGGATGGGCCCACGTGTCAAAGAGACAGGGCAGGGCGGCGTGCGCTGAAACAATAGAACGGACCGTCCGGCCAGGCGAAACAGAGGAGGACTCAGCCGGCGAGCTTCTCGGCGGCGGCGACGGTGATGGCGGCGTCGGCTGCAGTTGGGGCCAAAATATAAAATGCAGAGGATACCAAGGCGAAGCCTTCGGTGGTGGTCTCGTCACCGGCGGTGGCCGGAATCGACGGCAAAGGCGGCGGAGGCGGCGGTCTCTTTCGGCATGTATATGGAATGCATATGGATGTCATGTTACAAGTTAAAGCGATGCATGCATGCGGTAGCGGAGGTGCCAGGGATGCTCACTGAGGGTGTTGCGTAGCTCGGCGAAGCTGGAACGGTGACGGTTGCTCCGGGAGAGGTCCAACGGCGGCGGAGTGCCTCGGGTGAACGGCGACGGCCGGATCTGGGCCAAGATCCAGAGAAACAAAGTAGGTATCACCTTAGTGAGTTGTTGAGGTTGGTACAGACGCGAGGAATCGGAGTTTGACTCACCGTGGTCAGAGAGAGAGCAAGAAAGGGGCACGGTGGCCGACGGAGAGGAAGAAGGCGTGGTTCTACAGTCTCGGGACTCGGCTGCTTCTCGTGCTCTGTTCTTGAGTTCGTCTTGAGTTGGCGATGAAGCTGTCCAAAGATTCAGCTCCAATCTTGCTTCGGTCAGGGAGAACGCGTGCATGCCACGGCGGCGGTCGCCGGAGCCGAGTGCACACTGCGGCGTCTTCAACCTAGGAGACAGGAGGAGTTGAGGGGAAAAATGGATCAGGTATCCAGAGTCAATCACATTCCCAAGTCTCAGTTGCAGTGAGGCTCACCGGAGAAGGACAGCGGCCGTCGGGATCTCGCCGGTGCTGAGGAAGAAGGCGGTGTTTTCAGAGCTGTGGTGGTTTTCGCCTCGGTCTTTCCGTGGAGGAGTGAGAGAGAATGGCGAGGAGTGCTAAATGGCGAAGTGGTTTGAGCTCCCGTCGACTGTGCCGAGGAGAAGGAGGAGGGCGCGCTGGCGCCGCTCTATGAGCATGCAGCCGGTGGCTTGGCGCGTGTCTGCGAGCGTGGCAACGATATTCTGCAGGTGGGGCCGGGCTGGAAGGGTGTCTGTGGCTGACAGATAGGACCCACAATGGCCGGGACCCACTTGGCAGTGTCAGAGTAGAGAGGAGACCTCCTCTAGAAAGTGTGTTAATGAAGTAGTTGAGGAGCTAACTTGAGCTGGCATTTTGACTGGGTCACAGTGTCGGTAAAACCATGGAAAAATTACTGTGAGCAGTAGATGGTATTGGCTAGCTCTGTGCCAAAATTCAGAGTTGTGGGACTTGTGGATTTCTCTGGAGAAAATGGCAAAGTTTGGCCGAAAAGCATTTTCTGCTGTGCACTAGTCTGAGTCAGTGAGCTTTGTCCTATTATCTCATGTTCAAGCTTTGTGAAGATTGTACTGGAATTTTTACTGTAATTGGTTCACAATATAATCCAGGTTCTGGTAAGATTTGGTGAGAATGTGATCGATGGATTAATTCTGGCAAAAGTGTCAAGTAGGCTGTCTGCAGGTGCAAGTTTTTCTGTATTGCTGAATTAAGAGTATTTATTTGAGACACTTATTGAATTCATAAAATTTGGTAAAAATTACTGGAGATAGAGAAGAATGTGATTAACTTGCTGACCAAATTTTGTTGCTAGAAGTGATCTGGTTTATTTTTGGTGGATTCGCAAAGTAGGGTTGTGGATCCAGTTTTTCTGAAGTTTCATTTATTTCTCCAGTGCCTTATCTTTATCATTTGATGTGTTTTCTTTGGGAGATAAATTAAACCAAAATTACTGGTGGTAGGGTTCTTGTTGGCACACACTTTGGAAAGAGAGCTCTGTCCAATTATTCTTCATTTTCATTTGGTGAATTTTAGAAGTATACCTATTCATCTTTAGCTAGCTTCCTAGTCTAGCTGATTTGAGAGATTTTATTGAAGTACCAATTGAAGTGATAAGGTTATAGAAAATTTACAGTGGATTA
Organism: Oryza meyeriana var. granulata; assembly: GCA_003991445.1. Lineage (NCBI taxonomy): Eukaryota > Viridiplantae > Streptophyta > Magnoliopsida > Poales > Poaceae > Oryza > Oryza meyeriana. The sequence goes on along the minus strand of RYFJ01001441.1, from coordinate 125,601 downwards.
ATTTTGTGGGATAGTGGTTACAGGAATTTTTCTATGATTTTACGTTAGACCTATTCTCCTTAGAAATTATTTAGGCTATACAAATATATATGCATCCTATTATGAAAGTGCAATGTAAGATAGAAACAATCCAGAAAAAGGTATGCACAAGAAATGGTAATTGCTTTATTTATCTCCATATTTTTATATTAAACTTTTATCTATGCATCGTTAGTCATATTACATTTTCTGTTTCTTGTGAGTTAACTCCTAAAATCTTTATGCACTCCTAAGCTATTTTATCTTAGTCAAAACCTCTTATCGTTGCTCCCTAGTTTGGAAATTATAGGATTTTACTTCCGAGGTCTTTTTGTTATTTTGTTTTGGTTAGAATTTCGACTTACATTCAGAATTTATTTTATTTATTTATTTCACATTTTAATTAATCCCGTATTGTGTTTAAATGGATTGTTCTTTCAATATTACTTATCTTTTATTCCGAATTTCATTTATTTCTAAATTATATTACTGCTTGAACTTTTTTTAAATTAATGTAGGAATTTTTAGTCTTTAGAGCGAACGTGGTCCCTCTTTAAATATTATTTTAATATTAATAATAATTGATTGATAGGTTCCGCCAATAGGCTTGTCCAGGCTCCAGAAAATTCGCGTCCGCCACTGGTCGGGAACGAGCACGCACGGCGCACCAATTAGCTTTTTCGGCTTCTCGGTCGCAGGTTTGGATGGGCCTAGCCTGATGGAGTTTTGGGCCTTACGAGCTGCCAATCTCTCCATCCCCGATACGGACTGACTAGCCCAGTTCAGAAGGTGGCCCAGTTTGTGATAACTGGGTCCTTTCTGCGAATTAGGATGCCATTTGCCACCATCACGGGAATCAATCGTGTCTTCTTGACCCCTTAGGACACAGCATGACAGTGATACACCATAATTTGCAAGTGATTTTACTTGCCAGCTGAGCCGTTGACGTGTCACAATAGGCCGTATTATCAAGGCACTGATGATTTGTAAGACCGGCTGCTACTCTTTTCAAGTTTTCATGCACAACATTTGTTGCAAAGATCGGATTACTTGTTTCGCGCAACAATTCGCATTCCTACCAGTTGCAGCACACGAATTCGTTATTCGCTTGCTTTTGTACGGGCTTGCGGCGTGGCCCTTAACAATGCAAGCACGAGTGCATGATGGCAATTCGCGTAGTGTGCGACACTAGAAGAGCAATTTGGGGATAAACATAAACTCTTTTTGCCAGCTCCTGTCTGTCATGGCAACTCAAAACTCTCTCGTTTTTCGTGAGTATGTTTTTCGAACTGCTAAATGATATTTTTTTATAAAAATTTTCTATTTAAAAGTTGCTTTAAAAATTAAATAAATTTATTTTTTAAGTTTATAATAATTAAAAACTAATTAATTATACGCTAATGACTTGTCTTGTTTTGCATGCGTCGAAAATTTTAGCCAAATCTGCAGCTCCGAACTCAGTCTAATTAGGCTTGGTAACAGATAAATTAGAGAGGTTCTACTCTAGTAGTTGGGCGTGGTTGTGCACTCGGACTGTCCTTTTGGTGTAGTTTTGCACTTTTGCAGATAAAGGATGTATTCTAGTGCTGAAGAGCAGGAAAGCTTGTACACAAACTTGAGCCTATGCCATTTTTAGCTCTATGTAAGCAGTAGAATTTGATAATTTGAAGAACTGAACTATTGAACATGCTAGCATTGAGAAGTTGTGGTCATGAAAGGAGTTTTTGTCATTCATCTATTTACACGCAATTAGTGTGACAGCATTAACACTAACTAACTAAAAGTTCCTTTTTCACCACTATATCAGATTTGTGAGATGTACTAACAGGGCGTTCGATTCAAGCTTCTAGATGCTGACATGTTCCTTGGTTTTTGTTAGTGTCTTTTCTAAAACGTAAAACGGCGTACTTTTTATAAAAACTTTCTATATAAAAATATCTTTAAAAAATCAAATAAATCTATTTTTTAAATTTTTAATAGTTAATACTTAATTAATCATACGCTAATAATGTTTTTTGTTTTATGTGTGGATTATAAGTCATCACGAGAAGCCAGTTCAAACATAGCGTGAAAATGTGACTTTTGATTCTGGGGGAGTTACCTTCGCAGATGAAAAATGGTGCCGTCTGTAGGGAAATGTGCATCATCGTAAAGCTGTCAATTGAGCACGTATAGTAGTTGTAGTTCATTTTGCTGTGACTTGAGCTGTGTTAAAGCTACACAATTTATTTCAGTAAGATACGCAAAATCAGTATTAGCATTATGAAATTTGAGATGAATTGAATTCTATACGGCAGTACAAGGTTTAGGCTTAATTTGTTGGTGAGAAAAGAGTAAGAAAAAGAAGATCACGTAAAACAAAATAAGCCATTAGCACATAATTAATTGAGAATTAGCTATTATAAACTTAAAAAATAGATTAATATGATTTTTTTAAATAATTTTTATATAGAAAATTTTTATAAAAACATATCGTAGTTTGGAAAGCATGCTCACGAGAAACGATGAGATTTTTCGCTCTAAAATGTAGATTCGAACCGTACCTATGGTGGCTGAAAGGCAGGATCCGATGTTCGTGCTGAAGTTCATCTGGATGGAGAAGAACATCGGCATAGCCCTCGACCAGTTGGTTCCCGGCTACGGCAGCGTTCCGTTAAGCCCGCACTACTTTTGGCCACGGAAAGATGCCTGGGAGGAGCTAAGAGCAAAGCTGGAGGAGAAAGAGTGGATCTCGCAGAAACATATGATCATCCTTCCGAATCAGGCCACTGACATCATCAACCTTTGGCAACAGGGAGGCGACAGCTTGTCAGCATGAGAGGTTATCTCTATTCTTCCAGCCTTTAAGGCATTTGAAGGTGATGAAAAAGTAAAAAAAAATCACGTAAATCAATATGAGTTATTAGCGTATAATTAATTAAATATTAGTTATTGTGAACTTGAAAAATAAATTAATATGATTTTTTAAAATAACTTTTAGATAGAAAAATTTTATAAAAATCACATCGTTTAGCAGTTCGAGAGACATGCTCATGAAAAACGAGAGGATTTTCACCCTTAACACGTAGATTCAAACTATCGGTAATGTTAATGTTAATTAAGTATTAGCTATTGTTGATTCGAATTCACGGAAAATCCTTGGTTGGTTTTTTTTTCTTGCTTTGGTTACATGGCTCTTTGTTGTTAATGTTAATTAAAGGCCATATGGTACATGACCCTGTAGATTGATTCAAACTGATACGGTTTTATTTATGAAAATGAATTGTGATTGATCTCTGTAAGATGAACGGATGACGGGGTGAAAACTTTCCTCTTTTTCCATGAATGTGTTTCCTGTACTACTAAATAGTACGTTTTTTTAAAAATTTCTATCTAAAAGATGCTTTAAAAATCATATTAATCTATTTTTAAGTTTGTAATAGCTCATACTTAATTAATTATTTACTAATAAGATACCTTATTTTGCGTGATTATTTTTATCTTTTTTTATCACCTTTAAACTCAACATTAGAATGTTTAGACCGCGAGCGAAACAGCCGTGCGAGGCCTAGCCTCGGTCACAGTGGAGACGAGCCAAAGAACCAAGTCGATGGATTAGCTTGACGACTTCTTTTCTACGGGCAGTGCTAGTACGCGCGCGGGTTAGATAACTCACACGCACGGCAGCCGTATGCCGTAACCCCTTGTTAAGCATTAATCACCCCCTAATCACTATCATTAGTGCTTAATGATTCTTAATTATAAAATAATACATAAATAAGCAGAGTTAAAAGTTTTAGATTTTAGTTGAAAGTTTCTAAAATCTAATTAAAAGTTTCAAATTTCAAAATTTTAGATTTTTTAAATTCTTAGTTGATAGTTTTTAAATTTGAGTTGAAAGTTTTGAAAATTGAATTGAAAGTTTCAAAATTAGAAATGAAAGTTTTAAATCATTATATAAAGTTTACTATTTTTAAATATTATTATTTTTTATAATACCTGTACAGTACAACCACTGCTATACACACGCATAACACTTTTTCACATTTCTACTAGTATTCGTGTTTGAGACAGCAACGCATGGGCATTCGGCCTACAGTAGCTAAGTAGGCCAGTGTGTGTTTTGGCGGTGGAAAAATCTATTTTACCTCCCTCAACTATGGTCTTAGTTCGATTTGGGTCCTTAACCATAAAACTAGATATAAAGCTCCTGATCTTTTAAAATCGAGTCAATTTATCTCGCTCGATAGTTTAGATGGCAGTTTGGCATATGTGGATCCAGCCAGAAAAAGAAAATTAAGAACACAATAAGACCCACGTGGGACCCACATTTAAGTGGCCATCCTCACCTTTTTCTTCTAGTTCCCTGGCTCGCCTGGCAGGAGTAAGATTGTTAGAATCACAATACGTATCGTAGTATCATACTTCGATCCTATAAAGTCAAAACGATATTGATTCATTCTAATTTTTATAGTATCTCGATCCTACTGTTTACTTCCATAAGATACTATCAGATGAAATATAGTATCTCGATCATATGATCCCTACAATCCTACGAAAATATTATTTAAAATAAGGTGGATTGAAAATAATGTGAATAAATTCACTCAAATTATAAATTATTAATTAAATTTATCAAAATCAATATTATAGGCTTCAATTTGTATGTCATATTGTAAATGATATATAAAAATATATATTTTTAAAATTTAATAGTATCCCAATCCTACAATCCTATGATAAAAAAAAAACTATTACTGATTACAGGAGACGGGCGGGAGGCGGCGAGGTAGGCAACCTGGCGAGGCGGCTGAGGGGGGCACACGGCGGCGAGTTGGCGATAGCGGCCGCCGTAAGGAGAGGTGGCGCGGTGGCGTCCGGCTCGGGTGGAGCAAACGACGTGAAGCTCTACCGCCTCCTCCAAGATCGAGTCGAGCTCTGCCGCCGCGGAGGACGCCCATGGCAGCGGGCTCTGGCGTCGCTGACGGCAGCAGCGGCGGGGCTGCACCTCGGGCGGAGTAGGCGGCGCCGAGGTTGACAGATACGGGGTCCCCGGGGTGTCGGTGGCGGTCTCCAGATAAGGGACGGGACCTGGCAGCGGCCTGCAAATCCCGGCGAGAACCCCGGCAAGCCTCGCCGTCTCCCTTGCCGGCGCCGACGGGAGCGGGAGAAGGCGACCGGCGAGCCCCTGGGATATCGAGCTCCCCGTCCGTGGGTTGAGCGGCTCCTCCGCCAGACTCGTGGCGCCGTAGCAGACTTGCCGCCGCCAGGCGTAGCCACCTCCTCTGCTTCCAGCGCCGCCGCGCGCCGTGATAAGAGAAAAAGAAAGAGAGGGGATGAGGTCATTGACATGTGGACTCCTGCATATTTGTTTTTAATTTTTCTAACAGGACACCGTTGACATGTGGATTTCATTGGTGCTAACCTTTTTTATGATTGACATATGAGCCTCACATATGTCTTTTAGTTTTTTATTTTTTTTATTTTTCTTCCACTACCGATCAAGTTAAATAAAACATGTATGTGTCACGGCAGCCAAAGCACTTTTAATATTATCTCGAGACTTGATTTATATTAATTTTAAAGTTTAGGGGTGCTCTATACCTACCCAATTTTATGGTTTTAGAACGTGAATAAAACTCTGCCCGTAATTAAGGGCCGTAAGTGGAGTTTTTCCTTCCGCTGTTGTGGCTGTTCAGTGTTCCTTTTGTGAGGTTTCGGGCCTTTCGGCACAAAGAAGCATCTCTGCAGGTTTTGGCAAAAAAACAAGGAAGAACAAACCATAAAGAATCCAATTTTACGGTGCCTCACATGGGGAAGTAAAGCAACTGTGGGTCGATGCATTTGGGAACGTGTCTATCCGGAGCGCAATCTAGACAAGCGCCCAAGGAGTCCGCGAGGCTGCGCGCAAATGCCATGTAGCTCTGGTACTCGTCCTCTGCTTTGACCCGTCCACTAGAAGAAGCAGCAGCAGCAGCATTACTGATGGCGTTGTTCGGCAGGGCACGACCGAAGCTGTGGTTGTACTCCCAGTCCCCGGTTTCCCAGTCGAAGTCGTACAGCGGAAGAAACCGGTGGCCGAAACTGGCGACGAAGTCGATGGCGTCCAGCACGAACTCCGCCTCCCGCGTCGACGTGTAGTAGGCGAGGCTGACGCGCGTCCACCCGGGGCGCACGCCGTGGTACCCCATCTCCACGGCGGATTTGATGACCTTGGCTCGCGCCGGCGTGATGCCGAGGAGGCGATGGCCGTAGGGCCCCGCGCAGGAGCATCCCCCGCGCGCCTGCACGCCGAACAGGTCGTTGAGCAGCTTCGTCACGAACCGGCAGTGCAGCTGCAGCCGTACTATGGCCCCGTGCTCCTCCTGCTCCGAGCCTTCGCGTGGAGTGTACACAACGAAGGAGAGCACAGGGAGACAGCGCCCGCTGCTGGGATGGTCGCCGCCGAGCAGCAGGCGGAGGTTGGCCGACGCTTGCATCCGGCGGAGAGCGAGGGCGAGCATCTGGTCCTCGCGCGCCTCGATGCACGCCTCGCCGACCCACTCCTTCACCCGGAACGCCAGCGCGGCACGGACCTTCTGTATGATCGCCGGCGTGCCGGCGTCCTCGCGCTCCTCCGTGTCCTCGCAGTACACCGTGTCGCCGTAGGCGCTGACGTAGATGACGGTGCCCCCGCCGCTTGTGGACGGCGCGGTGCGGCGGAGGCGATAGAGCCGCTTCGCCATCGCCAGGACGCCGGGGCTGCCGGGTCCCCCCAGGAACTTGTGCGGGCTCAGGTAGACGGCGTCGTACCCGTCCTCCTCACCGGACCGCATGTCGATGCCGACGTAGGGCGCGCTGCAGGCGAAGTCGAAGCAGGCGTACGCGCCGTAGCCGTGCAGCAGGCGCGCCACGGCGCGCGAGTCGGTGCGGTTGCCTGTGACGTTGCTGCACGCTGAGAAGGAGCCGAGCATGGGCCGCCCAGCGCGCTCCGGCGCCGCCAGTGCCGCCTCCAGGGCGTGGAGGTCAATGTGGCCGTCGTCCGGCCGCAGCCCGATCTCCACCACCTCCGCGAGGCTCTCCCGCCACGTGAGCAGGTTGGAGTGGTGCTCGTACGGCCCCACGAAGACGACCCACCGCTCCAACGGCGGCAGGACATGCAGCGCCACGGAGCGCAGCGTCGGGGGCACGGCCATGCCCGTCACCTCCTGGAGCCGCTTGATGGCGGCGGTGCAGCCCGTGCCGCAGAAGAGCAGCACGTCTTCCGGCCCGGCTCCCAGGCTGCGCTTCACGTACTTCGCCGCATCCGTGGCCAGCTTGCTCGTGTGCAAGCCCACGTAGCTATCCACCGTATGTGTGTTACCTAATGAACCCATCCTTCGAGTTAATTAATTACGTTTTCACGACGGATGCAGAGTAGCAGCAGAGAGATAATTAGTCGATGGGTAAATGGCACGCACCGTAGTAGGGGAGAACGTTGCGCTGCACGAACTCCTCGACGAACCGCAGGCAGCGACCGGACGCGGTGTGATCGGCGTACGTGACGCGGCGGGTCCCGAACGGCGATGCGAACTCCGCCTCCGCGCCGATGACCTGCGACCTGAGCCACGCGAGCTTGCCCGTCGAGTAGTCGGCGTCCGTCTTGTCGTCACTGCCGCAACCGAGCACGAGATCGTCGAACAGGATGACGTCGTCATCGTGTGCCGCTGCGGCAGGAGGCGGTGGGCTAGCGCAAGCAGTAGGACCGGCTGAAACGGGCACGGGCTGCACGACGAGGAGAGGCATGTCTACCTGTTTTGGTACAGGTTTGGATTTGATATGTACTTTGTGTGATAGCAGTAGCTATGCCGACCAATCGGGAAAATGAATGTTGAATTGATGGATAGATGAGTTCTTTGAGTGAATGTATACATATTATATAGTGCTAGCCTATTGCTGTTTTGACTTGATCTTAAACAAAAAAAACTACGCGGTAGTATCACGCACTACGGCAGGGAGAAGATGGTCTGTGTGCCTCTTCCGGTCGAATTAGCCGTCTCGCCACTTGCTCTGATCGATTGGATTATTTGCGCCCATGCACAAGTTAGTGCCTTGCCGTGGCGTGGAAGATGGGCAGGGAACGACGTGTAAAGTATCTAGGAAATGAAAAGTCAAATACCAGCCGCAAGATGGACGCCGCGGGCCTTGCCGGTTAGTGAAGTCAGGTAGTAGCAGGTCCATGCGCGCCCGCGCGCCGGCGGGGACGGAGGAGGGAGCGAAACGGTGGGGGCGGAGACGATCGATGGGCTAGGCTTTGCCTTTGATTCGCATCTGCAGGCCGCGTCACGCGACCAATCAGGGTAAACCAAGTCATTGCACCAATGCGGTGCCTCGGCTTGCCTACTCCGGCATCGTCGGCCCATTGATCCAACAAAAAGAAACGGTCGCTGAGAATGAAGATGTTTTAGGACTGACGCGCCCGCACGCCCAGTGAATCAGAGATTAAACCAATGAGGTTCATAAAATTCCTATCAACAAGATTATCAACTTTGCACGACAAGGTTTGAATCATTTAGATAGAGTTATGTGCCCATGGTACCATTATTATAGTACTGTTTGGCAAGGCCGTCCTGTTGATTTCGGGGGTCCTATAGAGATCTTAACCGAGTTTTAAATTTAAATAATGAAATAAAATCATAATAATGTATACTCCATTGCATGGCTTAAAAGTTAAAATACTAGATAAAACTATACGCGCACAACAAAATTTATTTTAGTGCACATACTAGATAAACCAACGTACTAAAATTAGAAAATATTAAATTAGGTCACCATTCTCCCACTCACCAGGCGTGCGGCTGTGGGGGGACTGCAGGCGGTGCTATGGCTGCTCCCCCGTGCCATGCTGCTGTGCTATGCTAGCGGTAGCCGGCAGGACCGCAGGAGCCAGCCAGTTAGGAGTAGCACCAGGCCGTCAGCGTTACTGTGTCAGGGACAGGGGCAATAGGGCTAAGGCAGCCGACACATCGAGGCTTCGAGTGGCCAGCCGAGCATAAAGCGAGACAAGAGACAACGAGTCATTGAGTCAGCGAGGCGCCAGAACGGCATAGCGATCGGCTGATCAGGGCAGGCGGACGAATCGACGCGACGACGCTGAGTTTGCGAGTCGCTGCACTCCTGAACTACTTCTGCTCGCCTTGACTGCTCCTACTAGGCTAATGGATCTGTCTTCATGTACTAAGATATTTGGACCTAAGAGACCCCTTGAAATTGGGGGGCCTGTGCAATCGCGCGTGTGGCACATCCTCAGGGATGGCCCTGCTATTTGGTACGACTCTAGATCCTAGACCCACACTGAATTTAGAGTTTGTAGGTTAAATTAAGAGCATCACTATACGTACAATTTTTTTGTTACCATGGTTGTATGATGAAACGCTTCTCTCCTACTAGTGTTTATTAACGGTTGCAAGTTCTGTCCCCACACGAAAATGGATTCCTCTTCCACTGTTGAGCCCATATCCTAAGTCCAAGCTCATCACGTCTTAGCCTACCGTATCGTAAGCATCCTGGCACAGCCAACCGGAGCAATTTTCTTCCTAATCGATCTTATACAGTAGTTGTATCAAGTTTTCTCAGTATATTAATCGGGGTCACATGTTAATAAAGTAGAACTTGTTTCAAGCATTGCACCCATTCATTCCTGAGATAGGAGTCTCAAAACATCATCTTTTCCCTTAAGAGTCTGGATATGGACTTCGGTGGTCCTAAGCTTTTGGATAGCGGCATGCGCATACTCCGCGTTAGGTACCCCCGTGCCACATGTTTGTCCCCGTTTGATCTGATCGTATGTAAAAATTATATGCATAGCATTTTTTTTTAAATTACAGGAGTTTATTCATATTTGATCTAAAATAAAAATAAAATAATTAATCCAAATGTTATAAGATAGTCATATATCCAGATCCGTGAATTTTTAGAGCTATAAATAGCTAGCTCCTCAAAATTTTGGATCTACAGCTGTCCAAACATGACCTGTACTGACGTTGTCCCCGAAAATAAATATTTAAATCAATGTTTTTCACGTGCTCATGTGTCATCATCCATGTTAGATGCACATAAGTTTTTATGCAAACTTTTGTGCGCTTCTATAGTAATTTTGTGCGGTTATAGATTAGAAATTGTATCGTCTTTTAAACTTGTGTTAAAGGTACGCACCCGTAAGTGCCCGAATGCTTAGTGGTGCTGTGCATTTTAAACGTAATCATAAAAAGAACATAATTTGCAACTCCCTCTATTTAAAAATATAAAGCGTTTCAGGTTTCGTTAAAACAAGATTTTGACCAAAATTTACTCTATTAGATCTCTTTTTTGCGATATAAAAGCATACACATAAGTAAGTTCTAATCATATTTTACAATATTTTCCTTTGATTTTTTTTTAAAAAACCCGGTGTAAAGTGAAATTTATTTTGATATACCCTGATCCAAAGTAAAGTTACATGCTGCTCAACCTAGTATAAAGTGAAAGACAATATATTTTACCTGGTGCAAAATACAATTTACTCTATATTTTAATTTGAAAGAATAGTAAAATATAGAGTAAATTACATGTAATTCTAGGTATTATGGTTCTGGTTTCATAAAACTCCAGTTTTAGACATGGGGTGCATAACTATAGCTATTTTAGTTCTATAGTTTTATAAGACCACACCGTTAATTAATTGTATTTTGATTCACCGTACTTGTGAGTTTTAAAATCAAATTTTAAATTATGAATTCCTTATGCATCATATAAAATAATTTGCCATCTAAATTAATAGTTTCTATTTTGCTACAGTAGCAAGTCAAATTGGTTAATGATGCGATTTTATAAAACTATAAAATTATAATATCATGGTTATGCGTTATAAGCCAAAATTACTATTGTTTTGTATAACTTGGACCATGATATTTAGGGTTTTTATGAGCTTGCTTTTTTGGGCTTCAGGCCGGGCTGTGCTCGGCCTTTGGGATTTTGACCCGGCCTTTTGAAGCACAGCCCAACCTGGCTCAGCCCAGTCCTTAAACAAGTATAGGAGAAACTAAATGAATTTTTTTATTTTTTTAATAAAATATTTATAAAAGTATATCTTTATTTTAAAAATTTATAAAAATATACTCCCAACGCCCTCTGGGAGGGCGTTTTTTAAAAATCATCCTCCTATAGGGCGATTTAATGACGTGCCAGACGGCCGTCGGCCAGCACTTTTTCAGACGGCCTCCTGGCCACCCAAAAACCGTCCTTTAGAAGGGCGACAAGGGGGCCGCTTGTAAAAAAGCCAATCGGTCCCGCGGCCGGCGTTTTGCAGGCGGCCCCCTTGCCGCCCTCCTAGAGGGCGGTTTTTGGGCAGCCAGGGGGCCGCCTGCAAAATAGCCACTTTATTTTTTTTCTTTTTTTTGATATTTTTTTTCTCAACTAGAAACTCGAAAATAGCAAAATCTCGTGAAGGTGCAACTCAAACCGATGTAAGATGTGGCCTGTAGAAAATTGTGAGCGTGCTTTAAAAACCGTGCTGAAACTTCGGACCTCAAAAACTCAATCTTCCCAGCCGAATTTCACAAAAAAATTTTGGACAAACCCGACAAAGTAAGAGAGAAGCGGATGTAAAATTTTCTGTAGATGTCCGCAGAGTACTTATTTGCTCGATTCCGAGACCATATGCGAAAGTTATGACTCTTTTAAGTTAGGTAGCGCGCGTTAGGGAGAAATAGGCACAATTTTCAAGCGGTTCTGTACCCGGCCGGTCCGACCGGGTTGAGCCCTGCGGTCCAACCGCCACTCCCTAGAACTGCTGGGCGGTTCTGTACCGCCCTCATTTTGCAGGTGGCCCCCTAGTTGTCCAAAAACCGCCCTCCCAGAGGACGGCAAGGGGGCCGCCTGTAAAATAGCAGATCCACGGACCGGCCATTTTGCAGGCGGCCCCCTGGCCGCCCAAAAACCACCCTCTGAGAGGGCGGTAAGGGGGCCGCCTATAAAATAGTTGGCCCCCCGGCCGGCTTTTTGCAGGCGGCCCCCTTACCGTCCTCCTAAAGAGCGATTTTTGGGCAGGTAGGGGGCTGCCTGCAAAAGTGTTGACGGTCGTCAGCCACGTCATAAAATCACCTTATGGGAGGGCGATTTTTCAAAAATCGTCCTCCCAGAGAGCGGTAGGAGTATATTTTTGTAAATTTTTGAAATAAAGATATACTTTTGTAAATATTTTATTAAATAAATATAAAAATAAAAAAATTCGAAACTAAATGGCAAGGACATCGCTTTATGGTGAAGATGACCTTTTACAGACATTATTTTTGTGGTGAAGATGGACTTTTACAACACCTTTTTTTTTTCACATTGGAGATCATGGACTTCCCTGCATCTTCCATGTTCGAGTCAACCAAGATATGGGTATACGGACTCAGAAGGTAGACCGGGCCTTGCAACTTGGGTTATGTGTGGCCCAATAGTTTCTCAAAGAAACTTTGATGAGAAATATTTCAGGCAGCCAGGCCCATCTTACTTGATGGTCCCACTAGTCAAGACCATCTTACTAAAGCCCCCCTTTGATTTGAAGGAAAACCCTAGAAATTTTAAAGAATTTCATTTTTATAGGATTTTTCTTTCTAAGTGACCCTATAAAATAGAGAAATGGACACTATTTAATCCAATGAAATTCCTAAGAAATGCCTCATTCCATGTAATTTTTGGAGAAAATTTAACATGAGGTCTAACCTCATGGAAAGTTTCTTTTGTTTCTTTATCTCTCCTAAATTTATTTTTTCCAGCGGTTTAATCAAGCGATCATTCTTGTATGTTCCTGTGTTATACAATATTTTATTTTATACTTGTGTTTTTACTATTCTCTTAATCCTGCATTTCAAAGGAGACCTAAGCCTTATCCGCCTCGTGAGTCATGTAACCAAAGTTAAGCTTTTCCTGCGTTCTATAGGATCAAAAAAATCTAATGCGGCAATAAGTATAAATTACATCCTAAGCTTCATGTCTAGCCTTTAGTTTAAAGTAGAGTGTAAATGTAATGCAAGTGTTTTCGCGTCCGAGAAAAATTAATTTGAATAAAAAATTATTTATGAAGTTTGGCTTTTTTTGAATTTTTGAAGTGCGTGCCATGCGTGGATCTCAATTTTCTTCAAAATTCCAACCCTAGAAATCCTCCCTAAAATTCCCCCAAAAATCTAGAGCTCAAAAATCCAAATTGATTTCAAGTTCAAATTCAAATTCTCCAAAATTCCCTTTCAAATTTCTTTTTGGGAAAATCACAAGACTACTGTTCTTTAGGACGCAGCCCTTCCTTTCCCCCTCGGCCCGCTCAGCCTTTCTCTCCCCCTCTCTCTCCTTCTCCCCACACGGTCCATCTCTTACCTGCTCGGCCCAGTCCGCCTCGCGGCCCACTCGGGCACCTCTCCCCGTGCCTACTCGTTGAGATACGGCTGGATCACCACCGCGTGTCCCCGTCCGATCTCACGTCGCCGCTCGCTGCCCGCATTCACACGTAGCGCGTGCGCTCGCATCGCACCGCGTCACACCTACAGCCCGAGCCCGCTTATCAGTTGTGTCGTGGACGCCGACCGGTCGAGCCATGTACGGTCACCCCCTACTTCGGTCTCCCTTCCTTCTCGCCCACTAGCTGTTCGACGAGACAACATGTGGCCGCGTCTCACCCCAGCGCCGTGCATGACCACGACGCTCCCTTACCTGACCGCCCGCTGCTGCGTCGCCTTCGCTGCATCCATCTCGCGCCTCTGCCATCCCCGGGAACCTCGCCATCGCCTCGCGCCGCAAGCACCGCTGCCATGCCGTCCCATCCCGTCTCTCCTACTAGTGACGCTCACGAGCTTTCTTCGTCTCGTCCCGTCACCGTGCCACGCCACTCCTCTTCCCCGCCAACCGGCATAGTCATGCCACCATCGCCCTCGCTCTGCTCCACCATCGCCTCTGCCAGTCGAGCCCCACCATGCTGAAGCTCGCGCCACCGCCTTTGACCACCGTCTCCTAGCGCTCGGCCACCGCCTATAAATGGCCCCGAAGTCTCTTCCTGATAATTGTAGTGGGTTGTTGCAAAGCAACTCACAGAATGGATTTAGACGTGAGTCTCCTTTTGACAATTTAAAGAACCCTTAGAATTATATAAAATGTTTTCCAACACTTAAACCGTTTGCGAAACAAATCTTAGAAACCCATCTTTGACAAACTTTGCATTCCACATTAATTCCATGACTTGTTGAGTACCTCGTGTACTCACCCTTACTAAATTCCCTTCCTCGGAAACCTATAAAGCTGAAGATCCAACCATGAAGGAATACTTTTAAGAGCAAACAGAGTATGAAGATTTTTAGGGTTTCAATCTAGGTTCCAAGCCGTGCCTGTAGGTGTGGTTAGGCCTATCGTGTGCTTCTGCTGCAATCTTTTGTAATGTATCGTTTGCATGCCTAAATTTGTCCGTGGCCACAACTTATATAAGGAAACTTTATATAATAAATAAAGTAGCTTTGGTTGTGATCCACCAATATCCTGTATGTACCAGCTGAAATTCTGGAACTGGTACAGGAAATACACGTAACGACGTTTCGCTCCTGTTGACTTATTTTGGTTAATAGGAAAGGGGCGTTAGAGTAAACTACTGAACCGTCTGCTTTACAACTCGGGGTGAAGATGAGCCGAGCCAAGCCTGGCTCGGATTGGCTCATGAAAGCTCGCAAGATTGGTGGCTCAGTTTGGCTCGGCTGGATTGGAGAAACGAGCAAAAATTGTGGCTCGTCACGGCTCGTTTGCTGGCTTGTGAGCCTTTCAACCGAAGTTCAACAGAGCAGCCAAGTGCATGAGATTGAGACCTCTCCTCTTGAGGTTGCTTCTCCACAAACCACAGCCATATATCTAAAAATACATTCAATAAAGCATATAAACAATGATGAAAGAATAAAGTGAGTAGCAAATTAAATTAGTAGCAGAATTGTGGACATGGTTGATGTACGCCATCTTCATCTACCCTGGATGGCGGCAACTCTGGAGAGAGAGGGAGGCGTTGCCGCATCCCGTGTGAGCGAGAGAAGGGGCAATGTAAAAGTGTACGCGCTTGGCTGCTCGTGACACAAAAATACAAATAGGGTTTCACCTCTCAATTGAGCACCTGCCAGTATAGCAGGCCAGTCCAACTAGGTGAGTTCGGCCATGGAGCCAAACGAACTGCTCGCAAGCCAGCTCGGGCTCGTCTCGTTTCAGTAGAAAGCCACATAGCATGCTCGGGTTAGACTCATTTAGCCTACGAGCTAGCCGAGCTGAGCCAAAGCAAGCCTGAGTTGGCTCACGAGTACGAGCTTCTTTTTTCACCCCTATTTACAACCCTATCAGCACGTCTGAAATACTCCCAAAAGCTGTCTGAAATACAGTATTTAACTGGTAGCTTGAACATCGATACTCAACCGAAGGGAGATATATAGGCGACAGTATGACACATCGTTTTCGTCAAAGAACAGTAGCATGAAAAATCCCATTTGACAAAATAATCTAAGCTCGCTCTTCCTTTCGACACATCACTCTCTTCTCCGTATATAGTCCTCAGTG
Source organism: Oryza meyeriana var. granulata (assembly GCA_003991445.1). Lineage (NCBI taxonomy): Eukaryota > Viridiplantae > Streptophyta > Magnoliopsida > Poales > Poaceae > Oryza > Oryza meyeriana. The sequence goes on along the minus strand of RYFJ01001441.1, from coordinate 110,049 downwards.
TTGGCCTTATCCAATGTTCTTTGTCATATACCATGAGGGGAAAAATAGTATGGCCTTGTTTTTCTTTCCGGTTCTGAATTTTGGAATTTTATTTATCCAAATGTTACGTTTTATGTAAAAATTTTCTATATAATTTTTGAAATATATTTCTAGAATAATTTTTTAACTTTATAAGAGTTAATTCGTTTATTTATATTTTTAAATAGCTACTATAAACATTAAATAATTCATCAAAAGGGGCTTATTTGGACGGCCTAAATTTTTGACAATTAAAATATCTACCTATCGTGCGCAGCCTGCAAGCTACCGACCTTTAAAAAGGCAAGCTATCACATATAGAACAAAAGATGTTGCGCGCCACATGGCATCGCAATTAAAATAGAGTTTAGTAGTGTAAACTATTAGGAAAAGGGCTAATCCTGACCTCTAATCTCTGCCGGAGAGTGACCATGCACTTTGGTTATCAACGAGGAAAAAAGGAGTGCGGAGAAATCAAAGCAAAAGCAGCCCGAACAACTTGATGCAACTTCTCTTGGATGATTTGATTTGCCGGACGAGCCACGACAGCGGAGTACTTTGTCCCTTCTAAAATATAGTTTTATCTCTAACATAATTATTAAAAAAAAGAGCAAAAATACTTATTTATCTGCTTATGGTAGGTGAGGTGTGACCCAAACTAGTTAAAGTAATAATAGTAACGGACGTAGTTTTAAAATACAGATAGAACGAAAATAATTGATAAAAACAACTAAACATAACATACATACAATATATATATTGCAATCATACAAAAATAGAGTATAATATCAATAAATTAAGGTAAAAAATTATTCAAGATGTATGGTACCTCTCATTTGAAAATGAAAATAAGTCAATTTATGAAAATAAGTGATAGTTAACTATCTTAAAAATTGATTAATATGTGAGAAAACGTACACTATCAACACGATAGTGATGCTCAAGCGTGATTAAGTTCCTATCAAGTTTTGATCGATTCTATCGTGATACTGATTCATTCAGATTTGGTATTGAAATTTTTGGTCAAAAATTATTTAACTTCTTTAAATAACGGTTACCAACATTATTTTATCAAGGCAATCAAACGTGCTTTAATGTTAACAAGCTATATTAAAAGATCTAATACGTGGTAATGGCATCTAGCAACATAATGATTTTATCTTAGAAATAAAACAAGTAATACTAAACCCGGTTTAGGGTTTAAGGGTCTAGCACGGTATGAGCCGTAGCTGGGGCAGGCCCTGGGTGATAATAAAACAAAAGGATACAATAGGTAGTTTAGTAGTAAAAATTACTTTTTATAAATACTGGTTTGTTATATTCGAGATAAAATTTAAACTCTAAAATTTATTATATTTTAAGACGGAGAAAGGAGTAATTTAGTATTCGGATCCCAGCTGACCTACTTGGATGCATGTTTAGTCAGGCTACCATAGAATTTTCACAAGAGCGAGTGGGCCCGTTGAAAAATCTGAATATCGTGTGGCTATGTCCTGTTTCTGTTTGCCAGTGAGCTTCCATGCCACGTCTGAATCAATCACAAGTTATTTTTCTTTGCATTCTATCTACAATAACCTCACGAATTCGGGAAATATTCAGACTCTCGGTTTCTCATGCATCACCTGTGAATGTAGACAACAGCTATGGTTTCTTATGTTGTGGCCTTATGTAAGCTGGTATTTCTAACAGTAAACCTTTGTATCGTGTGTGTTTTTTTAAAAATAAAATATTTATTTACTTGTTCCTAAAAAAAAATATAGATATGCCTTACCGAATTTTCAGTTGTCGGCTTGTCGTCAGATAAGCGCGAGAGATGCACATATACCCTCACGGGTCGGTCCTATCATTGCGCATTCGAGAAGGAAATCGACGTTGCTTTCTTTGGCTGCGTTTCACTGCTCCATCGATAACCATTTTCTGGGCTGCACTACTTGTTTCTTCGAAACTGAAAATTTAAACATAACTTATATTTTTATATATTTACACTATTTTTTAATAAGATAAATAATTAAATGTCATCACAAAAGTATCGTTATATATAAAAACGGAAGGTAGTAGTACCAAACTTGTCAACGTTAACTTCAATTTTTAAAAATGCTTCGGATGTCGGCGTTTCTTTCTTCCGGACTATTGACCCAACAGCGGACGGAAAAAAAAAAAGAATCCGCGACGGCGAAGAGCATAGCACGTCGCGATAGCAGAACAGTGTTCCTCAATGACTGGTGGTAGTAAGATAGTGATTCGGTTCTTCGGCCACTGTAAAAGCAACGCCGCACCAACACAATGAGGCTTGTCGATCAACTCGTGCCGCGTTCCTTTCTAAGCAAAAAAAAACGATAATGATATTTTAGCTGTTGCATTGTCGAATTCTTTCCTGGCTCCCTTAGTTAAGCCTGTTCTATTTTTTTTCAAGAGACGTGATTAGCCGATTACCTGACGCAGAGATACACAGAGCTAACGCTGGATTCGTAGGTGACAGCGATAGAAAACGAGAGACACGAGGGAGCGCTACGCTGTTCCTCTCCTAAATGTGGATCAGCCACGTACAGCTTCCTTCTTATGGACAACGTGGAACATAGTACCAACTCACCCGGTCCGGAATCACAAACCGCGAGCGTCGGCACGTGCACGGCGCTACGTACCTCCACTGCTCAAGCCGGAACGCTGGGATCTTGAACCGAAACGGGGCGAGCAGCCGGTCGGGAACCCAACCGCATCCACCGATCCACGCACGCGCGGAAACAGGCGGCGGATAACATAAAAGCCACGGTGAATCCGATCGGGCAGGGTGGGTCGGCTTCCGTCACCGTGACTCCGTGAGCAACCCGCACGCACACGGCGTGCGTTCCTATCCATTTCCCTCGTTCCGCCGCAGTGAGCCGGAGCGGCGCGGAGGGTGGGGAACGCCACGCGGCGGAAGCGGTGCGCCTGATCTCCTTGCCCGCGTCGATCCACGTCGACCCGGTCAAGCCATTATCCCCATCTCCCCCCACCTCACCAATCCTCTGCCACTATTATTATATCACACACGTCACCGCCCTCTCTCTCCTCCTCCTTTCCCCATTTGCTTCCTCCCCTCAAATCTTCTCCTGGATTTCCATTCGATTCTACTATTGGGTTTCAATCTGCGAGGAGCGGCGACGAGCTAGGCGGAGCAGAGGGTTCGTCGGATCCGTGGCATGGAGATCTCGTTCGAGGCGTGGGAGGGCGTGCAGCGGCACGGCCAGGACATCGCAGACCGCCTCGCACAGGGGTTCACGGGCCTGCTCCAGGCGCAGCCGCCGCAGTTTCCCTGGCCGGCCGCGTCGCATAAGCGGATTCCGTTCGAGATCGACCTCCCCGTGGTTCCCTTCGGCGCCTCCCGCGGCGCTGGGGCGGGGAAGGAGTTCTTCCCCGCCGCCGCCGTCGCCTCCGTCATCGACATCGGCGGGAGGCTCGGGCAGGCTGGCGTCGAGATTGGGGCATCCGTCGGCGGGGCCGTGCAGCACGCCGTGCGCCAGCTGCCCCTGCCGTTCCGGAACGGCCAGATCCGGCGTCGCAAGGCGCCGCCTCCGCTGCAGGCGCCCTCGCCAGCGGCTGCTGCGGGTGAGGTGCCGGTGGGGCTCTCGGTTGAGAGGGCTGTCGATAGGTGCCCTCTAGAGGCGGCGGCGGCCGCCGCTGCCGCCGCGACTGGTAGCGCGGCAGCGTCCACGGTCAGCGGTGCTGTGGGCGGATATGACATAGACGAGGAAGATGATGGATTCGGCTGCGAGATTGGGACTTTTGGAAACTTTAAGAAAGCTAAGGTACGATCCAATTCGTATTTCTAGCATAGGTTCTGGCTTCCTGTGTAGTTTGCATCATCTCAATTTAGAGCGCAATCATATTTTAGGGTTTCCTACCGTCGGAGAACTGAAATTAATTTTATCAATATTTTAGGAAGGTAATTTGTCTTGATGTTTGTTCTAATTTAGGTGCTTCATTTACCAAAATTGATATGTTATTCTTAGTACAAATATAGGCAATGTTTGCACATATGTGGTGAATTAATGTAACTCAGTGATGATTGGAGGGGTTTGGTACCGGAGTTATGATATCTTATTGGCATTGCTCATGTTAAAAGGAGGATTTTACATGTAATTAATGAATTGAAGTCATGACTTATATCTGTTGTTTAGCGATGCTTGTAGTACTGAAGTTTTCTTTTGGACCGATTGGACTTACAATTGTCGGTAAATACTGAAATTGAAGTTCACAAATACAAAGAAATTGGTTTGTTAAACTTCTGCGAAATAGTACTGTCTCAGCTAGACTGCTAATGTGAGGTCATGCAATCCTATATCCGAATTACTCAACATAGTACTTGGCTCTTCTGTTGATCTTTCAGGGTACAGTAAATATCTCGGCGGCATACAACACCAGGAACCACGACATTGAGAGTTCTGTTGTTGCCCGTGGAGACCTCTGGAGGCTGGAGGCATCACGCAGCAGTTCAACTTCCGGAAATGATAGCTCACCTCTATACCTTGTTCAATTGGGACCATTACTTTTTGTTCGAGACTCCACACTTCTTTTGCCTGTTCACCTATCAAAGCAACATCTGCTTTGGTACGGTTATGACCGCAAGGTATTCATCTCCTTCTGTTGCTTTACACATACTGGCCTTATATTTATGAGCCTGTCATACTGCTTCATTGATCTTTTTTCTGGTCTGTTTCTTTTAATATTTTCTTGTAGTTCTTTAATTCCTCACTAAAATATATTTTCAATACAGAATGGAGTGCATTCTCTCTGCCCTGCTATTTGGTCAAAACATCGGAAATGGCTGATGATGTCAATGATGTGTCTCAATCCAGTAGCTTGTGTAAGTATGACATATCTTTTGATTGAATTTCTGCACTATGGTATTTCCATTCTGTCATATATCGTCACTGGTTAGAGCGATTTACTGGTAACACTATCCTATATGCTAATTGCTAAAACAATCAAGTTGGAGAGACCTTACTGACCTGTAGGTTTCTTTCATTGCATTCTGTATGCATGCCTTTTAATATCTTTAGCAGGAATTATCATTTTGATAATCTGCTAGATCTGTTTGATATAACATCCCTACATTTTTCTTTGCATTTGAAGCTGAAATATTGTACATGGTTATTTGGCAGTCCTTCATGGACCTCCAGTTCCCCAATGGACAACTAACATATGTTGCTGGTGAGGGGATAACGGCAAGTGGTTTTCTTCCGTTGTTTGGTGGATTGCTTCAAGCTCATGGAAAATACCCAGGAGAAACTAGAGTCAGCTTCTCTTGCAAGGTTAATGTGTTCCCTATTTATCTTCTCATATATTAGTTAATTCTATGTTAGTGAAGTCGTCTTTCAGCTGTGCTAACATTTCAACCTATTTTTCTTTTAAAGAATAAGCAAGGCACCAGGTTCACTCCTATGTTTCAATGGCCTGACAAGTCTCTGTCATTTGGAGTTACTCAAGCCTTAGCATGGAAAAGATCTGGTCTCATGGTGAGGCCCAGCGTGCAAGTCAGGTAGTTTCTGAAAACACTGGCAATTCGAATCACTTCTTTTTATACCACAACTTAGCACTTTTATGCTGATAAACAAAAAGTAAATGGCAATTAGTAGTTTGCGTAATCTCTACATTGTTATCTTGTTGGTATCTTGCTAAAGGCATGCATCTGTTTCGTTTGAATTTGTTGAATGACTAGCCTTGATAAATGCTATTGTATCAACCTATTGCAGAGGTGATGCTTTCTTTGCCGTAGGTCATAGCTCTACCTTTTAAGACACTGTTTTTCTGTGTGCTTGATGGTGTATTGTTTTGATGCCATTGGTCAGTTGTGGAGTCCCATCGCATGCTCCCTTCTTTTAGTTTTCTATCCTTGATTTCCCTATTTTAACACATGTTAATGGCATTCTATTCAACAGTGTATGCCCTATGTTTGGAGGAAATGATCCTGGGGTACGTGCAGAGGTTATCCATTCATTAAAAGAAGAATTGAATGTAATGTGCGGTTTGTCTTGCTCAAGACATCCATCGGCCTTCACTGCTTTTTCTGTAAGCTCCCCTTATACAGAGCCTCTGGTTTGCTCTATTGAGTTGTTTGGCTCTAACTGAACTTTTAAATGTCAGATTGGGAGATCCAAGTGGAATGGTCAAATGGGCAGTTCTGGAGTGGTTGTTACCTTGGAAACACCCCTCAATAACATTGGAAGGCCATCTTTATCCGTTCAATTGAATGGTGGTTTTGAAATTTAACATTCTGTGCAGTAAATTGTACATACCACTGTACATAGCCCCTACTAATGGTCCTTGTCCTATCCCTGTGGAGATGGCTGCCCAGCCTATGAATGGTATCTGGAAGTGGGTTCTTGAGCGTTTTTTGTTGCCACAGTTGATTTAAGTCTCAGCTCAACAAATCAACTGGTTTATTCCCATGACAACAGATGCATCCATATATACCTTCAAGAGATAGTGATCAAGTGTGTAGGCTGTTCCAAGGTTTATTTTTGAAATTTGAGAAAGCTGCGAGATCAGCACTAAACACTTTCTGGGGGAGAAGGAAAGGCTATGAGGTGTTTTGTGGCCATGCAAGAAGCCAAGACGAATGTGGCTACGCAAGAAGCCGAAGATGTTCACCCAGAAGCTATATTCCTTTGGTGCTAGACTGACAATACTGGATAATTGCTTATAGCGAATTGCTTGCTGGCTTTTCTACTTGTGCTGGATTTTAATTCTCCATCACAATTGATCGTTGGACAAATCTCATTGTTGAGAAACTTGGATGAATTGATGTGCTTGTTTCCCCTGCATTTGTACTATTCTTCATGTAAAAGACCCGTGATCAATGAAACTAAGAAATTCTACTGGGTTGGGATGGAGGTACTGTGGTAACACTGTTGAACCCACATTGTTTTCGTACACATGCCGGGTAATTGCTGTTTCAATGCCACTCAAAAACGAGTGTTTTTTTAGATACTAGAAGAACGTCGAATACAAATGACTTCATCGCTCAACTATTCTTTTCTTACAAAGAAGCAGCGGATCTATGCATTCAAGGCATAATCTGAACGACAAAATTCATTGCTTGCATTTACGAACATTAATTAAACGGAAGAGTAATTGGGCGACATGTAACCGGGCCATTTCCCGTATAAAGGCACCAAGCATGCGGATGGAGTAGTCCGCTGTCAGTCTCAACACCACCCTGCCCAGCTGTTTCAGCCTAAGCCATGGAGATCGTCCCTCCGTCCATTTTGCTGTCGCTTCTTCTCCTCCTTCACTCAACCACCGCCGCGCCCTCTTCTGCCATGGCCCCTGCCGCCGACGAGTATGCGCCCTCCGCCTTGGGCCCTGCCGCCGACGAGCACGCCTCGGACGTCTACATTGTCTTCGTTAGCCGCGACGATTACGTCGATTCGGTGGACTACGACGTTCGGATGCTCGCCTCCGTCATCGGAAGGTGGGTGCTCACTTGTTCCGGCGTGCACCGACGCAATGAAGACAACCTCCCCGTCTTTACTGACGATTTCCCGTTTTCTGCTACATACGTACAGCGCAGCCGAAGCGAAGACGGCGATGATCTACCACTACAGCGGCCTCGGGTTCGCCGCGAGTCTCGCACCAGAGCAAGCTGAGCGGCTGTCACGTGAGTGCCTTCTGATGTAGTTCTGTATTTAGAGGAGTGTCGTTCCAAAATATAATTATTTCTAGAATTCAAATATTGTTCTATAATATACGTAATCTAACACTATTTATAGTACTGTTTATTTCATTAATTACTTTTAATTTAAATTTCTTTTTATCTTAACTCTGCCACCCTCGTACCCTCAATCATCACTTATCGAGTAACATCGAAGTCTTTTTTTCTCAAGATTAATCTCTTTTAAACAATCTAGAAATGCTTATATTTTAGAATAGAGATAGCATGTTGCTTGCTTGGATCCACAATTTCCACTTGTTATATAAGCGGCGTTGTATTCCAGGGAAGGAGGGCATTGCAATCTTCGAGGACCGGATGTACCATGTCGAGAAGGAAAAGGAAGAAGATGGACGCTTGCCTCGCGTCTTTGAACAGAATATCTGACGGCCAATGAAGTTTACTCGCTGCAAATTAGACTACGAAACCACGATTCAGTATACAGCACGATCTAAAACGAACTATAAAGTTGTGGGCGATTTGTTAAGCCCGTGATTATTCAAAATAAGTACATATATCTTTCTCAACTTGCACAAAATATAAGGATGTGTTTGTTTTGAGAATGAAGTGGGATGGGTTAGACCAATTTCTATTTTTTAGGATAGGATGGTTCCAGTTTCTGTTTGGTTGGAGGGATGGAATGATCCTAGGATGGGTTCATCGGGTCGGATTGTCTAACTCCACCCGGTCGGACCGTCTAACTCCACCCGGTCGGACCGGCGATGCCCAGACGATCAGACCGGTCTAGTCCAGTACCGTCAGACAGTTCTAGTGGGAGTGACGGTCCAAACAGTTCTACCCGGTTGGACCAACACATTGTGAGTTGGGATGGCCCCATCCCAACCTATACAATCCCTCAAACCAATAACACTCTTTCTCAACTTGCACAACATATATAGCATTACACTTACATAGCGCATAGGTTAAACTTGCATAAACATGCATTTTGTTAAATTTTTCAGCGCTAGGGAGAAACAGGAGTTCAGCGCGTGGCTGTCTCGCTTTCTTATGTTTTTTTTATGAGGGAGTCTCAGCTTTCTTATGTTTGTTGTATGAACTTACAACTGTGAAAACGAGTAGTTCTAGAACAACACGATCTAATGCTTGGCTCGGAAAAGATTGGAAATCTATGCCTTGATCTCAAACCATTGGAATTCCATACATTTATTCATTCGTTCAATCATAAATATTTTCAAAAAAAAAACTACGTTTCAGCTGAACTAAATGCATCCTACTCTACTATGATTCAGCCAACTCTTTAGTTCCCCTAACCAACACTCAAACCTTATACAAGCCATGATAGTACTTCCTCTTGTAGCACTCATGGTGGCAAACATCGTGATGATTATTCACCAGCGGACCCTTGAAGAAGAGGAAACGAGCGTCCATGGAGGCCCGGCTGTCAAGGCACAGGAGCTCCTGCTGCTCCCTGACCCATTCTTCACCCAAATGCTCGCTGCAACCTCTATCGCCCATGCAGTGGAACTCCATGATCTTGAGGAACCTGCTCCTGCCGTGGAGAAACTTTGCCATCTCCCTCTGCCACTCATGCCCCCGGTAAACCTCAAACACCACCTTGTCAAGGTGATTGTCGATACAGGGGACAGATCTCAGCAAGTCCCAGGACTCTGGTGTGGCGGCGCGGACCTTGGACCAAGTGTCTGACTGCAAAGACGAAAAAATCAATAATGATACACCGATGTGATTGATTACAATGCAAGTGACAACGCAATTGTATTAATTTGTATGAACAATTGTGAATTCACCCTGATGTAGAGAGTTTCTAGGCAAGGGAACAGCTTGAGGAGCTGCATGAACCAATCGATGTACCCCTCAGACGTGTAGCTCAATTCGACAGCAAGTGTCTTCAGGCTTGGCATCAGGGTCTTTACATCAAAATAGTTTTCCTGCACACATTAATTCTGATGATATGGTGTGCATATGCCAATGTTGATGAATTAAGCTGGATTGCACATGCCAAAACCCATAATTTGATCTCTGGATTCTGACATAATTTGATTTCTGAATTCTGATTGTTCCATGGGTGATGGTGTAAGTTTACCGTGAAAATAGTTTGCCCAATCTCAATCTTGTTGAAGCTCATGCCTAGGTAGCCCAAGAACTCCAGCTTCGGTGCGTGGGCGACCTTGAGGACGGGTCTTCTCATGTACATGGAGTTACTGTAAACCTGCTCTAGGTTAGGAGCGTGTTCGATGAAGAGCTCATGGAAATCGCCGCTGCCGCAGAGGGTCTTGAGGCTCTCAGACCGGACATGGATGCGGCGGCAGAGCTTGCCCATGCTCCGCATCCTCAGGTGTTCCAGCGCCGTGCACTGCCACAGCAGGGCACTGAGCGATTCCTCGGAGATGTCGACGTCGAACAGATCGATCTCGGTGATGCCAGCGAGCGGCGCTGGGGCCTGGGTGACGTCCGGGAAGGTGCAGCTGTCCGCCTGGAGGCGCTTTAAGGAGGCGCAGGCGAAGAGCGACGCGGGGATCCTCTGCCACCTCTCGCGGAAGGAGAGGGAGAGCTCCTGGACGCCGCGGCCGGCGAGGTCCCGGAGCCAGCCCACGACGGAGGTGTCGTCCTCGGGGGGGAAGTAGAGCCATCTGGTGCGGAAGGAGCGGACGCGCGCGGCGGGGTGGACGGCAAGGATGGTGCTCACGGCGGTGACGACGTCGCGGCCGGGGGCGAAGGCCCTGAAGTCGAGGAGGGTGGAGGGGAAGAGGTGGCGCCAGCGGGTGGAGAGGACGGTGGACCGTGCCGCGTCATCGAGCGGGAGGAGGGACAGGATGGTGATCAGGACGTTGTCAGGGAGGTCGCTGATGTAGTCGCACGGCGGTGCGTCGCCGGCGTCATCCGCCATCTCCGGTGCAGTGGCGCGATCGCCAGATGGCGGCGCGGCTGGTCGATTGGCAACAAAAGAATTTGGAATTTGGGGGAGGGTTCCAGACTTCCGGTGCCCTTGTGGGGTACGCTCCTAGATATACTGCAGATGGGCCACGGCCCACAGGGATATGTGATCGATTGCTGCCGTTGGATTACAATCGCATTCGACGGCTTGGCGTTGGTGAACTAATGGCCCCTTCGAAACAAAGAGTGATAAAACACATAAATAGTTAAACGCATAAATTCGAGGCAAATTTTGCTGTAGTATACCGTGATTTTTTGGTTTTAGCTTATGGGCACGGTAAAAGTCAAATTTTTGAAAAAAAGACACAAAGACACTTTTAAAACGTGGTTATTTGCTGCTGACATTACCCTATTAGAATATACATTTCTGGTTAAACAGGAGACACAGTGCCCCATGTTGGTGCAGTGTGGCGGTATCCCTATTAGGGTTGGCCTAGATGACTATGACAGTGGCAAGATATGAGTGAACGACTGATTTACAGCTTAGTTACTCTCCGATGTTATCTTCTGCTGTGTCCAATGTCGGTTGCCAGCGGTGATATGAGCGAAATTCAATCGGTGCAATGATTGGCTGCTGATTTTGGAGATTTTATTTCTTGGTTGGAGAAATACAAAGACTACATACAATTTGCAAGCCGTTGCAAGTGTTGTCCCTGTCTTTAGGCTAGTATTCTAAGAAGTTTTCTTGTTTTTAATTAACCTATGATTTTGTAATTCGTAGGCGTTCGACTTGTAACCTCTATAATAATTGGTTGTAACTTTTTAAAGCAAAGACAAAATAAATTCCATTATCTAAAGAAAAGGAGAGAGAAACAGTGTAGAACGTTAGAAATACCCCTAGCCCCACATCTTAGTTCTTCCATCTCTCTCCTCTCTTTCTTTCTTGATGATTCGCCAGGCACTTTGCTCGTCCGCTTCCACCGGCCTCGCCAGTGTGCCACAATAGCCGCGCCATGCATGAGCGACCCCGACACATCTCATAGAATGTGGATAGCGTGGCTAGGAAGGCAAGCACGATGAGGGAAAAAGCGAGGCCACAGCGCCGCTCGTGCGTGGGTGCTGCTGTTGTGTGTGCTGGGCGTGGCGGGTGGTAGCGAATGAGCAAAGAAATAGGTGCATCATTGTCGGAGGACGGAAGTCCAACCGCGGGAGGTCAGGAGACCCCCCTTTTAAGATTCGGGCAGGGGAGTTGTCCCAGGACGCTTGCCGGCGTCGGGGAAGATGATGAACGGTGGCACACAAAGAAGACAGAAGGAAGTATACAGGTTCGGGCCGCACGGAGGCGTAATACCCTACTCCTGTGTGTTTGCTATCTGTGGTGGATGAATGTGGTTTGGTGTTTACAAGGAGAACTCCGGGAGCTCCGAAGCTCACCGGGAACTTCAGGCTCAGAGAGAGGGAGCTTAGTTGTCTAAGGCCGGAGCCTGGAAGAGTGCTTGGGTTGTTCAAGGCAGGAGCTCCCCTTCAGTTGCCTGCGGCATGGATCCTCCTTTATAGGTCAAGGAGAGTCCACAGTGCCGAGATACATGAGAGGGTTAGGTATGGTTTGTCTTCTCGCTGTCTTGTCGCCGTCTTGTTGCGCACGTCCGCCTGCTGCCGCCTGTTGCTCCCACGTCCTGGACACGTCCGCCTGCCAAGCCACGCCAGAGTTGGTATGCTGCAGGCGGCGAAGTCGTGGGGATGTGACGGCGCACGCCCTTGCTGTCGAAGTCAAAAGGCTCTGACTGCTTGGTCGTGTTGTCCACGGGGGGCCATCAAGAGACGTCCACGCGTGGTCGTGCGGACGACAGGAGCGACGTGCCCCGTCACCTCGTCATTAATGCTGGTAGCTGATGCCGACCGGGAGAAGCCGATCGCCAGAAGGAGTCGATGCCGACCGGGGGAGGCCGGTCGCCGGGAGAGGCCGATCCGACCAGGAGGAGCCGATGCTGACCAGGTGTGGGTGCCATGGGCCCCGGGTACCTCATGACAAGCATATGGGCCACTCGGATAGAGGATGGGCCTAGCCTTGTAATTAGAGATATAGCTAGATTCGGCAGACTTCGCCTTGTATAGAAAGGAATATACAGTCCTAGTCGGGTACGTTATATCTCTAAGGGGAGATCTCCTAGTCGTAATCCGATGGGGACTCCTACCTTGTAACCTTGTCCTCCCAGTATTATAAGGGGAGGCAGGGCGCCCCATGAGGGCAGGTTGAGTTGGTTCACCAGAATCACCACCACAAATCCTCAAAGGAATAACACCACAACTGGACGTAGGGTATTACCTCACATCGAGGGCCTGAACCAGTATAAAATCTCCCTGTGTTCCTTTGCAATCCACCGAGTTTCCATCCGCCGAGTAGCCCCATATATTTATTGCCGGTGTAAAACATCGACAGTTGGCGCGCCAGGTAGGGGTTTCGGCGCGATCTACATCTACAAGCTCGATGGATCCAACAACCGGAGTCGACGGCGGCAAATTCTCTCCCGAAGATACGATCACATTCGGAAGCCTCGACTTCGCCGCCGACATGTTCGGCAATCTCACCCCGGCCGACACGGACCCGATCCAACCGGCCGAGGAACCAGCTGACTCCGCGCCAGTCGGCCCACGCGACGCTGCGGCAATCTTCGACAACATGCTGCGGCGATCTCCAAATACGCCCGAGTCCAGGGACAACTCTTCCTTCCAGTGTTCGACTCGGACTCGGTTCTGAGCCAGCCGAGATCGGGCCGAGAAGGGAAGAGATCGTCAACTTCCCGTTCGGACTCGGCGACGCCGCGGATATCTACAATCTACATCCGACGCGGCAAACCCGATCCCCTGGAGCTCGACTCGGATACGGCTCCGAGCCGCTTGAGATCGGATCTAGGGAGCTCGGAGTTACAATCACCCCCATCAACTATTCCGACTATGACTCTCAGTCGGACTACGACTCCCAGTCGGATTCCGACTCCAAGTCGGATACCAGCTCGGCAAGCTTCACTCCGCCACGAGAAATCTTCGTGGCATCCAAAGGCTCTACTCCTACTCAGGAATCACGCCGACTACGCGAACAGCAAGAGGAGGAGGCCTGCCGTCTGCGAGAACAACAGGAGGAAGAACAAGACGCCTGCACGCCCACAAACGACGGCCTAACGCAGGGCTGGGCAAACCGCTCAGCAACAAACTCCAAACAAAAGTCGGCGACAAACGTCTTCGTCACGCCACAGCAGAACGTCGTGGCAGCCGTAACCCTACTGGACACGGTCCAGGTTGGGCCTGATCACCAGGCCACCCCGACGATCGCAAGGATAAAAGCCATGCTTACCGCTGCTGCATGTCAGCAGCACCAACAGTCGGGAGATACCCTCATACCGACCAACCGGTCGGCATCCCCAATGGCAGTCTCGTCTACCTCAAAGCAACGCCGAGCGGCCGGCTCCAGTCGGCAGCACACGGAGTCACGCCAAATGTCACTCGGCAACCCAAACAACAACCGGCAACGTCGAAGTGACCGTCGGGACAACCGGGATCTCCGAGGCCAACTATGGCGTGATCTTCGGCAGGACACCAATGCTCGGCGCCGCGAACGAGAAGAAGACGAGCAACGCCAACTGGAAGACGAGAACGAGCAATTCGGCCTCCACTACGAGCGGTTTCGCCGCCGTAGTCGAGGTCGGAGTCCTCATGAAGACGACAGAGTACCGGCCTTCACTCAGGAGCTACAACAAGTTGACTGGCCGTCAAGTTTCAAGCCCTACAGGCATCAACAAATACCGACGGCAAGACTAATCCCGAGTCCCTGGCTCACGGTCTACCTCTGGCGATTCGAGCAGCTGGGGGAATCAGAAAGTCATGGGCTAACTACCTCCCAGTCGCTTTAGCCGATCTCAGCGAGGCATGGCTAGTAGGACTTCCCAAGCAATCAATCGACTCCTGGGGAGAACTCCGGAAAACGCTTCATCGCCAACTTCCAGGGAACATACGAGAGGCCATCTTCGAGTACGACTTATATCAGTTGCATCAAAGGAAGAACGAGTCTCTTCGTGACTTCATCAAGAGGTTTTCTGAGAAGACGAACTCAATCCCTAAGATCAAGGACGAGGTCGTCATCGCCGCTTTCGAAAGGAGTCAAGACACCTCGTTCATCGACAAATTCACGCGGAAGCCTCCCAACCTCTGTCAAGGCCCTATTCGACATGGCAAACAAGTAGCCGACTCGGCCCACGCTGTTGCCGAAGCCCTCGATGACAACAAGTCACCCTGACAGAAAGAAGCGGGACGACACCGACGACGCGGTCCCGACTAAAGCTGGGAAATCGCAAACGCAAGTCAGACGGCTTTGTTGTGGCAGTCGGTCACAACCGTCTTCGACCTTCAACAACTGAGGATTATCAGAACAAAGTGACATGCTCGCGGGGCTCACAAGCTCAAACACGAGGATGGCATCCCCACTCCCAAATACCGAACAGCTAAGTCGCTTTCTGATAAACATCTCCTCACTCGGCTTGCTAGTGCCACAGCCGTTACACCTAATAGGTGTATAGCTGCGCATTTACTTTTTTCCGTTTTTTGCTTCTTAATGATTACAAAAGTACTCGAGTAGCATAAATCTCGATCCGTGAAACTCTGCTCCATGTAAGACGAACTCAAGTCACCCAAAACGCGTGCCTGGGAAAGAGCCATGAGCCAACTCCCGACGCTAGGGGGCTATGACCAGTCGGGCAGAGTGCTTAAACGTAAGGGGTCAACTACTCGAGGAAATTAATATCAAAAAGAGGAAGAACACGCATTTACATACATTGTAAAATACATTTTATTCGGGTGATTATTTTCATCATCAGATGCTACTCAATCCGATATTTTTATAATTGCAGGCCCAGCTCCGGACATGGCGTGACAGGAACTCAGGGCTTCGAGCCTATCTCCTACGCTCGGGGGCTGGACAAGTCTGCCGAAATACAATCGGGATGCTCCCATGAGGGCTACTTACCGGAGTACTTGCAACCAGTCGGGGCGTCATGCTTCCCCGACTACGCTCCATGGGAAGCTAACAATCGGCCCCCGGCGCCACGTGGGGCTGTTGTACCACTCGGCTAAGTAGGGTACGCCCCATGAGGGGTCGCCAGCCGAATCCTACGCTAATGCTAGGGTCGGGTACCTTATTTGGCCGCAACTCTGTCAGGTTGGGTACGCCCCATGAGGGTCGCCAGCCGAATCCTATGCTAATGCAAGATTCCGGGTGCCTAGCTTGGCTATAACTCTGTTGGATAGGGTACGCCCCATGAGGGGTCACCAGCCGAACCCTCTGCTATGCAAGTTCGGGTAACCTTGTTCGGCTTTTCCCAAGTCAGAGAAGACTTACATCGTCAAAGCGCATCCGGAGTTCTCATGCACTGCGTCACACCTGAGGAGGGGCAAGCAGATCCTGCAACATACCTACTCGGGTACCATGTGGCAACCAGTTTGCATCCAGAACGTAAGTCGGAAAGGCTTTACGAATGAGGATTTCTCCTGACTGATTTGCGGTTACCAACACCAAAAAAACTCATCCTGACATGCGATGGATGATACTTCTCTAGAGCTATGCTGGATAGGTCGGCTCAGGCCGGCTTATTTGGTAGCAGCCACCAAGATATGAGTTTCCTACAGTAGCATGCTCCATGTGGGCCGCCCGCAGGCTGAGTTGAAATTATAGCGCTGGTGCTACCACAAGGAACGATGAGGTAAAACAGATATGCTTCATGAAGAGCCTTATTGCTAAACATATATGTTTGGGTATCTGTCTTATCCACCAGGTCTCGAGGATACATCCTTACCAAGGATCACAAGCTGGTCTTCATTAAAATTGGAGATGCATGGTATCTCTCTCGAGTAAAACCGTAAACCACGTAATGGATTTATTTTTCATACAGTGGTACTCGGCCTACATGCGTGGCCACCAGTTGCCATGAGCAGCATCATTCCCGCTGACAGTGACGCGGATGAGTCTAACTTTCGAGTAGTACACTACTCGGGAGAGACTATAAAATTCTCATTCCCGCTGACATGATGCGGATGAGTCCTAAACCTTCGAGTCAGTGCACTACTCGGGGAAGACTATAAACATTTCTTCCAGCTGACGAGCTGAAGAGTCTAACTTCCGAATGGGACGCCACTCGGGAAAGAACTATAAACACCTTTTCCGGCTGACATGAAGCTGACGAGTCTACATTTTTCGAGTAGTATACTACTCGGGAAAGACTATAAACACCCCCTTTCCAGCTGACATGACGCTGAAGAGTCCATATACGAGTAGCATCCTACTCGGCAAGACTATAAACACACATCCGACTGACATGAAGTCGAAGAGTCCTATATACGAGTAGTTCCCTACTCGGCAAGACTATAAATCATATTCCGGTTGACATGATACCGAAGAGTCTCATGTACCAGTAGTAATCTACTCGGGAAAGACTACAAGGTTAAAGATCTTTGACTTCATGTTTAATTGTTTTCACAATTAAGCACAAAGTCGGGGGCTACACCTAATAGGTGCGCCTATTCGGCGCCACACTATTCCAACATCTACATCGAGACCTTCATAGCCTCGCTGCCAGCTGACATGAAGCAGGACTCGGGAGAAGCAGCACTCAGACAAAGAGTACTCGGGAGCCAATGCACTCGGGAAGACTTCAATCGTGGAGGATGAGCACTCGGCATCAGCTGTGACTCAACTATGAAGGTCTCGGGGCTACTGTGGGTGCCATGGGCCCCGGGTACCTCATGACAAGCATATGGGCCACTCGGATAGAGGATGGGCCTAGCCTTGTAATTAGAGATATAGCTAGATTCGGCAGACTTCGCCTTGTATAGAAAGGAATATACAGTCCTAGTCGGGTACGTTATATCTCTAAGGGGAGATCTCCTAGTCGTAATCCGATGGGGACTCCTACCTTGTAACCTTGTCCCCCAGTATATAAGGGGAGGCAGGGCGCCCCATGAGGGCAGGTTGAGTTGGTTCACCAGAATCACCACCACAAATCCTCAAAGGAATAACACCACAACTGGACGTAGGGTATTACCTCACATCGAGGGCCTGAACCAGTATAAAATCTCCCTGTGTTCCTTTGCAATCCACCGAGTTTCCATCCGCCGAGTAGCCCCATATATTTATTGCCGGTGTAAAACATCGACACCAGGAGAAGCCGATCGGGAGACGTCGAACACCGGAACGAGCCGACCAGCTCGGAGGAGCCAAAGCCGATCCAACCGGAAAAAGCCGATCGTCTCGAGGCTTACTTCCCGAGCTCCTTGGTGCGGAAGATGTAAGTCCTGGGCCCGGGGAGCGGCGCCTGGGACCAGGAGCGTCTTTGTAATGTGCCCCGGGGACGCCACTCGGGGCTGAAGCTGTGGGGCCCGGGGCCGGAGGCGTTCGAGAGCCGTTGTTGCGACTTGCTTGGGGAGAGCGCACCCGAGCCGAGGTAGAGCTCGCGCCCGGGTACTTAGCAGGGAAGCAGCCGTAGCCGGCCTTCTCTTGCGCGGGATATGGCCCCGGGGGAACTGAAGTGGCCGAAGACTCACGCGTCCCCAGCGACTGTGGGGACCCCCAGTCCTATTTCGCCGACAATCATCTAGGGAGAAAGAGAGAGATGGGAGAGCTGATATGTGGGGCTAGGGGTATTTCTGAACTTTCACATTATTTCTCTCTCCTATTTATCCTGAATTGAATATTTTAGTGAATGCGGTGTCTAGTAGCAAATAATCATATTTTGAGAGTGTATTATCCCAAAGATTGACTTTTGTCGTGTTAAGAGCTAAAACTATAAAGTCGCGATGTTCTTCTACAGCAAAATTTACCAAAATTTGACAGATATGCATATGAAAAACATATGATTATAAAACACAACAAAAATATATGAATTATGGTTTCAATAAACCATAGAAAAAACAAAAGAATCGGATGAAAAACGTAGGAATCGGATGAACTAACTCATAGAAAATTTTTTAAGAGGTTAGAGCTCTTGCTAACTTTACTTTAAAATATATATGTATTGAGTCATTTTAAAGGAATTTTATAGTATTTGGAAACCTCCAACCCTTGGTTTCAAAGAGCCAAATAGAAAATTTTCCTGTAGGATTTGAGTCCTACAAAATTTCTCCGCAAATATTTTTTTAAGTAGATTTCACATTTTTTTTAGAACGGATTTGCTACAGGTCATTTGGCTAGCAAAATCAGTATACCAGCCTTCATATTCGGATCAAGCGCCATCGCTAGAACAACCGAATTAGGAATTGAGCTTGGTTATGTTCATACGGCTCATACATGTATATTTTCCTACTGCCACAATATTGCTACCAGCATAGTTTACCTAAGTATAACATGGGTAGATCAAGCACACGCCATGCCCACATGAACAGCTACGTAGCTTGTTTTTGTTCTTGCCATCGTGCATACTGCATGGTCTAGGAATCAAAACATTTGCAATCAAAGATCAGATACGCTATTGACTACTGTCTACTGAGAAAATGATGGGGTTAGTTAAAATAGCATTAGTCAACCACTTTCTTGAGAAAACGATGGTTAGTTATACCGTATAGGATTGAATTGTGACATGATCACCTGACATCATCAGGCCTACCTCTGGAACCCAATGCAATGCACTGAAAGCAGTCCATGTAAACAGATATCTCTCGTTTATTGGCTATGAATTAGTAATACAAAATGCATATTCCTCGCTTACTAACTGCGAATTCAAACTAAGAAACTGTGGTATGAGGTATAAAAAATTTCAAAGATGGCAATACATTTCTATATTGCTAACAAGTTGCTAAACTAAATTAAATGCTGTTGTCGAGAACATGAAAACTAACCAAACTGTTTCTCAGATTCAGACACAAGGATCACACAACTTATGCAGCCTCTGAATGTCATCAGAAACTTTTAAACAACACTGCGGATTAACCCTCAGGCGACAAAGAAACATCGCAACTTATTCTTTTACTGCTTTGAACTACCTCTCACATCAATAGCTTATATCATATAAGTCAAATGAGAGCAACTCTCTCTTCCTTTTGGCATCGCTGGGGGCAGCAGTGACACAGGTATAGGCTACTGACCGGCCAACTAAACATGTAAAACATGAACCTGACACTGGCCGAGGCTGTGTTTGTAGAGCCTACTAGTTCTAGCTGGTTACTTGCCCAATCTTTGCTTTCCAAACAGTGGAAATCCACAACCTTCAGAGCTCTAGCCATCCCAAGCAGAAACATCAGAAACCTCCACTGGCACTCTTCCCCTCCAAAATTCTCGAAGACCAATCTGTTGATGGAATGTTCAATGCACTGGACAGATGTTACTGTGTCCCACTCTTCAACATCGACCGGGCGGCAAATTGACCGGCTGTCTGGCTGCAAAGATCAAAATTCGTAAATGAACAATCAAGATTAAAGACAGAGCCATCACTTTTGATTTTTTATTCAGACAAGTGGTGATAAACTGCTAACTGCTAAGCACAACCAATTTGTTGATACCTCGATATGAAGGGCCTCAAGGCATGGGAAACATTTCAGCAATTGGGCAACGAAGATGGTGTGCCCCTTCTCCGAGAAGGGCACCTGAATAGCCAAAGTCTTTACACTGCTCATCAGGGTCCTAATTTGCACGATGCCTCCCTGCCATATTCAGAAACCAACCAGAACAATGTCAGAGCAACAGCATCAGAGTGACAGAAGTAGAGCTGCAACCAACCGAAGAGCCAGGAATTGTTACATCAAACACGGTATCATGTAGCACGAGCGGGCGGACGGTCTTCCCCAAGTATCCCAGCACCCGAAGCTTCGGCGCGAAGACGATCTTGACCTTCGCTGCACCGAGCGGGAGGCTGATTCCCACCAATTCTTCCAGGTTGGGAGCGTCCTCGACGACCAGCTCGTTCAGGTAACCGAAGTCACCGAACAGGCGCACCAGGCTCTTCGACCGGACGCATATCTTGTCGAGTCCTGCGATGTTCTTCAGCTTCGTGCACTCCAGGGATGGGCAATTGGACACCATAGCCTGCAGGAAGTCCTGGGACATGGAGACGTTGGACAGATCGAGCGTCCTGAGGACGGGGAGCTGCAGCACCGGCGCCGGCGCCGGCCAGGAAAGATAGAGGAAGTTGCAGTTGAACACTTTGAGGATTTCCAGTGAGGAGAACTCGAGAAGGGAACCCGGGAGGAGCTGTGTCGGGGAAGTGTAGAACATGTCGATGTCGAGTTGCCGGACGCCGCGGCGCGCAAGGACGCGGAACCAAAGATCGACGTCGGCCAGATGGTCGACGAAGCCCTGCCCGTACATGACGAAGCGGAAGCTGCGGATGGGGACGTGCGGGCGGGTGGCGAGGATGTCGGTGATGGAGCGGATGACCCAGTCGCCGCCGCGGCCCCCCTCCGGCGGAAACGGTTGGCACGCGTTGAAGTCCAGAAGGGATTGGTCGAACAGGTGGTGCCACCGCCAGGAGAGCACCGCCGTGCGGCCGGCATCCCGGAAGGGGAGGAAAGATAGAATCGACAGCAGGATGGCGTCGGGCAGGTCGCTGATGCGATCCCTGCCATCCGGATCGGCGCCGCCACCGCCGCCGGGCACCACGCGAGCACGTTTCGCCGGTCTGGCTTCGAATTCCACCTCACAGCAGACGGCCGAGGCGCGCGGCGAAGGCGGCGAGTCGTCGGAGTACGATTTCAGGGAGGGCGGCGAGTCCGGGGCGATGATCTGACCCCGCCGCGACGAGGTCGCGGAGGCGGAAGGGGAAGGGTTCACGCAACACATACCTCTGCGTGGTTCTCGCATGTGGCGTCATCAATTCTCAGGAGAAGGGGAACCGCCTTATATCACGACGGCTCTCGTGGTAGACAGATACGTACGCGTGGGTACGATGTTGCGGGCTTCGATGATGACTGTAGCGTTTGTACAGGTGTCAAGCCTAATGTAAACAATGTGATCAACGTTCCAAATGGCGGTTGTAACCGGCCGATGAAATAAGGATTAGTTAAGGAGTTACCGCTCACGGCTCACCTGCCAGAAGGCTATAAACTCAAACTTAAAATTTGTTTTTCAATTTTTGCCACTAGTCAACTGGTTAAAAATTAAAAAACTGGCTTTGATTTAAAAGAGGAAGCTATGTAATCGACTGATTTCACCATTGGCAAATTGGCAATTCTGGACAAACCGGCAGTCAAAACTCAAAGTCTGGCTGTGACTCAGGGGATGCACCTATTGAGAAGGGTGGGGCGTCTGGTCCAGCTGTGTCTCGTATCGTCCCACACCCCTAGACCCTAATATTGCTTGTCTTATTTTTAACATAAGATCATTATGTTGCTAGATAGTATTATCATGTAGTAGTATCCTCTAATGTAGCTTATTAATGTGAAAGCATATTTGATCATTGTCAGCGCCCATGCCAAGGGGTACCCATTTGGCATGCTTTCTTAGCACATAAGACAAGTTATTAATACTGTACGGATCGTAGGCCAGCGCATCCGTAGCTTGGAGCGAATCTGAGGTGTTGCGGGGAGATCTACATGTCCATCATCCGTCTAAAGATACGCTCGAGGCTTGGACGTCCGGGACTTGGAGGGCCTGTAGACCCAGGTTTAACGTGCACTCTCGCTGAGCTGATCGGAGCCTACCACACGTCTCCTGAGCTAGAAAAAGAAACGCTTTAGCTGGATGTCCAGGAATCGTGTCATGGCATGATTCTGAACTCGGTCCACGGCTTCGGGATGCCCGGAGACCACCATGTGTTTCCTGACTCGCTAGGTTAAAGTAGAGCAGGCAGGTCACTCCTTCCCAAAAGCTGCCAAGTGGCGGCACCCGAGGGGAAGGTCGAACCCTGCGCTCCAGGTGTCCGATAGCGAGCACCTCGGCCGTCCTAGGGTGGCCAGGTGGTGTCCACGCGTGTCGGAGATAGGTGTCCAACTGGATACCACGTTATCCTTAAGAGCGATGCACATGCTGTAGAGCCCGTCCATCACATTTACTAAAGATTTTTATAGGTTTTCTCTATGGTGTATCCTAGGCAATCTCTCTCTAGCGGCGTATACCAAGTGTCCATGAGAGAATGAAGACCAGAGGTGGGCCCGGTGTGGAGTCCCACAAGATGTCTACTGCTACAGTACTTCTTGTGTCAAGTTCAAGAGATTGGCTCAGGCTTATGATGATGTACAATATTTTTGTCTCTCTTCGAGCGGTGAGCGGTGAGAATCGTATGGTATAAAAGCCTATCTTAGACCCTGTAGTAGGGTAGACTCTTTAGATCCGCAAGAACTCCAGGCTTCTTAGGCTAGCCCGCGAAGCACTCAAGAATTTATAAGAATATCTTTGATAGTAACTAGGCACAGTTGTGTTGATAGTGTAAGTCTTCTCACGTATTAACCAATTTTTAAGATAGTGAACTATCACTCATGTTTCGTAAATCGACTTATTTTCATTTTCAAATATGAGATACCATGCATTTTGAATGATTTTTACCTTGATTTTTTTGATATTGTACTCTAATTTTTATGCCATTCACTTTGTAAAGGGGAAAAAAAAAATCATTTTTACCCTTTCGAACTTAACCCTTTAAACTAGTTTTTGGTTCATTCTCAATTTTATAGAGTCATAGATAACACCATTATCAAAGTTTTAAAATATTTTCATGAATGTTTGCTTGAACTTTAAAATCTCGATGTTCAAATCAATCTTAGATGCTTCTAACCTATGCAAGCAGTGATAAAAAAATTCTAAAAAATGTTAAGATGTGAGATATATATCTATCATCATCCTCCTAAATTTCACTGCTAAATATGACTTATATAGGGAAAAAATACTGTTGGGGAGTAAAGTAAATTATTTGGGTGTGAAATGAGCTGAAAATAGTTTAGTAGTTGAGTGATCCGGCAAAATAGTTTGAGGGAGTACAATGAATTTTTTTTTCCTTTGTAAAAGCATGATCTATCTTCCTCAGAGCATTTCCAGCAGATTCCCAATATCCAATCCCTAATAAGTGGTTATTGGGGCTGCCCAAATACCAATTGTAGGATTATTGGGGAATGTGCTTTAGCAGATCCCTAGTAACTCATCCCCAATAATCAACTCTCTTCTATTTCTCTCTAAACTTGCATATAAACACAATTATAACTTCTTTTGACATCACAATAAACTCAAACAATTATGTTCGTGCCGTATATAATTCAACATCGTTTCAAATCCACAATTTGTAATTTCTAGCATTTCATCGAGCATGTTGTGGCGTCCTCCATGGACTCATCCACACCGGCAATGGAGTCGATGGCGGCCATCGCCGGACCACATAGTGGAGCTCTAGTGGCCAAGGATGCTGATGCCCGTGTCATCTTTGGCTTCTGGGCTGCAATCTGCCCTCTCTAGGCAGGCCTCGTTCTGCCCTGCACTAGCTTGTAGGAGGAGCCTCGCCGGCTGGTCCAACACGTTACCTAGCATCACAATCGACTCGATGGGGTGCTCCTCTACACGGCTGGGAGCAAGAGGCGAGGGCACGGCTGGTGTCAATGGAGTTGACCTTAGTTGTGTCACCGTGAAACAACGGGAGGAGGAGCCCGGGGTGTTGGAAGAGCCAGGGGATGTGGGGACCGAGGAGGTGGGTTGGACATCGATCGGGAGAGAGGTGGCCGAGACGCACGGCTGCCGAAAATGAGGGCGATGGGCTACGGGAGGTCGAGCAGGACGTCCTGGCAGTGTCAAGTTGGGATGTTGGGTGCGGCGGAGTCAGACGTGGCATCAGGATCACGGACGACGTGAACGTTGGGGAGGCGGAGGTCGTAGACGGCCGCTGGCGAGCCAAGATGCCAGGCGTGGCGTCACGCGAGCAGGTGGGGTGCATGTCTCGCCCGGAAATTCACCAAAATTTCCAAAGCTAATTGGTGCATTAAATTCTCGTCCAGAAATCAGTCGAGATACATAAATCGTTAATTTAATAAATATAACCAAAACGATAAACGATAAATACTTACAAAAGAGACACTTAGTCCTCACATAGAAGAAAACCACAACGAAACAACAACCTAGCGAAGCTTCAACACCAAGCCTATAGGCAGATCAACTGGGGTATAAGCCAAACAGCAAAATCTTCTCCTTCCACGCAAATCATCACTCTGATAATGGTAATATTGTAAGACTAAGTACTATCCACCGTACTCAACAATCCACATAAGGAATGCAAAATAATACAATGGGGTTCCAAAGGAAAGGCATAGTATAGCTTATTTGTATAAATAGCATTTAAATATTTGCATTTGAAAACACTGAAAAATAATATAGTTTAATTATTAATCAATATTAAATCAATTACTGAACAACACTTCAATGTAATTCATAGCCAAACCATAACCCTCTAAACTTGGAGCTATCAAGTTCCCATCAATTATTATTATTAATGAGTAGTGTGGAACTAACCACGAAAAACATTGCTAGGCCACCCATTAACCGTGGGCGTGGCTATTCGAACAGTTTTACTTTGGTCAGAGGTGTACCAATTTACCCACAAGACATGGTTCCACACATGTCACCATGTCTCGAAATACCATCATGGTACTGCAAAGGAGAAAACTGTGACAAGACCTTTCATACAACTCGCCCAATAGAAGAGCCACCTGCTGAACCACCTATCTCCGGTAGGAACTGATCAGGAATCCAAAAGGGAGACAACCCAACGCTCAAAAACATGGACTTATTGACGACTACCATGCATGGACTTATATCTGCCACAAACACGCCGTGGTGTCTTTTGTTGAACTCGCCACATGTCCAGTCAAGCCATTACCCATTCTACCTTGTGGTTAGTATGGGTATTGCTTTACAACAAGTAGCTCGTGAACCGGTTCTTAATTGTTATGAGTACTACTAGCAACATGATCATTCCATGTGCTCACAACTCACCATTAGTCAAGTTTTATTTGTCAAGCTTAATTAACCAACCACAACCAACTGTCGTGAAAAGATATAATCATTAACCATTAATTATCCATAAGTGTATCATTAGTTATTCCACGTAAAATGACGCTAAAGTTTTTATGCATGGCTAAGCAAAACCTAAAATAGTCTAGCTAGGTCATTAATTAGATATGCAACTAGTCAATATTAATTACCCAGGGTATTAAGGTAAATATATCAACAACAAAATGACCATAATTAAGGAATATTGGATAATAATAATTACCCGTATTAATAACATTCCAAAACATTGCATGCAATAACGTTAAAATAAAATAGTTTTTACAAATAGGATCAATATTCTCAAGGGGGTTGTCGTGTGACTTGCCTTGCAATAGAAAAATCTTCACTTGGTCTTCCGAACTCTTCCTCCAACTTTACTTCCTTCCGAAACGGCGAAAAATACATGACTATATGCAAAACGAGAAAAAAGTCTAAAAAACTCCAAATAAATAGTATATAAAAAGTACACAAACATATAGTTAATGATTTTAGATGAATTTAGGAAGAAGAACGGGTTGAATCGGAGTTCGAACGGAAAAGTTATAGCCTTCGAAAGTTCGAATACAGACAAAATCCAAAATTAATTAGATAAAAAAGTATTCTCGGAATATTTTTTCAGAATTTAATTATGAAAGGATTTATTTTTGGGATGGATATTAGAGTGGGGCCATTATCATAGGCTTAGTTTATATGGGCTGAGTCTATGGAATAGAGGAGAGAGATGAGTGGTGGACTTCGGGTGATGTGGCTGCCACGTGGACAGAGGTGGCATCTGAGTTGATTGATAACTAGGCATTTAGGGCTGACATGGCATGATGATGTGGCACAGATCGGGTGGTTAAGGAAATCTGATGGCTGGGATTTGATCTCGAAGATTGGACCATCGAGATTCACTTCGGTGTCTTAGATAAAGATCGAACGGATCCAATTGATCGAGTCAATCCGACGGCCGAGAGGGTTTTGGAGGCTGTTGACCGGGTCCGCTCGTCATTCAGAGGGGAGGAGATGCCGGTAGGGCCCACTTGTGGTGTCACGGGGGAAGGGCGAGCTCTGTGCCCGGCCATGGCGCGACGGGGCCGAAGCAATGGAGGGCGTCGGCGGCGAGGGGAGCAGTGAGCCCAGGGCGAAGATGACGACGCTGGCGACGGCGCGGCGATGAGGGCGACGGTGGCGCGCCGGGTCGAAGAGAGGGGCGACTCCGAGATGGGGACCGGGCGCTGGAGCAGGGACAAGGCGGCGACGTCGGCAAGCAGAGAGGAGAAGAGGCGCCGGCGGTGCTCAACATGGCGGCGGGGAACACGGAGAAGACTACGGCGGCTACCGCTCCGAGCGCGGCTAGAAGGAGCCGAGCGACGGGCTTCCAGGCGCGGCGGCGAGCTCGGCTTGCGGCTGCGGCTAGGGAGCAGAGAGTGGTGGGCTAGGGCTTCGGGATGGGGGAAAGGAGGCGGCGGGGTGAGATATATATAGGGAGGGAGGCGCTAAGGCGTGGCGGATGCGGAGTCCGGTGGCGGCACGGTTGCGCGTGGGGTGGCGGCGCGGCTGGACGGGGGCGGGGCGAGGCTGAGGCGGCGGCGGCGGGTGCAGGCCAGGCCGGCGGCGGAGCAGGCCGAGGGCCGGGGCGGCGATCGTGGGCCGAGAAGATGGCGCAGGCCGAGCCGGGCTCGGGGCGGCGCAGGCATCAATCTCCAGTCCAGACCGAAGAAGAGAGAGGACCGGAGGAAGAAGAAAGAAGACGGAAGGAGGAAGAAGAGGAAAAAAAAGCAAAAGGAAGTGGAAAAAGGGAAAAGGAAGAGAGAGAAGGGAAAAAGAGAAAAAGGAAAAGAAGGAAAAAAAGGGTTTTCTGGAAAAATTCTAAATTTGCAAAATTTGGAATTTTGGGGAAATTTAAGGATTCCGAGGAATATTTTGGAATAGAGTATTGGAATATTTGAGAATAAGATAAACATCGCAGTATTTCGGTTGTCGGGATATTTGGGAACATAGGAATAAAAGGGATTTTAGGACATTTGGAACATTTCAAGAATATTGAAAAATTGCCACCGGAATAATGCAATAATTTACGAATTGGAAATCCGAGTGTATTTTATGGAAATTGGAAGAGACTGAAATATTTTGGATATTTAAGGAATAATTAAACATCCAAAATATAGGAATATTATGGGATCCAAAAATGGAGAATATTTTGTGGGAATATTGGAATATCGAGAATTTTAGAATATTTCAGATTATTTGGGGATCAGACAAATGGGGATATTTATGGAGATCGGAAATTCAGTGGAAACATTCAGAATATCTGGGGATTTGCATTTATTTCAACGGAAAGGAATTTCGAGGAATTATCAGGGATTTATTTCAAAAAGAAAAATAGATATTTGAGGAAATTGAGACATCGAGAATCCTGGATTGGGAAGATTTTAGAGTTTTGAAATCGGCATTAGATATTGATAAAGGAGAGGGATACGGGTCCGAGTCAAAGAGAAAGATAAAAGAATTGGACCAGAAACGACCCGAGAAAGAGGAAAAGAAAAGGAATTGGTTGTTCATTTATTTAATTAGTGAAATGATCTTTTTTTTTGTTAAAATTAATTCTGGAGCTTCGAAAAATCTGAGAAAATTTCAGAGAGTTTATTAAACTATGGGAAATTTACCAAAAGCAAAAACCACTATGAAACAAAAGGAAAATTTATTATTATAAATACTTGAATGCCTTAAAAATATTCCAACCACCAGATGGAATACTAAAGCAACCAAGCATTAATTAAAATTTTAACTTGGGATTTTTAGTATTGGAAATTTTAGAATTTTATTCAAACACTTTCACAAACCTTTTTTTTTGTGTTTTCTTGTATTTTCATTTATCCAAAATATTTTTTTATTCTCAGGGTGTGACGGTGCATTAGTTGGGCAGTTGAAGCTTCACCGACCAAAAAAAAGAGTATTGGGGAGGGGGTTGTCGGCGAAATGGGACTGGGGGTCCCACAGCCTGCGGGGACGCGTGGATCTCCGGCTACATCGGCTCCTCCGGGGGGCATATCCTGCACGACCGGCGGCCGGCAGGGAGGCCGTGTCTCCCGCCGGTCGTCCGTGCCCGGACGCGTCGCCCGCGGCCCCGGGTGCTCGTCTCCACGCCCGGACGCGCCGCCTGTCGGCCGGGAGCGCCTCCTCCGGCCCCGGGCGAGTGCCGCCCGGGAACGCCGCCTCCGGCCCCGGGCGAGTGCCGCCCGGGAGCGGGCCGTCCGGGAGCGCCTCCTCCGGCCCCGGGCGAGTGTCGCCCGTGCCCGGAGGCGCCGCCTCCGGGCGTGTGTAGCAACCAGGCGACCAGACCAGCCGCCCGCAGCACCCGACAGGGGCTCCTCCAGGCGTGGCGCAACAGGCGGCTGCTGGCATGCATGTGCTCCAGCCGCCCACAGCAGCGACAGCTCCGGCATAGGCGTCGTAGGCAGACGTGTGCACAGCAGAGCTCGCCGGAAAAGCTCTCTCTCTGTATTCTGGCACTGTGGACTCCCCTAATCTATAAAGGAGGATCCAGGCCACCGAACCGAGGGACAAGAAAGCTTTAGCACTAGAAACCCCGAGCTGGTACTCGGACTAGACCCCGAGCTTTCCGACTCCAGCTCATTCCCAGACGACTGTTCCTCTTCCTTAGCTCCGGCCAGCGGGCCGAACTCACCTTGTAAACACCAAGCCACATTCATCCACCTGATAGCATACACACAGGAGTAGGGTTTTACGCTCCGGCGGCCCGAACCTGTATAAATCCCGTGCTGTTCATCGTCTTCCCCACGTGATCTCCACAATTCGGACGGTCCGGACCCCTATCTTCCAGCTCGGGCCCCTCCGTTTCTGCCCCGAGCGCAGATCTCTCTTCTTCCATTCGACGCCGGCTTCACCTGAGAACCACTCCCCTGGCCGAATCTCAAAGGGGGGTCTCCTGACTTCCCGCCGTCGGAGTTTCATCCTTCGACAGCTGGCGCGCCAGGTAGGGGGAGTTTCCTTTTCAGGTGACACGCCGACGTCCCCAAGACCAGCGCACTCCATGGCAGGAGGCCACCGTCCGCGGGACTCCGACCAGGAGTCCGACGACTTCACCCCGCCGGGTGGCGTAAGCCCGATGGTAAGCCCCCTGCGCTCCCCGTCTTCCAGGAGACGCGTCGCGCAACCCAGGCGGGCTGAGCTCGCTCCTCGGCGGCCTGGCAGTGCGGCGTCGGCTCTTTCTCTCTCGGAAGGAACCGGCAAGTGCCCCGCCGGGTCTGCCACGGCCTCATCCTTGAGGCGCGAGCGGAGGCGCCGCTCCACGGCACGCCGCAACCTCGACTTTCAGCCAGCATCGCCACAGGGGGTTCTCCTGGCGGCGGAAGCCCTCCTGCGCCACCCCCCGGCTTTTAACGGGAGCGGGGGCCGGGAGAGGCGCTGGCTCAACGAAGTCACCCACCTCGTAGGCGCGGCCCATCGCCAGGTCGCTGCCCACAGCAGCGCAGGGGCCAGGAGTGCCGACCGCGCAACGTCTAGCGCAGGCCGGCCCCCCGCCCCGAGTCAAAGCAGAGCCCGGAGCACGGCGCAACACGCCACGACTCCGGCAGACAGCGGCCACGGCGACCTCCGTGACCGGCTGAACCGGGGGCGGACCGACGAGGATGCCCGGGTCACCATGGAGCGACAGCGCGAGCGGCGGGCGGACGCCGCCGCGCGTTCCGAGGTCCAGGCCTCCAGCTCCAATCTACTGACGGGAAACCGTCATCTGTTACCCGAGCCGCGCTGTACGGTTCGGGTTGCCTGGCGCTTCTCCCCAGGCCTCCGGCAGGTTCGCTGGCCGGACAGGTTCCGGCCCAGCTTGCTGGAGAAATATGACGGCTCCGTGAACCCCACGGAGTTCCTGCAAATATACACTACTGCCATCCGGGCGGCCGGTGGCGATGATCGAGTGATGGCGAACTACTTCCCCGTCGCTCTCAAGCCAGGCGCGCTCTTGGTGATGAACCTCCCCGAGGGATCAGTCTACTCGTGGAGGACCTCTTGCCACCAGTTCGTGGCCAAACTTCCAGGGCACCTTTCCGCGCCCTGGACCGAGGCGGACCTCCATGCCCTACGCCAGGGCAGGGACGAGACGCTGAGGCACTTCCTACAGCGCTTCAGCCAGGTTCGCAATACCATCTCCCACATCGCTCCTCACGCGGTTATCCATGCCTTTCGCTCGGGTGTGCGCGACAGGCGCATGCTCGAAAAGATGGGCACCCGCGACGTCCAGACTACGGCTGAGCTATTCAAGCTCGCCGATCTCTGCGCCCGCAAGGAAGAGGCCCGGGCATGGAACGAGCCACGCCCCGGGGCCCCTGACGAGGACCCGAAGAATACGGCGAGTCCTCGCCGCTCCGCGGCACGTCGGGACAGGAGGAAGCGACAGAAGGAGAAGGCGGCCGCCGACAGCTTCGCCTTGGCTGTTGCGGGCGCCCCACGGTCCGACGATGTCCGCGGGGACAACATCACCGGCGAGCGGCCAAGGGCCGCACGCGCGCCGCCTTCGACGACAGCGGCCCAGAAGTGGTGCGCCGTCCACGAGACGGATTCGCACGATCTCACGGAATGCCGCGCCGTCCAGAGCTTGGCCAAGCAGGTCAAGTACTTCCGGCAGGAGCCTTAGCCGGCCAAGCCCGGCTCGGACAGTCCGAACGCGCGGATTTGGATGGTCCGACCCCTGGCCGGACGATCTGGCCGAGGGCAGCGGATAGGCCGACCAAACGTCCCAGCTCAGGGAAGCCCGAACCTAGGC
Organism: Oryza meyeriana var. granulata; assembly: GCA_003991445.1. Classification (NCBI taxonomy): domain Eukaryota; kingdom Viridiplantae; phylum Streptophyta; class Magnoliopsida; order Poales; family Poaceae; genus Oryza; species Oryza meyeriana. Next base: position 78,723 of record RYFJ01001441.1, on the reverse strand, counting down.
CGCCTTGCCAAAACGAGTGCGAGCCTCGAACGTGGCACCCGGGACAGCCAAGCCGGAGAGATCATCCCGATTTCGTCCCACCTTCCCGGGAAGCGTTGACTGTATCGGTACTGGTCCTTTGGTTGGCTATTGGTTTAATGAAAATCTCTCCTCTCCTCCTTTATTTGAGAAAGTCTTCCCCTTTCCTTTGCCATAGGGTACGACTGCCCGGACTCCATCGGACGCGATGGCGAGCCCGGGCGGTCCGTCCCGACTCAGTCCGGGGCCTCTGGGCCCCTGACGCCCATAGGGTACGACTGCGCAGACTCCATCGGACGCGATGGCGAGCCCGGGCGGTCTGTCCCGACTCCGTCCGGGGCCTCTGGGCCCCCGACGCCCATAGGGTACGACTGCCCGGACTCCATCGGACGCGATGGCGAGCCCAGGCGGTCCGTCCCGACTCAGTCCGGGGCCTCTGGGCCCCTGACGCCCATAGGGTACGACTGCCCGGACTCCATCGGACGCGATGGCGAGCCCGGGCGGTCCGTCCCGACTCGGTCCGGGGCCTCTGGGCCCCTGACGCACATAGGGTACGACTGCCCAGACTCCATCGGACGCGATGGCGAGCCCGGGCGGTCCGTCTCGACTCGGTCCGGGTGACGCACATAGGGTACGACTGCCCAGACTCCATCGGACGCGATGGCGAGCCCGGGCGGTCTGTCCCGACTCAGTCCGGGGCCTCTGGGCCCCCGACGCCCATAGGGTACGACTGCCTGGACTCCATCGGACGCGATGGCGAGCCCGGGCGGTCCGTCCCGACTCAGTCCGGGGCCTCTGGGCCCCTGACGCACATAGGGTACGACGGCCCGGGCCCCATCGGACGCGATGGCGAGTCCGGGCTGCTCATCCCGACTCAGTCTGGGGCCTCCGGGCCCCGGTGCAATAATCCGGACCACGCCGCTCTGTCGAGCGCGAGTCCGGGCAGACCGTTCCCGGTCGAGGATCTCCTCCCGGAGTCAAGAGCTTGCACTCTCGCAAGGGAAGCCGAGCCCGAAAACGACCCCCACGGGGCGCGAGTACCCAAAAAGCATCGCCTCGGCAAGGGCGGGTCCGGGGAGGCCATCCCAATATGATCCATGTCCTTACCCGGGCCTCCGTACCTGGGCACGTAACGACCATGCATATCAAGCCGCACTACCGCCCGGGGCCCCGGGTCCCGGGCACATACTTGAGCCGAGCCACGGATTCCTGAATCCGCGCCCCGGGCCTGACACCGAGGAGCCGAACCAGGGCGGCATCGCCAAGGCGAGCGCAAGCCTAGGAACGCGACACCTGGAATAGGGCGCGATAGCCCGGACAGCACCGCCCCGGCGAGAATGCATCCGGAGGGTCGTCTCACATCCCATATTCAAGCCCGGGCCCCCGGAACCCGGCTTATATCAAAACCGCATTTCAGTCCGGGGCCCCCGGGTCCCGGATACATATCTTTAGCGCTGGCCGGGGCCCCCGGGTCCCGAGCGCATGCCGTTTCCCGACCTTGAGGCTCGCGAGGGAAGCGAGTCTGAGCTCCTCTCCCGAACACCAGCGACCTCCAAACAACACAATAAACCAAGGTACGAAAATATAAACATAATCGTATACATATACAAATGTCTCCCTTGTACAAAGACAGGCAAAACCAGAGCGCAAGCCACGAGCGAGGCCGGATGAGCACGTCACCGCTGCACTACTGAAGGCGGCCCGGGGCGACGTCGGAAGGAGAGCACTCGGGGCGTCAAAAAGGAACCGGCGTCTTCCTCGACCTCTTCGTCGGCCATCGGCATCCACCAGGTGTTCCGCCCAAAGACACCGTCGCACGGGAGAGGTCGCGCTCCTTCGGACCGGACCCCGGATGACGACAGAAGAACGGCGCTCGGGGGCATGGAGGGCCCCCGGGCCCCGAAGGCGCCCACGCATGGCGTCAGAAGGAAACCGGCGTCTTCCTCAACCTCTTCGTCAAAGCATCAGCTCTACAAGACGGTCGCCGCGGTCGAAGAACCCTGCCTCCGGGGCAGCGGACTCGACCACGGCCTCCCGCGTTTTCCTCGCGAACTACCGCGACTTCCTCGCGAACTACCGCGACTTCCTCGCGCACGGCGAACTCACACCCCCGGGACGCGAGCCCGGCCTCTTGGGCCCGTATGCATTCTCCCCGGGAGAGCGTTTCCTTCTCCCATGCCTCCCTCTCGGGTCAGGCGCGGGAGAACTCGTTGGCGGCGGATTCGATGGCGCCCTTCAATCGGACGACGCACCTCTCTGCTGCCGCGGCCTCCGGACAGCGGTCGCCACGAAGAACTCGGTGGCGACAGTACGGGCGGCGAGCTGCCGCAGCGCCATCGCGACCGCTGCCGCCGGCCTTCCTCAACACTTCGTTCCATGTTTTCAGCCCGGGTGCCGGGTACGTATCGCATCTAAGTCAACAAATCGTCAAGCTACGTCAGTACATGGCGAACCAGGCGGACCCAGCGTCCCCTCATTTCTTCAAGACATGGCCCTGTTCCTGGCCGGAGTGGATCCCGGCCGAGCAACAGGGCCAGGGGCCACTGTCGGCGAAATGGGACTGGGGGTCCCACAGCCTGCGGGGACGCGTGGATCTCCGGCTACATCGGCTCCTCCGGGGGGCATATCCTGCACGACCGGCGGCCGGCAGGGAGGCCGTGTCTCCCGCCGGTCGTCCGTGCCCGGACGCGTCGCCCGCGGCCCCGGGTGCTCGTCCCCACGCCCGGACGCGCCGCCTGTTGGCCGGGAGCGCCTCCTCCGGCCCCGGGCGAGTGCCGCCCGGGAACGCCGCCTCCGGCCCCGGGCGAGTGCCGCCCGGGAGCGGGCCGTCCGGGAGCGCCTCCTCCGGCCCCGGGCGAGTGTCGCCCGTGCCCGGAGGCGCCGCCTCCGGGCGTGTGTAGCAACCAGGCGACCAGACCAGCCGCCCGCAGCACCCGACAGGGGCTCCTCCAGGCGTGGCGCAACAGGCGGCTGCTGGCATGCATGTGCTCCAGCCGCCCACAGCAGCGACAGCTCCGGCATAGGCGTCGTAGGCAGACGTGTGCACAGCAGAGCTCGCCGGAAAAGCTCTCTCTCTGTATTCTGGCACTGTGGACTCCCCTAATCTATAAAGGAGGATCCAGGCCACCGAACCGAGGGACAAGAAAGCTTTAGCACTAGAAACCCCGAGCTAGTACTCGGACTAGACCCCGAGCTTTCCGACTCCAGCTCATTCCCAGACGACTGTTCCTCTTCCTTAGCTCCGGCCAGCGGGCCGAACTCACCTTGTAAACACCAAGCCACATTCATCCACCTGATAGCATACACACAGGAGTAGGGTTTTACGCTCCGGCGGCCCGAACCTGTATAAATCCCGTGCTGTTCATCGTCTTCCCCACGTGATCTCCACAGTTCGGACGGTCCGGACCCCTATCTTCCAGCTCGGGCCCCTCCGTTTCTGCCCCGAGCGCAGATCTCTCTTCTTCCATTCGACGCCGGCTTCACCTGAGAACCACTCCCCTGGCCGAATCTCAAAGGGGGGTCTCCTGACTTCCCGCCATCGGAGTTTCATCCTTCGACAGGGGTTTTTCCCATTTCTTTAGGAGGTAAGGGCATTGGGGAGGGGTTTTCCCCCCTTTCTATTGGGGGTAAGAGCTGGTTTTGGTGGCCACCAAAAAATTACTGGGTTGGGGGCTATTGGGTATCTGCTGGAGCACTCCAAACCCTAATAAAACAGTTCCTTTTAGGATTGGGAGTGGGTATTGAGAGATCCGTTGGAGATGCTCTCAGATGCTAATAGAGGGAATTCTTCGATCATAAAGGTACAATACATTGTATGGAATCCTAGATAGATACACGTGACGCCGGATACAAATATACAACTCTATCAGTTATAAGAATTGGTCATCAAAGTTGAATACAAATGTACAACTTGATCAGTTTAAGCTTGAAAAAAAATGCAAACCACCATTCAAAACCACCTTAGGGGACAATATAAACGGTACGGCAAAGTTCAAGGGGTTGGATGTCTGATTTTAAAGTTTAGGGTGTTAGACGGACTTTCATCAAAACTTTAAAGGGGTATGTGGACTTTTTCCTCTAATATTTAGCGAGATTCATGGGTTACTCATTAACCTCTGCCTCTTGAGCATATGTTTAGAGGGTGCCTCTTGAGCATATGTTTACAGGGACATAATTTGTGAGTATGTAGGTGTCAGCGTGTGTGAGGTCAAACATTGACGTTGAGAGAATTAACTGTTACAAACAAGATTGGTTGATGATGAATTAGCACATGTTAATTGTGCTTATTTGTAAACAAACACCTCTCCAGGAAGGAACCTGTTCATACTATATTCATACCCCTTCATCCTCTATAAATACTTATAATCATCCTATACACAATCACTGATTAAATACATGAGTTCATCTCTCAATTCTTTCGGTCTCTACTTCTAACACATTATCAGCATTGTCTTCCCTGAGCAAAGAGAAGGAAGAACACAAGATCGACTTCTACCTAATCGGTAAGATAATGGATCAATCTTCTTCATCATACGTTTGCCATCGCCATCTGGCCAATAGCCGCCCGTGGGACGTCCACACATGGATGGCCTCAACTTGGAGGGGAAGAACGGCCACCGGTCGACTCCCATTCCATCCTCCAAACCCAGCGGTGGAGCCAAAAAATGGTGGCCGGACGGCGGCACGGCAAGGAACAACACCGCCCCTCGGCATGGTGGCCCACAGTGCAGTGGCAACCGATGGCGGCGCCCCAGCGCAGCGGCGTGACGGATGGCGGCACGGTTGCCTACGCCCCGATGCAGCAGGTGCGATGGCACGGCTGCCTGTGTAACCTAGAACCATCTTTGTTCTCTAATTAAAATTTTTGAATCATCTTGTCTTATAACTCAAAATTCGATTTAATTAAAACCTAATCGGCAAAATTAGACCAACTCCTAAAAGTGCAACAAACCTCACAGAAACATAAGTGGGAAATAATTTATTCAAATACTAGATTATTTATCATGAATTGATATAATTTTTCTAGAATTTAATTCATTAGTTTAGACCTATTAAAAATTCCAACAAATTTCAGCCAGGGTCCTTTTCTTTGATTTTTTGTGAGCAAACCAGTTTGAATTTTTGTGTGAAACTTTGAAAAATGGAACCTAGGAAGTCTGGGCTAGCTACACAAAAATCACCACATTTTTAACACCACTTTTGCTTGGTCAAATTGATTTTTAAAGTGAAGGGGGCAAAATAAATCTGAAAAACCCTGGAAAACACTGAAACCTTCTGTACGTTGTTTTCTACCCATCTCCCTCACATCCCCACAGACCACCATGCCCTGGACCCACCTGGCAGTGGCCCTAGCTCGCCCAGCCCCCAGTCTAGCTAGCCCACGAGGAGGGAACACTCCAGACCAGCCTAAGAAGGCTTGCGACACCTATTTGTCGTTGTGGCCTGTGAAGAACGCCTCCCATCGCCCTCTAAGTCTCCCAGCTAGCTTACTCATCCTCACACTTCACCACAGAGCTAAGAAACCAAGGAGGGAGTGCTCCTCTGGCTCTCTTTCTTCTCCATCTCTCCGTCGGCCGCCAGGAAGAAGGTCGCAGCCACCGCCGACGGGCCGACGTGGCCACCATCTCTTTTCCGTTCCCTACTCATCCCTGGATGTCGTAGCTACCTCTCTAACCTTGCTCCGTTTGACGCAGTCAATCGCCGGGAACGCGGCCTTGCCACGGAGCCCCGGGAGCGCGGCCACGACGTCGCCGTCGTGCAATCGCGCCATCACGCCGGCGTTCCCATCGCTCGAGCTCGTCTCTGGCCGAGCTGCTTCGCCACCAATACCACCTCAGCACCAGGAGTAGAGTGCCCCAAAAATCTCTGGAAACCGAGCCCCGAGCGAGGAGATCGGCCATTGTCTTCTCCAACTCCGGTCAAGCTCCGCCGCGCACGATTCGCCTCAACCGATGAGCCATCTTCCGATTCCTCGTGTTGGAAGCAACCTTGGGTGATACCAAGGCTACTACATGTTTTGTTTCCGCCGTACGTTAGCTGAATGGGTCATCGCCTCTATCGGCGTCGCCATTACTGTCCCGGGGCCACCGCTCGAGCTCGCCTTCAGCGACGCTCCGGCCACGGTTGGCTGAGACCCGACCATCGTTGAGTTCGCCTAGATCTCCTCTCTTCTGTCAACCCCCAGACGAATCCCATCGCCAATCACCGGCGGCACCGGTGAGCAGAGACGGCGGCCCAACCAGCCTGCGCCTCCCCTGCTCCGTGAGACTGACATGTGGGCCCGGGCTGGGGAGAAATAAGAAAAGAAAAGAAAAGATGAACTGAAATATTTTACAACAGAAAAATGGCCAAACTTTGAAAATCCATAACTATTTCTTTTTAACTCCTTTTTGAGTGAACCAAATTTTGTTAGATTCATCAAAGCTGTTACTTTATTTTGTAAAATAAAATGTAGCACACGCAGTAGAGAAAATATCCCCTAAAATCCATATTACTAATATATATGTTAGTTATTGCATGAGTCATGTATAAACTTGATAAACTTCTTCCAATTTCAAATATTCTCAAACCCTGTATTAGTAGACTCCTTTTGGCATGTATGTCTCTTATGTAAAGTACTTTATAGCACCTTTATATATGGTCTACACACTAAAATGTATTTAAATAATCATTAATGTATAAGGACTTCAAAATTTATAATAAATTGATTATAAATCCAAATTTAGTAAACTCAATTTTATTAGAACCAGTAGGTTATGCTCTTTTATATCAAAATGCTTAACTTCTTGAAATCTTACCAGAAAATGTCAGTGAAATATAATAACTTCAGTTTACAACAAAATATTTACAGAACTGCCATTTTCATCCTTCCTATCTTGTTATTTTTGTAACTCATAAACCGTAAAAGATTTTGAAATGATTCTTTCACTAAAATTCACTTTAAAATGTTAAATACCTACTGTATTTATCTCATAATTAATCGATCATTTTGCATAGACATGTTTAATTGATTCTTATTTGCATATTCGCTTTTTATCGATAGATTCGAAGGTTTCGGAGTACGAGGAAGCTAATCCAGAGGTTGAGTGTGAACCATCGCAGCAGCAAGGCAAGCATCTAAGCATATTAAACCTATGTCTTCAATAAATTGGTTTGTTTGCGAAAACAATATCTATATGCATGTTTCAGTCCTTTTAAAATGGGAAAACGGGTAGAGTCAATATTACCCAATTGTATGCATTTTCATTCCTTAGTTGTTGATTCCATGTTTTTACCTTGTCACCCCTGGTTAAGGACTTTGGGATACTTTTATTTTATCGAATGCTTAGCCATGCTTAGTTCTAGACTTAGAAAAAATCCGATAGATGGGGCTATCGGTTCAAAACTAGTTTAATACGAATGGATGGGTTAAAATCTGAAAAAAATAACTTCTGATTTATAATTAAAAATATTTTTGACTTGGACGGATGATAGGGCGATGACGGGATGGTGTTTTCCCAATGCATGTAGCTCCGTCTGGGTCGTTAAGAACCGAATATGTTGACGTCTATTCAAGCACCCTACGTACTTCCACACGTCGGGAATGGGACGGCTTAATTTAGTAGCACGGGAGGCTATGGCCATCTACGCCCGTCCGTCAGTCGTGAGGATGGTCTTTCCTTTGGAGGGCCTCATGCGCGCTTGGTTTTGGCCGAAGGTGCCTCCTGCGACGGTGAGCCTGCCTTAGTCACCGTGTGTATGGCTAAGTTGTCGGGGGCCCAGACGTGGTTTAGGTGGTTGGAGCTAAATGTGGGAAAGGTTTTGTTGTGACCTCTAGTTCGCACTCAATGTGTAGAGTGTGGGTACCAACGGGTACGGATCAAACTAGAGTGTAGCCGTTTGGCTTCTATCACATCGTGTGGGTAAAGATGTACACCTCTGATCAGAGTATGAACTATTCGAATAGCCGTGTCCACGGTTATAGGACGACTGCCTGATGTGTTAGTCAGTCTATGTTAGCATCCAACTTGGGATATGTGGTTATATCATGACTTAGGATAGTCATGGATGGATGGGTTTATATGAGAGGCTTTGGTGTTAAATACGACTTGGTTTTAGTCATGAAAGATGGTATGCTTGTGTAGCATATTTATTTAGGTAATGGTGGCCCATTGTTAATGTTAGAGCATGGGATTGTGCATATTTTCACCTCTTTTTAGAACATATTACTTGCTGTCATAAAATTTCAGATTGCTATTCTTTCGCAAATGCTTATAGTTTCAAGTTATTATTTTGCTCAATAAACTTAGTTTTATGCAAAACTAGATCAACATAGCCATATTCCTTGATGTAGAGACCAGCATTACTCCTGTGTACTATTAATATTGTGTAAGCCTAGCTGAGTACCATTCGTACTCACGCTGCATATTTTTCAGGTGAGGATAACGATGATGTTGGTGTGGTCTACTATTATCCCACCGAGGGTGGCGAGGATAATGTGTAGTTGGAGTTAAGCTTTATCCCAGTCGGTTGCCTTGTGGGTCTGGAATGGCATCACTGGTTTTATCCTTTATGTTTACATTTCTGCTGCTATCTTTTGTGCTACTCTGTGATGAATTAGGGTGTGTGAACCCTCTATGTAATATATATAATCCTGCTGCACTTCTATCCATATTTAGAGTACTTGTGATGTTTATCAATTGCTTGCGATGAAAGTGTGAGGCTAGTCGCTTTCCTGGGGACTAGCTGAACATGAGTATGAGTTGTGTATAATTGAGATGATTGGGGGATAGCTATTGTGGTTTGAGTCCTCTGGGGTACGTATCGTGTTTGGTCGCCACCATCGAGTGGTTTGACGGGCGTATGATGGAGAGGACTAGCAAGCTATCCTTATGATTATCTCTTTTATACACTTCTCGGCATTTCGGTTATTATATTGGAAGGGGTCAACCGTGATCATGGACACATTAAGGTCGAGTGGCTATTATGCGTGTATGGATCCCACTCGTCCAACAATATGTGGTGGTTGCGTTGGGTACTGGACGATATAATACTCGGGGTGTCCACAACCTGCGGCCCTGCGGCGGCCTATGGCGCGCTAGCGCGGCGGCGGCAACCGCGGTGGCATAGCCACGGTGGCCTGCAGTGACGCCCCAGCGCAAAGCGGCGATGGCCGGCGACGACCCCGGTGGCAGACCGGAGGCGGTGGCCCGCGTGGCGTGGTGTACCGGCCCAGCCATCACGTGGCAACGTCGGCGACGGCGAGCGGTGGTGCATAGGCGCCGTGGCGCGTCAGCGGATCAAGGCGGCGGCGGTTTTGGGTGGAACCCTAACTGCTGCCTCACCCGCCCATTTAGTTGCCGGCCTGAAGGGCCGGCCTATCTACGGCCCACAATGCTCGTCTCCTCCCGCGCAAACTAGCTGGGCCGGCCCATGGCCGTTCCTCCCACGTGAAGGCCTAACCTGGTAAAATGGGCTGGTCGGTGGCCCACTAGGCCACTTCCTTCACATGTGCCTAAACAGGCCGAGAGGCCACTTAGGTTTCAGCCTAGAATTGGATGAATTTGCGCAAAAGTCCCTGAATTTTTAGGAAATTGCACAATAGTCTATGTGAATAGTATTATTCAGTACTATTTCATTTTATCCCCTAAATTTTCCACAATTCCATAAAAGGCTAAAAAAATTGACATACCTCCTATCAATTACGATATAGTCCTTAAACTATACATAAATTACACTATATTTTATTTGCCTCATGCAAATATACATTCCAGATCTATCGGTCTTTGGAAAATGCGTATGCAAAATGTACATATGCAAATTTTGTTTTGGACCCTTAGTCAAATTATAGTGTTATTTAATTTACATACTGTAAATTATCATTCCAGACCCTATAAGTACTAAAAATTATGTAAATGTTTAAAGTGAATGTCTATAGGCATTCCCAATAACATATACATATTTGGGGATTTATTTCCTTAATTGCAATTGATTTATTTCTTGTAATATTATTCACATATTATTCCATTAATTAAGTTCCAACAACTTAATTCAAATCGGATAATATGTAAAATATTAGTGATTACCTCCTGGCACATATTGAAAAATTTCAATATCTTATGAGTATAACCCAAAATAATGTGGAGACTAAGACATCTCTTAGCAACGAGTTATTCTCGTCCACAACACAGGATTTACACCATAATTGGTGTTTACATCACTATTATACTCCATATATGAGGTTTCACCAATATTGTTATCGACCATATTTGAATATTTGCAATTTCTTTGATTTTGCAAAATTCAAAATTCAAAATCCCCTTAATTAAACCCTATGTGCTTAATTCTATTGGAATTTGACATGCAAAATCTTAATAGTACATACCTCCATGTTTACTGAAAAATCACAAATATTATGTGAAGATTAATGCATCTACTATAACTTTGTAGATTATGCCATTAGCAACGAGTTACCCCGTCCACTAATTTGGTGTTTACCAAAACAATGTGATTATTCGGTATTTATGAATATAACTCAAAACTATGGAGTCTAAGGATCTACTACAAATTATTGTAGACTATGCCATTAGCAACGAGTTCTCTCGTCCATATTGTTATATTCCAAAAGTTTGAGGTATACACTACCAAGTGTTACAGGATACATCTTGTTTTCACATATTTTGCATCATATTACAACATTACCATACTATATTAATTTACTACTTGTAAATTAATCAAATTTATGGTAAACTATGTAGGAAATCATGGGCAAAGAATTTGAAATTCTTGCACCAGACGGTCACAACTATCCAACATGGTTGAAGGACATCAAGATCAATCTTTCATCCTACGGATTTCAAGCGGTAATTGAACCTCCTCAAGAAGGAAATTCACCACTGTTAGATCAAGAGAAATATGGTGCCTTATACATTATAAGAAGTCATATACACCTAGATCCCAAAACTGAGTATTTCTCAGAACTAGACCCTCATACTCTGTGGCTTGCACTGAAAGCAAGATTTGAACCTATCAATACGGAAAAAGTAGAAAAAAGATTATCTACTATGTTTCCCGCTAATAGGATCTCAACATCTACTAGAGGGTTCAGAAAGGGTAAAGGCATTCCCAACAACAAAAACGACAAAACTGAAGTTTATCACAAATGTGGTTGCCACAACCACATCACTAAGAATGCCGCATCCCAAAACATCTGGTTGATCTATACCTCAAATCTATGGGCAAGGATAAACCTGCTCAAGAGAAGAGAACTGAAACAAATTTCAGTCTCCAACCCGACAACATCGAGGAAGCCAGTTGTTCACAGCAGTTCCTAGAGGAACTTAGCAACAACACATCTCTTCCACAAAAGGATAATCTCATGAGCACTGAAGACATGCTTGTGGAATTCACTTCCTAAGACATGACTGGAGACCTCAATTAGTCTCTCGACTACATAGATACTATGTTGACCAAGTCCTACTATGTGTTGTAATATAAATAGTTGTCATCTATATTGTACGCTTCTAAGCGACAATACTGTATCGAACATATTCGATATTGAATAAAGTTCATATCCTATATATCTGACAAGAATTTTTTATGAAATTCTTCTTTCTATATATAGATTTACGGGAGTCAATCCAATGAAGGAGTAATTATGCCTAGTGGAAAATACTTCCACAAACTCTATAGTTATGGACACAAATCTTTCTTGACTCTTAAAACGAGATAAAGAACTATGTTCAACATCGTCAAACGTGATGCAATGATAGTTGGCTCTGGTCGTGCCACTATCCCGATGGGTACTCCGTGTACAATTGAGGATGCACTATTATTTCCCGATTCTACTCGTACTCCACTAAGTTATAGAGATATCCGTCAGAATTGTTTTCAAACTAAAACTCAAGATGACAATAGAGAAGAATATCTCCTCTTAACCACAACGGATATGGCAAACAAGTATTAGAAAAGATTATATATTTATCCTCTGGATTGTACTACATCAAACCCGTATAACATATTGCGTACACGGTAATTTACCAGAATATTGACACATTCCAAACTTGGCATGATCACCTTGACCATCCCATCCTAGGGATAATACGGAAAATTATCAGCAATTCTAATGGTCAGATTTTTCCACTATCTTCGGATTTTATGTGCATTGTTTGTGTTACAGGGAAATTAATTTTGAGGACCCTCTTACCTCAAAATTAGAGTTGAGCTACTTAAAATTCCTTGAAGGTATAGATGTGGCTGCATACAACCATTGTATGGACTGTTCAGGTACTTCATGGTTCTAACTGACACATCTACACGATGGTCCCAAGTGTGGATTTTATTCACACAAAACCATAGTCTCTCAAATTATTAAATTATGAGCATAGTATCCTGAACATCGAATTCAATCAATTCGAATGGACAACGCTGCTGATTTTTTCTCAAAATGCCTTCAATGACGATTGTATGGCTAATGAAATTTATGTTCAGCACTCCAATCCATTTGTCCATACACAAAATGGATCAGCAGGATCTCTCATCAAGAGAATCAAGCTTATTGCAAGACCATTATAAAATTGCAATTAACCAATCTCTAGTTGGTGATATGCGGCCTTACTCACCGCATCATTTCAAATTCATTACACTAAAATCATACATCCTCCTCCATTGCAGTTTATACGTGAAAATTTGGCCTCAGCTAAAGATTTCTCATCTGCAAATTGGCAACGTTTCACACGTACCGATATCACCACCATAGCATACATCATTGGGCAGTGGGGACCAACATAAGGTATCATTATCCGTCTATCATAAATACCTAAGGTCTTTCCACAGGGGATTTATAAACAGCTCGTGTACTATTCACATTAAGGACAATTCCAAGCATTAAGGGGAGATACTGTCACGCCCTAAAAATCGCTTTAATTAAAATTCTTTTTGGGTAAATCGAAATACAAGAATACGCTAGAAAATTTTTGTTTGAGAAACATGTTTGAATAAAAATTTGAAATTTCCAATATTAAAAATCCCAAGTTAAAAATTTTAAATAAATACTTGGATGCTTTTATATTCCTAGGGTTGTTGGTCGAAATATTTTAAGCATTTAAGTATTTATAATAATAAACTCCATCTGTTTCGTGGTGGCATTTATTTCTGGTAAATTTCCCACGATTTAATAAACTCTCTGAAATTTTCTTGGAATTTTCGGAGCTTCAGAATTAATTTTAATGGGACAAAGATCATTTCTATAATTAGATAAATCTATAATAAAATCCCTGTCTTTTCCCCTGTTCGGGTCGTTCCGGTTCAGTCCTTTGAAGCCTCCCCGTTCATTGTGAACTCTGACTCCCTTTTCTTCTGGGGTTTCGTGTCGCTCCTGAAACCCTAAAACCTCCTCGACATTCCGATTCTCAAAATATACCGATATTTCCAAGCGATCGAATGTTTTCTAAACTATTCCCTCTACCGTTCTCGACTCCCAAAATATTCCCCATATTTTGGACGTTCATTTATTCCGTTTCCCAAACTCCGTGAAATATATTCCTTGAATATCCTAACTTCTCGGTCGCTGCAAAATACCTCTATTTTTCCCCAAGTTTCTGATTCCGTAAATATTCCCAATTCTTCCTAATTCCGGAATATTCCTGCTAACTCCCTCCCAATATTCTAGAAATTCTCAAAATATTCTTATGCTTGGAGAGTTCCAAAAATTCCGGCGAATTTCGTTGATTCCAAAGAAATATTTCGATTTCCAAAAGTGTTTTGACGTTTTCGATTTTCCATATATATATATACGCCGACGTTCGCAATCCTCCAAAATTCCGAACAATTCCCCAATTTCCGATAATCCTGATACTTCTAGAAATTCCAAAAATTTAAATTCCGAATTTAGAGTTTCCAGAGAAATCCCCATCTTTTCTCTCTTCTTTATTTTTCTTCCAATTTCCCTTTTCTCCTTTTATTTTTCTCTCCTTTCTGGTCCTGCCCTCCTGTTCATCATCTTCTTGGACTCTCTATCTTTGCTTTGGAGCCAGCCTGCTGAGCCGCCGCCTGGGCCGAGCTCGGCCTCGCTCTCCCCGGCCACCCTGGGCTGCGCCCCTCCTCGGCCTCGCTCGCCCGGCCTGCGCCGCCCTGGCCTCGGCCCGTGCCGCGCTCGCCTAGCCTGCTCGCCCCGGCCTCTGGCCGCAACCGCTGTGGCCGCCAACCCCGCTCCGCACGCCCCCACGATGCTGCCATCCCCGCGCCCTCTTCCTCCCGTGCCTGCGTCTAACCGCGCGAGCCGAGGTCGCCATCCACTTCCCCCACTCCCTCTCTTGTTTTCCCCCAAATCCACCTGCACTGCGCTGCCTCGCCTGTGCGCCATCGCCGCCTCGGGCTGCTCACGCCCCTGCGCCGCGTCGCAGTCGTCGCGCCGTGGATCGCCCGTCGTCGTCCTCTGCGCCTCTCAGCCGCTGCCTCTTCTGCTCCGGCTGCCCTTTGCCACCGCCGCCTACCGGTCGCGCCTCCTGCCGCGCCGCCGCCTCTTCTGCTCCCCGAGCCCGAAGCCGCCGCCGCCGGCTTCGCCCGCCGTCGCCTGCTCGCCTCGGCCGCCACAGCCCCATGCGCCGTCACTGGAAGGCCCCGAGCCACCGTCGACGTCGTCGTTTTCGCCGTCCCAGTTGAGCCAAAGCCCCACCGGCGCCTTCATCCTTTTCCCCTTCTCCCTTTTGGTTGTCATTGGTGTCGTTGTCTTCATCTTCGCCTGGAGCCCCGTCTGCCCCTCCACCCCGCCAACGTGCCGTTCCCTGCTGCTGCCGGTCTGCCGTCGTTTCGTCGCTGCGTCAGGTGAGCATCATCGCCGGCGTTTCTCTCCCTCTCTCTGCTCACCGTCGTCTCTACCGTCCACCCGAGACCAGCGCCCCCTTCCTCATCGAACTGGCGCCGTCCTCGCCGATGCCATCGCGCTGTCGGGCCGCCATACTGACGCGGGTTAACGTCGCTGTCGTGGTCGTCCTCTCCGCCAAGCCGTCACCGGCGTCGTCGCCCTCGCCCCGTGCGCCTGCCGCACCGCCCAGCACTTGAGCCGGCCGCTGCTCTGTGCCAGCCGGCCGCCTGCTCTGTGCCTTGTGTCAGCCTGCCACCTGTTGTGTGTCCTACCGCTGATCGTCTCGTTGCACCGTCGTCCCGGCCGATGAGCCGTCGTCGCCAGCTCCGCGATCCAGTGCTGCCGGTGAGCCCAATGTTCCCATCGGTGACGTTCTCTTCTTCCCATCTAGGCTGTCCTGCCGTGTTGCGGTCGATCACCGTTGTTGCCCTCTCGCTGATCGTTCGTCGCCGTCGCCTAGTCGTTCACCCCGTGTTGCCGTCACGCCGTCGGCCTCGCCTCCGTCTCTTCCATCCATTCCCGGTGCCTCACGGTGTTTCCTTTGTGTTTGTCATCGTCACTATCCTTCTTGGCCGCGCCATGGCAGGAGCTCGGCCTCTTCTTCCTGTGATGCTGCCGCGTGGATCTCGCGTGCAGTAGTTCGGCCACCTCAGCTATTGGATCATTCTGGGCCGATTAGAGTTGTCCGATCATTTGAATCCAATCTTCACCATCGAATCTCCAGAAACCCTAGGGTTGAATCTTGGCCGTCCAATCTATATCAAGTTTCTAAATCAATCTCGGCCGTTTAAATCCATCCAAATCGAATCCCAGCCGTTGACTCCTTTTTAATCCGCCAGTGCCCTGTCAGTCCTAACCCAATCCACCACTCCGGCTACTCCTCATAACTGTGAGCCAGGACAGTGCCACTCTTTCTCCAGTGCCAAAAATAATTCTTCTAATTTAATGCCAAGAGAATATTCCAGGGAATATTCTTTTCCAATTCTTTCCGGAATTCTTTCTGAATTCGATATTCCGGAAGCCATATCTTTTCCATCCGAACTCCATATCGACTCGTTCTTCTTCCTAAATTCATCTAAATTTATAATCTACTTGTTTATGTATTTTTTATGTACTATTTATTTGAAGTTTCTTAGGGTTTTATCTTTTGCGTGTAGTCACGTATAATCGATGTTTCAGAGGACTGCGGAGTCTACGGAAGAGTTCGGAAGAGCAATCGAAGATGTTTGGTCACAAGGCAAGTCACACATTCATCCTTGAGCATGTTGAACCTACTTTGTGAAATATTTTACGATTTATAAGTAAATTGCATGTTTTGCCAATTACATGGAATATAGGACAACCTATCCACTTAATTGAGACCCTGTTTATTTGTTATCCATTTCTTGATAACTTTGGGTGATAATTTGACTAGCTTAGGTCTCATTGGATAACTTGGCTAGAGATAGGACCTGTTTAGCCATGCTCAGCAACATAGCTCACATGGGAATTAAATATTATCTTTTTATTTGGTTCGACTCAATGTCGAAAAAATAGAAATTTGGATAGGCTGATATTGAATTACTAAAATTGGACCTAAATGGTGGGCTGTGGGTGTATGATTCTGCTTGTCGCACCCATGACAATTAAGGATCGGTTCACGGGAACCACTTGGGCAACTTCCCGTACTTTCCACAAACCAGCGTGGGCAACGGCTGGACTTGAAGCGTTTCTTCTCCCCCTCCTAGGCACCAAAGAAAAGGGTGGGCGGGATGGAGTTGGGTCGGCCTGGCGTTGTTAACGCCAAAATTTGGTACGGGTCGTTACCATGTTCGGTTAAGGAAAGAAGCGATATCAGTCATTGGAAACTAATCCAGAAGAGTCCGAGCTTGGGAAGGAGTCGTGAAGGCCACGTTATGGCAGTTATTTATCTTATCTATTAGATAGTTTTATCTTTTAGGAAACCTGATCTCTTGTCCGATCAGGTCTGTTAGTTTTCCTTTTCTAGTTAGGAAAGTCCTGTTCCGTGTCCTATAAGGACTCTTGTAACTCAGGGTATATATACGTATGCCCGGAGACCTTGTAAACTATCTCTCGATCAATTAAACTTCGGCGCATCGCCAACCTTTCGACGGGTTCTTGCTTCCCGAGCGGGGCTGCATCGGTTAGGTCCGAACTCCTGTGAGAGGGTAAGACTCGTCACCCCTTACCCAGGTGTATCTGCCCTGTCTACGGCCGCATCGGTTCGGTCCGACCTCTTAGGCCGATCAGGTATACCACATCACGCGTGCGTAGATCTTATCAGCTTACTGAGAGTAGCTTATCGTCAGTTTGTGCTGCATCGATTGGGTCCGACCTACTAAACTGTCGCGATAAGTTGTTCCTGCTAGGTTGATGGTTTTTGCGCAAGCGTCTTATCGGAATGTATAGCCGGTAAGTTATCTTATTACATCACAGTTGCATTAGGTTTATCGGTTTGTTGAGGTTCCTTTACTATTATCGATCTGTGCTGCATCAGTTAGGTCTGAACTACTAGATCGATAATAATAGATTTATCCTTGTCGGGCCGATCGATGTATATGCGACGTTCTATCGGAGTGCTTAGCCGATAGGTTATCTTCTTATAAAGCCGACTGTATTATCCTTACTGTTTTGGTCATCTACATTATCATCGGTTTTCTAGCCGATGCACATGTGTTTCCTTGGCAGTCGGCTACTTTACTATTTTGCCTATCTATTTTATCATCGGCTTCTAGCCGATGCACATGTTATACTGACAGCTTATCCATTTGTTTATAGCGCTATCGGTTTCCTAGCCGATACACAGGTGCCATCGGCTATCGGCTATGAGGAGTCTATATCAGTCCGTATCGGTCGATAGCCGATGTGCAATTGCTGCTGGTAGTCGGACGCGAGCACAAGCGAGGACCTGAGAGCGAGAACCCGAGCACGAGACCCGGGCGCGAGTACAGGCGAGGGCCCGGGCACGAGCATAGCGGCGATCGGCTGGAAGGAATCCGTATCGGCTTACTGGCCGATTGGATCAGTAATCAAATTTCTTTATCTCCTTGTCAATTACGGGGTCAAATTGATTGGCACGCCTACGAACCTCAAAATTTTAGGACCTGCACTGGAGCTAAGCAGATCTCTCAGGCCTTCGTATGTTCAATCGCATCAAACCAGATCGTCAGCAAGCTTCTTGGCACACCCGGTGGTTTTTGGTGCGAACAGGGGTAGGGTTGATCAGCTTCCGGATTCACCGTGGCGCAAGGGGGGTAGCCTGACCAATATGGCATGCCCTGTCGGCAGGTGCAATCTCAGCGTGGTGTGGATGGTTAGGGAGAGGTTGCATGAACGGTCCTATCATAGCCTCTTGCGGGGTGTCATGGTGACACATCGACGCACGGAAACGTGTGTGAGGCTGTGTCTTATGGGTAAAGTTGTACACCTTTGATCAGAGTAAATCTATTCGAATAGCTGCGCCCGCGGTCATAGGCACATTGGCCAAGACTCACCGTGATTAGTCTCACCTTTAGATAATTAATCTGGCTTTATGAAACTGGTGTTGTGGAAGGTGTTGAGTTCGATCGACGTGGTTGAGTTGACCGTGGGTGGCCAGTTAGCGTGGTGTAACACTAATCGGTGAAGACTGGTGAGCATGGTGTAACACTCATCAGTGACGCCCGGTGGACGTGATGTAACGTTCATCAGCGCGGCCTGGTCAACGTGGTGTAGCGTTGATCAGGAAAAACTGGTCAACGTGGTGTAACATTGTTCAGTGGAGACTGGTTAACGTGGTGTAACGGTAACCGAAGGAGTCTGGTGAACGTGGTGTAGCGTTCAACTGTGGAGACTGGTTGACGTGGTGTAACGTCAATCAGTTGGAAATGGTTGGGCCTGGTTAACGTGGTGTAACGTTAATCGGTGGAAAATTAATCTTGTTAAATTAATCAATTTTTTTACTGTTTGCGAACTACTATTGTTTACAACTACTTTTACGCAAATGAGCCACCAGCCTCTCTTTGAAATCCCGTGCACAAATGCATCATTGGTGTGGCTTACTGAGTACGGTGGGTGGTACTCAGCCTTGCTATTCCCCCTTTTCAGAAATGAAGACCTTGGCTTATGCCCCAGTTGAGCTTGCCTGTGGTGTGGAGCTGAAGATATGCTAGTTTTACCTTTCCGCTGCTGTTTTCTTCCGTGTGAGGACTAAGTGTCTTTTCTGTAAGTATTTATGCTTTATTTATGTTTGGATCTGTTTATTGATTTGTCATTTTGTGTACCCTAACTTGATTCCTGGATAGGGATTTTAATACACAAAATAGTCTGGAAATTGGCTAAATTTCTGGGCGTGACAGATACATACCATATAAAGATGCCAGGAAATTAAAAAGAGAATATCAAATATTTACATTCCATCCTCATATCCACGTACCAACGAATCTGAACCAAATAGTTCAGAACATCTTATATTTGCAACATACTACAAATACTCTACTAAAAGCATTTACTTATTATAAAGGTGTCATAAAATTCCACACCAGAAAGAGTGGAGGTACTAAAAGAAAACTACTCAACTCCCATAATCAAAATAAGAGGGGGAGAAGTATGGTCACAAGGGATACAACTTCTTGAAAGCATCCGTGGATATAGGGAAATACCATTCCTCCAATCAGTAAATGCAAATCAACATAAAGTTGATTGACACCAAATGGATATTTTATATCCAATACCTATGGATATTTATGAGCCAAAAGCTCAGCAAAATTGCGCACAAATATTAGGTGTTGGGTTATAGGAACGCCCTAACTCTATTGTTTTGGAAAATAACATGGAGTTCAAAAGGGTTGATATTTTCACAAGCTATATTGGTTCCATTGAATCAATCATACAAAGGCTACAAATTGTCGACATATACTCATCAAAGTTGTATTACACCTTTAACTGGATCCAGACCAAAAGTCCTAGACAGAGTATCCAAACACTCAAATTGGGTCAAATCAAAGGTGGCAATTAAGAAAAATTGTTCTCGTCCAACAATGGAAAGTATTACCATAGTAATACATTCTTCTCATGTCTTTCTTATGGAAGCAAGATGGTGAGATCGTAAGAGCTCGTAGCATATGGTTTCACGCAGAGACCAAGCATAGCATACCATTGGTATGTGTGGAAATCACATTCACATATCTAATTATTGTCAAATCAAATGTGTTTGATAGATTCAGACAACCAAGCCCCCAATGGACTTCGCATTTTGAATCAACATACAAAATCGCAATATATATTGTGTACAACTCAAGTCACCTTTGTTCGCACCAAAAACCACCGGGTGTGCCAAGAAGCTTGTTGATGATCTGGTTTGATGCGATTGAACATACGAAGGCCTGGGAGATCTGCTTAGCTCCAGTGCAAGTCCTAAAATATTTGAGGTTCGTAGGCGTGCCAGTCAATTTGACCCCGCAATTGACAAGGAGAATATTAGCTCAGGGATTCAATCGGTCAATAAGAATCCTGCTAGCCGATTGCCGAAGGAATGCTTGAACATCGGCTGAAAGCCGATGATCTCGTGCCCGTGCCCAGGTCCTCGTTCCCGGGTCCTCGCTTGTGCTCGTGCCCGGGTCAGCAGCAATCGCACATCGGCTATCGGCTGATACGGACTGATGTAGGCTCCTTGTAGCCGATGGCCGATGGCACCTGTGTATCAGCTAGGAAACCGATAACGCTATAAATAAATAGATAAGCTGTCAGTATAACATGTGCATCGGCTAGAAGCCGATGATAAAATAGATAGGCAGAATAGTAAGCTAGCCGACTGCCGAGGAAACACATGTGCATCGGCTAGAAAACCGATGATAATATAGATGACAAACAGTAAGGATAATACAGTCGGCTTTATAAAAGATAACCTATCGGCTAAGCGCTCCGATAGAACGTCGCATATACACCGATCGGCTCGACAAGGATAAATCTATTATTATCGATCTAGTAGTTCAAACCTAACTGATGCAGCACAGATCGATAATAGTAAAGGAACCTCAACAAACCGATAGATCTAATGCAACTGTGATGTAATAAGATAACTTATCGGCTATACATTCCGATAAAACACTTGCGCAAAAAACATCAACCTAGCAGGAACAACTTATCGCGACAGTTCAGTAGGTCGGACCCAACCGATGCAGCACAAACTGACGATAAGCTACTCCCAGTAAGCTGATAAGATCTACGCACGCGTGATGTGATATACCTGATGGGCCTAAGAGATCGAACCGAAGCCGATGCAGCCGTAGACAAAGCAGATAATCGTGGTAAGCCGGCTACCATATACCGACTAGAATATCGGACCTAACCGAGGAAAGTCCTAGCCGATTGGTAGCCGGGGTAACGAGACTTACCCTCTCGCTGGAGTTCGGACCTAACCGATGCAGCCTGGCTCGAGAAGCAAGAACCGTTGGTAAGGGTGGCGATGCGCCGAATTGATTGATCGAGAGATAGTTACAAGGTCCCCAGGCATACGTATTTATACCCCGAGTTACATGAGTCCTTATAGGACACGACACATAACTTCCTATCTATAAAAGGAAAACTAACAAGCCCTGATCGGATACGAGATCAGGTTTTCCTAAAAATTATCAAGACTACCTAATTTATAGATAAGGTAATTAACTGCCATAGCGTGGTCTTCACGATTCCTTCCCGAATCCGGCTTCTTCTGGATTAGCTCCCAACGGCTGATATCACTTCTTTCCTTAACCGAGTCCGACGCGAACCGTGCCAATTTTTGGCGTTAACACATGCCCCCCAATTTCGGAGTTTGTTATCAAACTTCAAAATTCTTCTGTTTGGGCCTCAATATTCTTCCTGGCCTCTTGAAATCGGCTTTCATGAGCCGATACCTTTTGTACTAGGTGTGCTAGGCTCTTGAAATCTTCTGATGAAAATCTTTCCTTGATCGGAGCCACCAACCCTTGGAATGCTAACTCGGCCAGCTGTGCATCATCCAGACTTAAACTATAACATCGGCTTCTAACATCACGAAACCGCTGGATATATTCTGCGACTGATTCCTCTGGCTTCTGTATTACCGATGTTAAGTCTATCAAACTCATCTCCTGACTCCCCATAAAGAAATACTTGTGGAATTGCTTTTCCAGATCGGCCCAATCTCGAACTGAGTTAGATGGCAATGAAGAAAACCATGTAAAGGCCGATCCGGATAATAATAACGGGAAGAGTCTAACTCTCAAAGCTTCTACAGCCGATGCCTCTCCACATTGAGCCAAGAATTGGCTGACATGTTCCACTGTAGATACATCATCTTGCCCTAAGAATTTGGAGAAGTCTGGTACTCTGTATCGGCGCGGCAACGGAGCTCTATCAAACCAATCTGGATATGGAGGCCGATACATAAACATTTCCTCCTTCGGTCTTAGACCGAATTGCTCTCTTATCACCTCTGTGACTCTTGCTGATAAATCTTCTTTTGGATCTTTACCGTAATAACGCAGAGGTGGAGTTGATAGCCGATTCTGATTCTGATATTCCCTCGGGTAATTGTACTCAGGAACAGCTTCTGGATAACTCTGTTGATGCCCCCCATAGTACGCAGTTTGATATCCTTGAGGAATCCCATCTTGTTGCCCCCCGGGTATTTGAATCGGCTCCACTGCCTTCTTGATCAAGCTCTGTAATGTGTTCACCAATATCCCAGATTGATCGGTCAACGCATAATGAACTGCTTCATTAAACATGTCTTGGATCGGCTTCTGTGAACTTGTAGGCGATATATGGCTCGATTCGTCAATAAGAACAGGCTTTGGAAACTGTAATTTTTGAATCGGCCCTTGATCTGTCATACCGAAGGATTGTAGACAAAGCTTCTGAAACACCACGATGTTCTGCTCCACTTGTTGTCTTTGTTCTTCGGTCAAGTCTTCCATTGCGACTGGAATCATATTGTCTGTGCTGACCTCTTTTCCAGCCATGTTGAAGTTCTGTGTCCCACCAGGCGTGCCAAAAATATGTTCGCACCAAAAACCACCGGGTGTGCCAAGAAGCTTGTTGATGATCTGGTTTGATGCGATTGAACATACGAAGGCTTGGGAGATCTGCTTAGCTCCAGTGCAGGTCCTAAAATATTTGAGGTTCGTAGGCGTGCCAGTCAATTTGACCCCGCAATTGACAAGGAGAATATTAGCTCAGGGATTCAATCGGTCAATAAGAATCCTGCTAGCCGATTGCCGAAGGAATGCTTGAACATCGGCTGAAAGCCGATGATCTCGTGCCCGTGCCCGGGTCCTCGTTCCCGGGTCCTCGCTTGTGCTCATGCCCGGGTCAGCAGCAATCGCACATCGGCTATCGGCTGATACGAACTGATGTAGGCTCCTTGTAGCCGATGGCCGATGGCACCTGTGTATCGGCTAGGAAACCGATAACGCTATAAATAAATAGATAAGCTGTCAGTATAACATGTGCATCGGCTAGAAGCCGATGATAAAATAGATAGGCAGAATAGTAAGCTAACCGACTGCCGAGGAAACACATGTGCATCGGCTAGAAAACCAATGATAATATAGATGACAAACAGTAAGGATAATACAGTCGGCTTTATAAAAGATAACCTATCGGCTAAGCGCTCCGATAGAACGTCGCATATACACCGATCGGCTCGACAAGGATAAATCTATTATTATCGATCTAGTAGTTCAAACCTAACTGATGCAGCACAGATCGATAATAGTAAAGGAACCTCAACAAACCGATAGATCTAATGCAACTGTGATGTAATAAGATAACTTATCGGCTATACATTCCGATAAAACACTTGCGCAAAAAACATCAACCTAGCAGGAACAACTTATCGCGACAGTTCAGTAGGTCGGACCCAACCGATGCAGCACAAACTGACGATAAGCTACTCCCAGTAAGCTGATAAGATCTACGCACGCGTGATGTGATATACCTGATGGGCCTAAGAGATCGAACCGAACCGATGCAGGCGTAGACAAAGCAGATATATCGTGGTAAGCTGGCTACCATATACCGACTAGAATATCGGACTTAACCGAGGAAGTCCTAGCCGATTGGTAGCCGGGGTAACGAGACTTACCCTCTCGCTGGAGTTCGGACCTAACCGATGCAGCCCGGCTCGAGAAGCAAGAACCCGTTGGTAAAGGGTGTCGATGCGCCGAATTTGATTGATCGAGAGATAGTTTACAAGGTCCCCGGGCATACGTATTTATACCCCGAGTTACATGAGTCCTTATAGGACACGACACACAACTTCCTATCTATAAAAGGAAAACTAACAAGCCCTGATCGGATACGAGATCAGGTTTTCATAAAAATTATCAAGACTACCTAATTTATAGATAAGGTAATTAACTGCCATAGCGTGGTCTTCACGATTCCTTCCCGAATCCGGCTTCTTCTGGATTAGCTCCCAACGGCTGATATCACTTCTTTCCTTAACCGAGTCCGACGCGAACCGTGCCAAATTTTGGCGTTAACAATCTTACAACTTAAACAGTCAAGTTAATTATGGTACAACTGACTATGTGAGTTCCTTCCATAAAAGGTAACTCTAATCATGATGATTAACTATGTGTGTTCATAAAGAAATCTCTATTTAGATTTCCTATCATCTCAGCATATATCGATGATTTTAACATCATCAGAACACACAAAACAAGCAAGCAATCATCTTAGGAATAATTTTCTTACTTGAGAAATTGACCTTTAAGACGAATTCCGAGATGAAATATTTGGTTAAGACCAAATTACGCTTGAGTCTATAATATCCTATTGATATTGTCAACCAGTATCCAAATAATATTGGACAATCATATCCATAAACATTTATGGTCATTCAATCCCTAAAAATGGATCAATATCCATTTAGACCCTGGGATGATATACTCTAGTGCCATTAAAGCGCTTATGTATCTTGTATTTTGCAATATGCCTGAAATTGCATTTGCAGATATCTTGCTAGTTTAAAGTAGCACAACTCCAATAACACCATTGGGTGGGAGTCAGAAAAGATATCCATAGATATCTTTGTGGCACAAAATATTTTAATTCATTATCTGATAAATCAAGCTAAGACCATAGTGGGATATGTATAAACTGGCCAACTAATCCCCAGAATGCCAGATCACGTACTGATTTCATAGTGGTATAGTTTCCTTATAAGAGTCATCAATATAGACTCCAATGGTTACTTCCATCTATCATTCCAAAGTTTTATAAATGGTTTCGTCGAGTGATTAATTATATGCAATAGTTATGTAATATTGATTCCATTTAAATTATCTACCATTATCTACAAAGATAATGATGCTTACGTTGATCAAATACAGACATGTGCATAAAGAGTAATATCATCAAGTATATTACTACTAACCTGTCGGAGGATGAAACCTCGACGGCGGGAAGTCAGGAGACCCCCCTTTTGAGATTCGGCCAGGGGAGTAGTTCTCAGGCGGACGCGGCGTCTGAAGACGATGGATGCTCGGGACTGGAGGCCCGAGCTGGGGGGAAAAGAGGTTCGGACCGTCCGTTTCGGGAACGGACCGTCCGAACCGTGACAATCGCGCGGGAGAGACAGGAGGCGTTTTATACAGGTTCGGGCCGCGCGGAGGCGTAAAACCCTACTCCTGTGTGTGTGTTTGGCTATGAGGTGGATGAATGTGGTATGGTGTTTACAAGGAGAACTCCGGGAGCTCGGAAGCTCACCGGGAACCCGGAGGTGCTTCGGCCGCTCTACCAGCGGCCGGACTCGAGGAAGAAGAAGGAGATCTCTGTTGTCTAAGGCTGGAGCTAACTAGGGCTTAACCTGAGCTTAAGCTGCTAGAGCTCCCCCTTTTGCCTGTGGCTTGGATCCTCCTTTTATAGAGCAAGGGGATTCCACAGTGCCTGGCATACGTGGTGAGAGAGATTTTCCGGTGACTTCTCCTGTGCTCCCGTCCGCCTGCAACGCCCATGCCGGAGTAGGTGCTGCTGCTGCACGTCGTCGTGAGAGGATGGAGCGGAGAGATGTGACGGCGCACGCTTCTGCTGCCTGGTTGTGGAAAAAGGGGGCCTGCATAGTCAAAAGCTTCTGACTACACAGCGAACGAAGCCTCCATAGTCAAAAGTCTTCTGACTGCACGGTCGGATGTCCACGGGGGGCCATCGGGAGACGCCCACACGTGGCAGAGTAGTTGGCAAGTTGGTCCGCGGAGTCCTTCCAGTGAATCGGCATCGGCAGTCGGTAGTCGGCATCGACAGTCGGCAGTCGGCCCCGGGCATCGGCGCCCGGGGCCGATGGAGATGGCGCCCCGGGCGCCCAGCGGGACGTTGACCGTAGCTGGCCGTCTCTTTTGCAGAAAGTGGGCCCGGAGGAGTTGACGTGGCCGGAGATCCACGCGTCCCCGCAGAATGTGGGACCTCCAGTCCCATTTCGCCGACATAACCTATTTCACCCACATCAATTACATGAGAGTGGAAAAATTAGTATCTTGCAAAGTCCTATGACAATCTCACGGACATATTCACTATGTCCTGACCAACTTACACATTTCCAAAAATATGTTCAAAAAATTGGTACAGTACGACTATATGACTTGCAAGAATCAAGAGAGTAATTTCCTAGATTATATATGTTCAAAGCAATATTGTTCTCTTTTCTCCTCTTATAAGTTTTTCCCTACTGGGTTTCTTATAGAAGGTTTTTAATAAAGTAATATATCAACGTAGATATATATCATATCTCTATTTTTCCCACAGGGGTTTTTAAAGGGATATCAATGATATATAATAACTTCTCATATTTTTCTATATGGTTTTAGGGGAAGTTATCCTATATTATGATCCAATGATCATAATCGACATACTGAAATTCTCACATGAGTTTTTTCTTTCTCAAGGTTTCTCAGAGAGAATTCATTTCTATGTCATACCATTTTCTCCTTATATTTTTTCATTGGGTTTTAAAGGAGTTTTAATGGCATATCTATACAATGGTTTCTCCTCAAATTTTTTCACAGGGTTTTAGAGAAGTTTTTCCAAGAAATGGATCAAATGATGATTACCAGAAGCAAATTGATCAAGAGGAAGTGTTACAAATAAGATTGGTTGATGATCAATTAGCACATGTTAATTGTGCTTTTTTTGAATAAACACCTTTTGAGGAAGGAACCTGCTTATACTATGTTCACACCTCTTCATCCTCTATAAATACTTATAATTATCCTATACACAATCACTAATTAAATATATGAGTTCATCTCTCAATTCTTTCGGCTCTACTTCTAACATTAGCAATGGTGATGATCGTTACGAGGTTAGATTGGTTAATATTCCCTCCATCCTAGAAAAAAAATCAAACTCTCGTATATCGAGGCAACTTTAGGAGGTGGAGAAAAAAAAGACTATATTGCCTCTTATTAATTGGAGTACATTATTAATGAGATAAAATTTCTTGATTTATGGATCGAGGGTAAGTAAGAAGATAATAATTAATTTATTTTGGGACAAAGTTTGAACTCTAGGAGTTAATTTATTTTCGAATGGAAGAAGTACTAGTTAATCATGTAGTACTATAGGTTTGTTTAATACTAGCTGTATTATTGAGTTTGTTATCACAACAAATAAAATGCTGCCAGGTGAGACCAAAGTCCAACAAGTTGACATCCAGGGTCCACCCGTAAATCAGTACGCACGGCCCAAATTCCCTGTCAGATCAGAGCCTCAAGGCGACTCCAAGTGGCAAGGGCCAGCAGTGCCGCGTCGCGCTGGTCCGTCGCTGTCCGGGCCTGCCCTCGAAAGTTCCACTTGGCATACGTTGGCGCTGGACCACCCAAGCAGAACTGACACTTGTCTTAGGTAGGTTTGAGTAGAAAAATCCGTGAGTAGGTTTCCAAAATCGTTAAACGATATGTTTTATTTAAATTTTTTTTAAGTTGTTTTAAAAAATTATATAAATTTATTTTTAAATTTATAATAGCTAATACTCAATTAAACATACGTTAATAGTTCAATTCGTTTTACATAATCTTTTTTTTCACTTTCCTCACCTTCAAATTAAGCCTTAGGTCCTATTTGAACTAGCAGTTTGAGCTGAAGTATTAATTATCACACACCTAAAAATTAGATTTATTTGATTTATATATATATAATTTTTTTAAAAAATATACCGTTTAACATCTTTTAAGGGGCGTGCTGACTAAAATCAAGAGAGCAGTTCATTGAGCAGCCCAAACGGACGCAGGCTTAGCTTTTTGTAGCTGTCGGCCCCGCCTGCCATACTCATCGGCCGAGTGCATTAGCGAGAATATTTTGCAGATAACACTCATTAAATCATTTTTCAACACAAAAAAAAGCCAAAAAGCCCGTGTGGTGCCCACCTGCTTGTCTTTGGATCGAGAGGATTCCGAGTGGAAACTCCATTTCTCTCAGCCCCATAGCCCAAAACATTATCACGAGACGTTAGGACGTTCTCCCTGTGAAGTGGAGTATAGTCGTATTTACTGGACCTTTCTATCGCCGTGAAAGAAAAAACATCAAAAAGATAGCCGCGCCGCCCTCACCGCCCACGGCCGTCGAGCAGCCAGGAATGAGATGGCCCCCACTGACGTTGTCACGTCACGCGCGAGTGGGGACCCCAGCTTTGTCCGCGTCGGGCGCTCCACGGTGAAAAGCTGCCAGGTGGGCCCACGGTCCCTCGGGTCAGTGGGCCGTCCAGCTCACGGTTCGGCGTGGCGCGGGCCTTATCAGTTATCCCAGCGCGGCACCACGCTTTCCAACGCGCAACCGGCACCCCACATCTCGCATTCCCGCATGTGCGCAGCGCACACACTTGCGTCCATTAATTAATCGTCTTTCCCCTGCACCTGAGGAGGAATGGCTGATGGATGCCCCCGTCGATTAGCTATGCTCCATTGGATTCCGCAGTGATCTCGCGATTGAATCAATCTGGGAATCCAATCGGGGGCAGAAGGTGGGGAAGCGGGGACATCTGAGTGATCCGTTCTTCGTCAAATCGCCGCCATGTTCTCCCGATCCTACACCAACCTGCTCGATCTCGCCAACGGCAACCTCTCCGCCCTGGACTATGGTGGCGGTGGGGGCGGCGGTGGCGGGGGCCGGCCGCCGCTGGCGAGGCGGATGCAGCGTACGATGACGACGCCGTGGACGCTGGCGGAGCTCGACGAGGAGCGGGCCGGAAGCG
Source organism: Oryza meyeriana var. granulata (assembly GCA_003991445.1). NCBI lineage: Eukaryota > Viridiplantae > Streptophyta > Magnoliopsida > Poales > Poaceae > Oryza > Oryza meyeriana. The sequence goes on along the minus strand of RYFJ01001441.1, from coordinate 49,672 downwards.
TGACCTCCGACGTGCCCTCGTCGCTCGCGAGCGACCGCCTCATCGTCGTCGCCAACATCCTGCCCGTGCGCTGCGAGCGCCGGCCCGACGGCCGCGGGTGGAGCTTCTGCTGGGACGAGGACTCCCTCCTCCTCCACCTCCGCGACGGCCTCCCCGAGGACATGGAGGTCCTCTACGTCGGCTCCCTCCGCGCCGACGTGCCGGCCGCCGAGCAGGACAACGTCGCGCAGGCGCTCCTCGACCGGTTCCGCTGCGTCCCGGCCTTCCTCCCCAAGGACCTCCTGGACAGATTCTACCACGGCTTCTGCAAGCAGACGCTGTGGCCGCTCTTCCACTACATGCTCCCATTCACCTCCGACCACGGCGGCCGCTTCGATCGCTCCCAGTGGGAGGCATACGTCCTCGCCAACAAGCTCTTCTCCCAGCGCGTCATCGAGGTCCTCAACCCCGAAGATGACTATATCTGGATCCACGACTACCACCTCCTTGCCCTCCCGTCCTTCCTGCGCCGTCGGTTCAACAGGCTCCGGATCGGTTTCTTCCTACACAGCCCGTTCCCTTCGTCGGAGCTCTACCGTTCCCTCCCTGTTCGCGATGAGATCCTCAAGTCACTGCTAAACTGCGATCTGATTGGGTTCCATACCTTTGATTACGCCCGGCATTTCCTGTCGTGCTGCAGCCGGATGCTCGGGATCGAGTACCAGTCGAAGAGGGGTTATATCGGTCTTGATTACTTTGGCCGCACCGTGGGGATAAAGATCATGCCTGTTGGGATTAACATGACGCAGCTTCAGACGCAGCTCCGGCTGCCTGATCTTGAGTGGCGTGTCGCGGATCTCCGGAAGCAGTTTGATGGGAAGACTGTCATGCTCGGTGTAGATGATATGGACGTATTTAAGGGGATTAATCTGAAAGTACTCGCATTTGAGCAGATGCTGAGGACGCACCCTAAATGGCAGGGCCGAGCAGTGTTGGTGCAGATTGCAAACCCAAGGGGTGGTGGTGGGAAGGACCTGGAAGAGATACAGGCTGAGATTGATGAGAGTTGCAGGAGGATAAATGAACTATTTGCTCGGCCAGGGTATGTTCCTATGGTCATTCTCAATAGGGCGCTTTCAAGTGTGGAGAGGATGGCATATTACACTGTGGCGGAGTGTGTCGTTGTAACTGCAGTGAGGGATGGGATGAACCTCACACCATATGAGTATATTGTTTGTAGACAGGGGTTTCCAGATTTGGATGGTTCTGGGGATGATGGACCAAGGAGAAAGAGTATGTTAGTTGTGTCAGAATTCATTGGTTGCTCACCATCACTTAGTGGAGCAATTCGGGTAAACCCTTGGAATATTGATACAACAGCAGAGGCAATGAACGAGTCGATTGCTTTATCAGAAAATGAGAAGCAGCTGCGGCATGAGAAGCATTACCGATATGCCAGCTCACATGATGTTGCCTATTGGTCCAAGAGCTATATTCATGATCTGGAGAGAAGCTGCAGGGACCATTTTAGGAGGAGGTGCTGGGGTATTGGATTAGGATTTGGATTTAGAGTAGTTGCTCTTGACCGCAACTTCAAAAAGCTCACTGTGGATTCTATTGTTACTGATTACAAGAAGTCTAAGAGCAGAGTTATACTGCTCGACTACGATGGAACACTAGTACCACAAACTACAATCAACAAGACTCCAAATGAAAGTGTTGTTAAAATCATGAATGCTCTTTGTGCTGATAAGAAGAATGTTGTTTTTATTGTTAGTGGACGAGGAAGGGATAGCCTTGAGAAATGGTTTTCCCCTTGCCCGGATATTGGCATTGCTGCTGAACATGGCTACTTTATGAGGTATGCCCCACCTCGTTGTTTTGTATATTTCAATCGGTACATTACCATTCTTTAGCGTGTCTTGATTGGTTTTGTGCCTTCTGACATAGTTTTTAACTTGTTATAATGCTGTGTAGTATGCCTGGTGAAAGGTTGCCTGTATTATAGCCTTCAAATCTCTTTGCTATTATTTTTCGTAGAACATTTTAGATGATTATCAACAGATCAACTCATCCAAAACATCAATTGAAGAGGAGCCTAAAAATTCTAACAACGTGATAAGTATGTTAGCCTAGTATAGTATGTGTAAGTTTGTAACATTGTGGGAGTTGTGACATTGATCTTGAATGCATTCACATTTTAGGGTATTAGAATCTGTAATGGTATATAGTTGCTCACCAGTATTTTCTTATGTTCTATCTAATGTTTATGACTAACATAAAGTGCCATGATTCTGTTTGGTTGCCAGCTGTGCACTTATGCATGATCCATTGATGTGCTTGCTGACCATCTCAGGAGCATTTATGTTTTGAACTCATCCATCAGTATGCCATCTATGCATCTAGAGAGCGCACTAATATAAGCTGAAATCACATAACACTTATGATGCCATCAGTTGGTAGTGATTGATTAACATTCATAGGTATATGACTCATTGGTTTGAAATTCACTGAAAGGGTTTGAAATTCGAACTCTTCATACTGCATTCCAGAAATTCTTGTTTGTGAACTTGAACAAAGTCCAGCCTGGAAGTTTTGCATGTATGAATGGTTTTACATTATTGTTCATGTTTATGGTGCTTAATTCATCCAAATCATTTTACTTCTTTAGAAAATTTAGTATCAAATTCTCATCAGCCACCCTCTCTTCTGTAGGTGGACCAGAGATGAGCGATGGCAATTGAATAACCAGTGTTCAGAATTTGGATGGATGCAGATGGCTAAGCCAGTTATGAACCTGTATACAGAAGCAACTGATGGATCGTATATTGAAACCAAAGAGAGTGCTTTGGTCTGGCACCACCAAGATGCTGACCCTGGTTTTGGATCTTCACAAGCTAAAGAGATGTTAGATCATTTGGAAAGTGTTCTTGCTAATGAGCCTGTCTGTGTAAAGAGTGGCCAACAGATTGTGGAAGTGAAACCTCAGGTATTGTTTCTCACAGATCATCGATCTACTTTTGCAGTGTTGGCATTTATAATTATTGTGTCAACTAATTTTGCTTACTACTTAGAAGGAACTATTAGAAGGTGCAATCTGCTTCTAGAGTTCTAGTAATGCTGGAATGTTTACATCGTTACTCTGTTTTTTTATGTTGATATTGTAAGTCTGATTTGATCTGCTGTGATTATTAGTTCATAGCAATAGCATCCAATGCATTATTGTACATGGTGTAGTATGATGAGCGACTGGAATAGTGAACCTGCGGATGCTTAACTTCTATAGGATATAGGAGTTGCACTAAAGAAAAAATAGGATTGCTTTCTTTGGCTATCGACAACAATTTACTCTGCTACCTCAGACTTTACATTCCTGCTTTGTTGGATTGCAGGGTGTCAGCAAAGGATTTGTTGCTGAGAAGATCCTATCAACGCTGACGGAGAACAGAAGTCAAGCAGATTTTGTTCTCTGCATAGGCGATGATAGATCAGATGAGGATATGTTTGAACAAATTGGTGATATTATGAGGAGGAGCATTGTTGATCCCCAAACCTCATTATATGCCTGCACAGTCGGCCAGAAGCCAAGCAAGGCTAAGTACTATTTGGACGACACTAATGATGTTTTGAGCATGCTTGAGGCGCTTGCAGAAGCATCAGAGGTGACTGATTCTGAAGAAGCAGAAGAGAGAACATCTATCCCGGAGGAGGCGTGATGATCTTGTAAATCTCCTGGAGATGTCAATGCGGCGATTCCCACCAGCAGTCTTCCTGGAGATGCCAATGCGTCGATTGTCACCAGCAGTCGAAAATTGAAGCCGATTTCCATCAGCAGGAAGTGCAACTTTAGTAATACTCAGATAGTCAGATCAATGTCAATAATCTAGTGCTGCTATATTTTGTGCCTTTTTTCTGCTTTGCGTTATGGTAGTTTTGGAGTAATTCTCATAATATCACTAGATAGAAAGGAGCCTGGAGGGAAAGAATCCATGGCGTAGAACAGTTTTCTTTTACCTTGCTTGTTAGGCACAGTATGGAAGATTGGAGTATTTGCGGGAGTTATACAAGTCGAAAATTTGGTGCGCAATTTTGTATTAGGTTCTTTTAAGTTTAAAGCCATAAACCACTCTAGCAATTATAAGCTAAATCTACGACAGTTTTTTTTCTCTCTCCTGTCGCTCTGACCATGGAACCGTACGTGTGGCTAGAAAGGCCCCGGGGTTACAAATACTCCTACAAAAGAAAAATAATAGTTTGAAACAATACACCGATAAAGCTTAAGCGGAACAAAAGGAACCTTTCTCCAACATCGGATTATGTGAGAGAATGACACAAGATCGTAGAACATGAGAACGTTCAGGGGTGGAGTAATAGTGTAACATGTAGACAGATAGACAACCCCTCAAATTTATCTAGAAACACAAAAAAAAAGTTTAAGAAATGATCGCAATAAAAGTAGTAGTAAAGCAATGGTAACTGACCCTATTGCGTAAAATCCTGATCCGTCCTTGAGCGCTTCTGATGAATTAGAGTATTAGGCTAGTCTTGGACGTATTTTCATCCTGGCTTTGATAGGGTGAGTTGTAGCAAGACGTCATGATATGTTCATATTGTTTTAGGCTTTTATTTGATTTTCCTATTTGGTTGTGTGCATGCCAAATTGATGCAGAGGCCAAATGCATATGCTTAATTAATGAAATGTCCATTATCGGAGAAAAAAATATATAGGATGTTCTTCTACCGTCTTGCATAGGTTTGTTTGTGGTTTAGTAAAAGCATTACATGAAGAAAGAGAAGGGTCCATGGGTAGAAGAATGTATGATTGCATTATATTTTGAAATAAGATTGGATAAAATATGTCCTGTGTTCTATTTTTTATTGTACGGATGAGGGCAATGGTAACACCTCTAACATAAGTGCTGGAACCATCTAGTAGACGTAGAGACGGCTATCTCTATATGTTGTTTCTGCTGTAGCGATAAGACATGCACGCGCACATATCCACAAATACACTCTTTAGCATACACTTAAAAATGACAGAGGCTAACTTTAAATCATTGACCTAACTAAACTAGTGTTAAAAGTTGCATCTATATGTGTGTAATATTATAGACATTAGGCATATCGTTGGTGCATGACCTATAGTCTGAAATAATAGAAGTAGGTGTATATTAAAATATACATGCAAATTTGAGCTTGAGAATTGAAACTTGGGTTAGGACTAGGGATGGCATGGGTCGGCCCACGAATAATATGTGACCAGTTCTAGTTTAAATAAATGAATTAAGTTTTATTTTTAAAATATTAAAAATAAAACTTCGTTTATTTAGTTGAACTAGAGCCGATCACAAATTATTCACAGATCGATCCGTGCCGATCCTAGAATTGCATGCCATTGCACCACACCAACTATAACCAAATGGTAGAAGTAGAATAAGCGCACAAGTTGGAGCTTGATAACTAGAAATTGGCTAGTGAACTGCGTATACCCATGGTTCGCACCAAATACAACCAAATCAAATTAACATATTACACAGTGCAACTTATGACACCAGGACACATATACAACGAGAGAGAAATTTGGACGTCGGTTTAGCACGCAAATCAAGCAACAACGCGGTGCAGCGTCTTTCTTTATGTAGGAACTGGAGAGAAATCCTGGAACAGAAGCAAACGTGCATGCATGACGAGCTAGCATTGCAAAACCTTTTGCATTTGCAACCGGGGAAGCCGATATGATCGATCGAGCTACCTACCTAGCTAGTGCCCAACACCAGGGCTCGGCACGGACCGCATCAGCCTCTCCATCCTCGTGCCACTGATCACCGCCGCCGGAGGCGGCATTGGCATCGTGCGCACATCTCCCCCGTCGCTGGCCGTGGCCGGGTACACGCTGGCCAACCACGCCAACGCGAGCTTCCAAGCACACCACCCTGCCTCCTCCCATGCCTGGCGAGACGCGGCCCTGGCACAATGAGCCGCAGCACAGCAGCAGGCCGCAGTACAGCGCAAGGAGGAGCCCCCGTCTTGGGCGCAGCTGCACCGCACGTTCCCTGTTGATGCCTACGCCGGCAATGAGCCCCATGGTGAGCAAACTGAGAGGAAGCAAACGGCCTCGGCTTGATCAGATAAAAGCTACAAGCTGGTGCTGGATCAGTTCGAAGCTAGCAATAATGTTGTTTGGTCGGAATCGAGATAATGTTGTTTGGTGTTTCAGTGATGGGTGATATCGATCGGTCAGAGTGACCTCAGGTCCGGATGTGGAGTCGGTCACAACTCCACGAGACGCGGCGTCACACCACCGGGTTACGCGAGCCGCGCGCCGGTATATATGCGCGCGGCTCGGCACACAGAAAATCCTCGTTTCCGCTGGGTTTTCTCGCGCCAATTGGCCGCGCCGGGCCGCGGGGCATGTAAGCGTCGGTATATTGGTTACCCGAGCTAGGAAGGCGTAGGCCGCGGCTCGCACGGTACGTGCGCCCAGTTGCGCCGGTCGGCCCCGGACGTACGTGGCTATCAATTTCAATTTCTCCTTTCCGGAACGGCGTGCGCGCGGTCAAATTCTACTCCTGCCAGGGCTGCCCTTTTTGCGCTTCTTTCATGGCAAAGCTAATTCTGATTGAGTGCTGACGTTAACATGCTACGTTGGGTTTACTAGTTAAAAATGGGAAAACCTTTAACCTCGCCACCTCGGTGAACGTCTCATGAGAGTGACGAAACAAACGGGGTCTGGACCAGGGAAATGCACTGTACGCGTCCAATGTCTTATTTTACTCCTAAAATCTAAGGATCTAACAACAAATCAAAGAATATGGTGACAAATTGAACACAACTCAACCAGTTAGGTTTTTTGTGCTAGAACCAACCCACATAGGTTCACTTCCTAGACTTGACTTGTATTATATTTACGACTAAAAAAATAAAGAATATGGTGGTAAACATATATATAAATGTGTGTATACCTTAAGAGTTTGGAAGTGACTCTACTACCTAAATAATCCTAGCTTGGTTCTAAGGGCGTGTTTGGTTACCTGCACGAAGGATGGCTCGCACGTGTGAATGTAGGAAGCAGTTGTTTGGTTGCCCACACGTCCGTCGGGGCCTGGCTCCACGCATGCAAAACGGCCTCCCCAGCTAGGCCCGATGGAAACGTTCGATTTGAGCTTCGCTACTCATTTAGGCTGCGCTCATGCAAGCGTGGGGATGGGCGGGTGCAGGTGTGGGGACACGCGGATACAGGAGGCGAGAGCCGAGAGAGGTCAGGCTCCCGTCACCTCCCTCTCCACCATTTGTTTGCTCCGCTGCTGCCAGATTCGTCGCCTTCTCCATCGCCAGTCACCACGGTCTCGCTAGATCTGGCCATTCTCCACCGCCACCGCCTCCACCTCCACCTCTACCTATTCCTCACCAGCCGTCATCGCCTCCATCTCTTCCTCGCCCCATTTCACCGGCCAGGACGCGGCCTCTACCAAGCTCCCTTCCCACTCCTCAATTGAATTTGACAGCCCAGGAACGATAAGCCTGAGGGTGATGCCGTCCTCCTCTCTAGCCATCGGCTGCCGAATCCAATGGCCACGAGCTCGAGGCCGCCAGATCCGACAGCCTTGAGCTTGGCCGCTGAATCTAGCTGCTCCGGTGGCGGCAAGCGGTGGGGGCAGGGGGTGGGACAAAAAAGGGCGGGGGCCAAAGAAGCGGTGTGTCACACCCCGATCTGGCACCGCCGTACAACGGCACCAGTTAGAGCGTGCCGTAGGAAAACAGCGAGAACTGCCTTTCCGCAAAACCGCGATACAGATACCAGTCCCAGGACACAGCGCTGGTATCCACGGCAATTAGAAATGCATCATTGAAGAACCTTAGATAATTAAATAAATAATAGACATATCCCTTAACTTACGTTGCAGCTTCGGAGCAAGCCGAAGACAGCAACGAACAACACAGAGGCAGCGACAGCAGCAGAATAGCGGACTAAGTACCAACACACAGGCAACGGCTGGGAACCAGGACGAAACCCTAATCTTCGCTTCTCAGCATCTCTAGCATCCAGCTCCCGCGGAGAACTATATATATATATAGATAGCAAGGGTGAGTACTTACGTACTCAGCAAGCCAGGGGAACTTAGGTAGTTGTTGCAAGCTTCAAAAAGAGGCTGGTTATTTTACAATCTGCTTTGTTTAAATCTTTTTAAACCCACTAGTGTGTGCTTCTCAACAATCAAGGCGAGGTAAGTCTCGCCCGATCGGAGTGAGTTGTATCAATCTTTGAATCGGCGCAACTCTCAAGAGTTGGCCTCCGGGATCTAGCGCTATCAGCTGATCCAACCTCATTGGGCCCACAGCCCTGCTGTCCATAACAGCTTCACAACATTTTCCGAAATCAAATTCCCAATCCGCAAACATCATTTCACAAGCAGTTGTCAAACAAAACTACACTAAAAAATCACCTCACATCCGCCCATGACCGTGGGCACGGCTGTTCAAACAGTTGAGACCTCTGCAGAGGGGGTACACTTTACCCACACGACGCGACTCACTCTAGTCACCAGATCACACGCATTGGGTATGATGTGGTGACGTAGAGGTTTTCGCGATAAGGCATTTCCCAAACCCTCCCAGGTTACCCCATGCCAACTAGAGGGGTCCTCAAACCAACAACAGGGTAGGTCCAAGACCATGCCGTGCCAGGAACCCAGGAGGCACCCCCGACGTCCTCCCACATGATCCACAGTCCAATGGCACCCAAGGCATCCCTGGGAGACTGGTTACTCAGCCAGGAGTTATCCCATATCACCCATGTGGTTGTACTGTCATATGTTCAGATGAAATTCCAGAGAAATCGGTCCTTAGCTGCAGTGCAGGAGACTCATCCCGATGGCACGATCCCCGCACCGCGGTTTTCACAAATCATTTTATTTTCAAGGCACCGACCCAGGTGTCGGGTTTTCCAAAGTTTTGTAAACCCAAATTTTACCCATCATAGATATTTTTAAATTTGATAGGCGATCCCCGATACCATGCCCGTCGATACGGATACCGGGATCTATCAAGGGAGGTGACAAGGATGTTTAAGGGAATCACAATCAATCAAGAAAGGCATGCAGCAAATGGGTTGGCGGCCCATCGATCGTTTTACGACCGCAGCCGAGAAATCGTACCAGTGTAACCTAGCGTATACGATTTGTCAAATAAAATACTTGTTCTGAAATATGGGCTCGAGATGATCAAATGTGACTTGTCTTGCTCTAAGGTCTTCACCGGTCTTCGAGAAATCATCGCGAAATCCGCTCTGAACAAAATTCCGGCGATCGTTACTATATGCAAACACATAAAAATCTACACAAAGACCAGTAAAAAGATCTGATTTAGTGCTAATAATAGTGCCATTAAATAAATCTCAATTTTAGAAAATTATTGGAGTTGGAACGGAAACATTCGGAGTTACGAATTGAAGGATATGAATTTCCAAAGATTAAAATGAATTTTGGAATAACTGGAAAGGATTTATTTAATTTCTGGAAGGAATATTCTCAGGAAAAGTCCGAGAAATAGATCTCATTTTTAGAAAAATACTGGAACTAGAATGGAGTCAATCGGCCGATCGGATGAAAAGATATTGATTTTCGAATATTAATTGATTTTCTGGATAACTGGAAAATGATTTTATTAAATCTCTGGAATGGAATATTCTCTGGAATCTTTCACTGTGACACTGACAGGTGGGGCATACTGCACATGGGACCCACGAGTCAATGGAGAGGAGCAGGGTCACACATGGATGGGTCACTGACATGGGGCCAAGGGCATCCCGGGCCCACATGTCTGTGGAAGGAGAGGAGGCAGCTGGCGGGTCAGTGAGAGAGGGGGCCCGCACGTCGGTGAAACGGGCGCATGGACCGAGTCTGCTGAGGAGGAGAGGTGCCTGGTGTATGGGCGTGGTCTGGGGTGGACCAAGACAACCGGGCCTGCTTGTCAGTGGCATATGGATACGGAGACCGTGTTCACGGTTTGGGAAGACAACGGCCGTCACTGCCCGGGCAGGGCCACTCGGCAGGGGCGAGGTGGGGGCACAGAGCGACCGAGATCGATGGTCCACGGCGGTGGGAACTCGTCAGCGAATGGCGGCGTCCGGGAGTGAGTGGCTGTGCTGGCAAGAGGAGGAGACCGAGGCGATGCAATTGAGTGGCTCGGATTTGGCCAAAAGCGAGCGATGGTGGCCGTTGACGAGAATGTCGAGACGGCGGAGAGAGAGAAGAGGAAGGTAGACGATGGCGACGGCAGAGAGATAGAGGAAAGGGAAAGACGACAACGGAGGCCATGGCGAGCAAGGAGGAGAGAAGGACGGCGGAAGGGAGAGAAAGATCGGCCGCGGTCGGCGAGGGAGAGAAAAGGGGAAAGAAGACGTCGGCGGCCATGGCGATGGGATGCCGTAAAGGAAACGTTTCACACATGAAATATGCGGCACGGGGTTTGGCTATTTGAACTCCGCAAGGTTTAATTCCCAGAGAGCGTTTGGGGCTCACCGACGAGGAGATGCAGCGTCGGCAGTGGCGGTCCAGGGTACAGGTGGGTTGGCGATGATGGGGGGACGATCGGGAGGGGTTGGACGTACTCGGTGTAAGCGAGGGGCGGAGTACAGTGGAGAACTTCGAGGAGGACGTGGAGCCTGAGCGTGGGTGCGGAGGAGCCGGCATGATTGATCGGTAGCGGTGGCGGCCGAGCTCGGTAAGAAGATACGGTCGGCGGCGTCCGAGGAGGAGAGCGGAGAAGGGAAAAGGAAGTAGCTCTCGGGAGGGGTATTTATAGGCGAGGGGCGGCGAGGGGAGAGCCGGCTTGGGTTCCAATCATGGAGGGGGGAGGAGGGGGAGAAAAGGGCGCGGCGGCGAAATTTTGAGCTGGTGGTGAATTCAAACATGCGGCCGGGATGCCCGAGGCGGCGGAGGCGGCTATCGGATGGTTCAATTTGGAGTCCGCGCACGGTCTCTGCTGAGGGTGTCATGGCGCGGTCAAGGACGCGGTGGCGGAGGCGGGACCACGGTGACGTGCGCGGGCGGCGGCCCTTTTGACTGAACAGGGCGCGGCATGAGACAGACGAAAAAGGGAAAAGGAGGCGGGAAATGGGGCGGCGAGGCTGTCCGCTCCGTGGCGGCTAGCGGCATGGAGAGAGGGAGCGTGTGGGGCGCCGGCGGGGACCGAGAGGGGCCTTGTTGTCGTTGGGGAGTTCTCACCGGATTTGACCGAACACCTGTGGTGCTGGAATAGGGACGGTTGGAGGAGGAAGATATATAGGGTTGGCGATCGACGGCTCACAGGGTGTGCGGGGAGAACGCGTGGCAGCGATTGGCTCAGCGGTTTATAGAAGATCGGACGGTGCGGTGGGCACGCGCGGGGAGGGACATGTGGCAGGATCTGGCGCGGGACGGGCGAGCGCGGGCGAGCGAGGAGAAATCAACGGCGGCCGAGTGGCGCGCGCGGGCCACGTGGACGCGTGGCGCGCATCCGGGAGAGCGCCAGCTCTGTGCTGCTTGGGCCGGGGAAAGGAGGGATGGAGGCCCAGAGGAATAGTGTGGTTTCTTATTTTCTTCTGGATTTTATGTGTAGGGATACTAAGAGATTTCAAAGATGAATTTGAATTCAAATTGCATGGTTGGCCTTAGGGGAAATCAAGGAATGCAAGGAGGTGGGTTTCAAGGGTATTTTATATATTTTGGAATTGGATCTTTTTCCGAGGATTTTTGCGGGGATCTAAAGAGAGAAAATTCAAGGAGGCGGATTAAATTCAAATTATGCCATTTAATTTGAATTTTTGGGGGCGACTCAAGGAAATTTTCAAAGAATTTTCCCGGGACTTTGGATGGAGACGAGACGTATTTTGGGTGGATATATATACATGTACATATACATATATATGGGTATGCTCACGGAGGGTTTTACGTACATATATATTTAGAGTGGTGTGTATATATATATATACACACATAATTTGGTGGAGCTAAGTAGAAGGATTGGCATACGTATATACATGGGTTTATATACGTAGGTGTGTACTCAGGGATATATATATATATATATATATATATATATATATATATATATATATATATATATATATACACATGGTGCATATATGTATAGCTATGTCGACGGAGAGGATTCGGATGGTGGTTTGACACCCAAGCGGTATATTCAACTCGGGATTTTCTCAGGGATTCAAGGGAGAGAGAGAAAGCAAAGGAATTCACGGAAGATTCAAAGGAGACGATTGAAGGACTTTGCCGTTAGGGTTTGAAGCGGAGTTCGATAACGGCGAGTCGAGATCGAAGATTATTTCGGAATGGAGGATTTTGGTAAGGGTGGATTGTTGAGATTAAGAACAGGATTTTAAATCGAGATCTAGGCACGACATACAACACAGCACGCAAGAAGCAAAATTTTCATAGGTAGATTTTAGCAAATTATCGTTTAACGTCTCACTGAAAGCGGGGCGTTACACGGTGGAGGAGCGTGGGAGTGGCCAGCGGTAGAGAGGAGACGGGGAACAGTCAACGGCGGAGGAGCTAGGGAACGACGCCTTTTCTTTTTTTTTATCTTTTTTTCGATCAATCGAGCCATCGAGGCTAGGGTATAAAAATAACACTTTTACTGTATAAACCAGGTAATGGATTATTTGCATATTTATTTTTTTGCAGTTTAACAACAATTTATAATTAAAACAATTGGAAATATTTAAATGTAGTTCAAATAACCTATTTTTTAGATGTTTAGAATTCACAAATTTCTATTCATGAAGTGCGAGAGGTAACCTCACCTTCAAAAAAAAGGAGGTAACTATACTTAACCTCATGCAACTAACCAAACAAGATCTCCCATGTTAAACTCATCCATACGACCAACCAAACACCAACTCATCCTAACTAGATTGAGCTAATATATGCAACCAAAACAAAGCCACTTGTATCAATCACCCTAGCCAGGCTAATCTCATCCAGGATGACTCATGCAAACCAGGCGGAGACCATCCAGACAACCAAACAGACCTTACAGCAATGAATAAGGATGAGCAATTCCGCCCACATGAATTTGAGATGCACCCCGGCAATTACCACAACATCAACAGACAACAGGGAGACATGATAACAACGACCACACAGCTTCACCGAGTGGATGACTTGTCCAGGAGATTTTTACTCATGTATTAACCATGTTGGTCCTTTTCCAGACGACAAACGCAAAAGAGGAGGCACTCAGAATCCCAGGTCAGCTTAGCATTTCTTTCATCTCCATGTCTTTCAATATCCAGATGATTCTTTTCCCTAGCTAGTACCCTTGCATGATGAAGTTTCTCACCTAGGACCCACACCCTCATTTCCATCCACATTTCTGTTCTCTTAGAGCAACTCCAATGGAGCTCCTATTCTAGCCCTCATCTCAAATTTGAGGGTTTGTAGACAAAAATTTGTCTCCAACCGAAATCCTATCCAAACTCTTACCTGGAGGGAACTCTTATCCGGGGGAGCCAACCCCCTAGATGTAGGAGGCCCTCATCCCCTCCCCGCGCCTCTCCTGACCCCCTCCTGCCTGTGTCGGCCGCCGGCCGCCGCCCCCTTCGTCGGCTCCCGGCTGCGTCGGCCATCGGCCCCGCCGCCCCCTTCCTCTTCCCTCCCGGCCGCCGGTTGCGTCGGCCTCGCTCTCCCGGCTGCGTTGGCCCTGCCGCCCCTTTCTCTTCCTCCCCGGCCGCCGGCTGCGTCGGCCTCGCTCCTGGCTGTGTTGGCCCCTGACCAGAGAAAGAGGAAAGTGAGAGAGAGAGGAGAGAAAGAGAGAAAAGAAAGGGAGTGGGTCACTGACCAGTGGGCCCCAGCTAAAAATATGAGGGATCGGTTGGAGTGTGCAGTGAAATAGGAGATTGAATATAGATGAGAGAGCTCTTATTCTAGCTAATAGGGGGTCAAATTTGAGAGTTCGATTGGGGTTGCTCTTAAACAAGAATATCGCCCATTTCATGTTCACTTTTATTAAATTTAGCCAGGAAAACACCTTTTCCTCGTTCTTCCAGGGGAAAGTTTCTTCCAAGTGCTTCACATCTTGCCAATTGGGCATTAGGGCCTACGTATGTAAAATTACTATGGATTGAAAATGGATAAGGATGAACCATTTTATCTGATAGTAAAAAAAACCACCATCCGTGGTCACATAAGAAAAACTATTCGTATTCAAAGTTTCATAATTTTTACCATTATTTGGAAATATCTAATTTATAATAAGGACTCAGGAGTATTATTTGTGTCTGAGCCAAATGTCGATCTTTCAGATTGTATCTGCATTTTTATATGAATATTAAACAAAACATGGTTTTACATCCCTTAAATTCGTGTTAGTAAAAACTCATTTTTACACATTGTTATGTTGTAAAAGATCCAACATTCAGCCGATTTGTGAAGATATTCAACTCCAATTTGTGTCCATTTCAACAACAAGATGCTTATTCATTTTTGTCACTATTTGAACATATTTGATGCTTGATACATTCCGATCCTTAAAGTTTGATCAGTTCTTACGAATATTTTACATGATCTTGCGAAAATCATGTATCTGCAATAAATCTTTTAGAACTCAACCTTTCTAAGCTACTTTGTTAGATGTTGGCAACTTTTAGCTATGCAAAAGGTTCATAAAGATGGAGGTCGACATGCTTTCAAGTAACAAAGAAAAAGTTGGCACTTGGCAACCATTCGTAGTATTCACTGTAGCTGCATAATGTAACAGAATAAGCTTGTAGCTGCTGATATCATAGACCTGCTTGCTGACTCATACAGCCATACTTGGCCCAATGTGGCTGGTGATTTTGAAGTCACAATGTGTGCAGTAGCACACATCTGGCCTAAAATGTGGTAACACGAGAGTAAGCGACCAACAAACCATTAGTTAGTTTCGATAATTGTTGTTAATTATCCCCACAAATCATTTTACATTTTATGTGTGCACTTCAACATTGAAAGTCTATTTTTTGTCGACGGTTATTTGGGCTGTATGTTTCTAGTTCAACTTAGTAAGAGAGAGGTGAAAGCTCAGTTTTGAAATTCTGTGCCGACTCAAACCAATGTCTTATCCTAATATTATGAGTAGTTTTGGACATGGTTCACAATATCGAAAAACGAGAAATTCTGACCAATTCCGATCAAATTCTAATCAAATTTAATGTTTCAAATTTGAATTTCCTGAAAACCATTCGAATTTCTCCTCGGTTTTCATTGAAACTGTAAACCCTGGTTATGATAATGCCAAACTAAGCCAAAGCCCAAAGGCATTGAGAGAAAACATTCAAGGACCTATATGTAAATATAAAAGATCATAAAGGTCAATTTGCAAAGAAGAAGAAACGAGAAAAATCGCGGGAGAGGAGTGGCCCAGAAAAACCAAAATAAACAGAGTCCGCCAAGAAAACGCACCAGAAAACACAAAGCAACCCCCATTACCCCCACGGGATCCAACCGGGTTCTCCTCGTCCTCCTTTCTCCTCCCTTGTGGCAACCCGATCGAAGATACGCTGCTTCCCAATCCGATGGCTCCTCTCCTGTCGCCACCGCTGCTCGCCGACTCGGTTGCCAAGTTCCATCGCTCCTCCACGCCGCCCACCCTCTGCTCCGGCAGTGTCCGGCGATGGGCAATCACAAGGTTCGCCGGGGCCGGGAGGAGGAGAGACTGGCACCGGAGACGGCGGACGCCGGGAAGGAAGGACCTGACGGTTTCTGCGGTGGCGGCGGAGTTGCCGAGCTCCGGGGGTGGCGTCGCCGAAGATTACTACGCCGTTCTTGGCGTTGTAAGTGTGACTTACCATTGTCTAAAAAGAAACTGTGTTTTTCCATTTTCTGTGTGCACTACATATTACCTATTTTCAGTTGTTCTCTGTTTTATTTCTATACTTTGGACGAGTTAGAAAAGAAATGGTAGATGGTAGATACTCCTTTCGTTTCAATTTACTTGTCATTCTACCATTTAAATATTTTATCAAAATATTTTTTTATTCTCGCATTCTAAAGTACTTTTAGATGTGTGTGTTTTTCTTTTCTACTCTTAATCAATACAGTCATACTAGTACTCCTTATAAAGAATTTAATGCTTACTTTGAAAAATTAATTAGAATGTAATTAATGAGGATAACAATGTATTTGACACATCTGCTAGTTTAATGTGAGATTTGCTAGAACGGTAAATAAATTGAAATGGAGGGAGTATCTTGCCATTATTCAGTATTCACAGTGCTGCAGAATACCGAGATGCCAATCGTTTCATACTTTCAGATGCCGGATGCTACACCCCAGCAGATCAAGAAAGCGTACTACAATTGCATGAAAGCATGCCATCCTGATCTCAGTGGCAATGACCCCGATGTGACCAACTTCTGCATGTTCATAAATGAAGTTTACACGGTAATCTGGACTCTTGAGAGATCGAAGTCTGCTACTTTTTGGAGCGTTCTGTTTGCTTTTCAAATTTACATGCGAAATTAACATGAGCAAGGGATGGGCAGGTGCTTACCGATCCCATCCAGCGAGCGGTGTATGATGAGATTCATGGCTATGCCGCAACAGCAACCAACCCCTTCTTTGATGACAATGCACCCAGGGATCATGTGTTTGTCGATGAGTTTAGCTGCATAGGTATTATTAACTAATATAACTGACAGAAGAAAATAAAAATGGTTTATCTTAGACTATACATTCTTTGGTAGTTGTTGGCTTCTATTTAATTTCATCTCGCATTTATACAGGATGTAAAAATTGTGCTAATGTGTGTTCTAAGGTCTTCCAAATTGAGGAAGATTATGGACGGGCAAGAGTTTACAATCAATCAGGCAATGCCGATCTAATTCAAGAAGCTATTGACACTTGGTGAGATTGTCAAATTTCCAAATTTTGCTACAAATCAGGAAAAATTGCTACAAATTTTGCCAAACAAATTTCACTGTACCCCCATTTGTATGCTAACTAATATTACTTTTCTGAATTTCTGATATGCAGTCCAGTTGACTGCATCCATTGGACATCTGCTGCACAGCTTTCACTCCTTGAGGATGAAATGCGAAGAGTGGAGAGAGTGAACGTAAGGAAAAAAAATCAGAGATATTTCCAATATTGTCATGTCTATCAGGCAGTAGTTTATCTGTTTGTTTTTTCCAAACCTACCAGATTGTACTACATTGCAAAAGCATATTAATTTTTCTTCTATTTGAGCAGGTTGGTTTGATGCTTGCTGGGATGGGAGGTTCAGTTGATGTGTTTCGGATGGTAATTTCTTAGTACATAATTTAAAATTTATTATCCATTCTAACACTATTATGTGCTGATGGATGACCACTTCTTTTGCAATATTTTGTAATTCCACATTGTCAATTCAAACCAACGCATAAGTTCATTGGAAAAGAATGGTTTAATTTTTTCTGTTGCATCCAGCACTAGATACCTGGTATGATGTACAGTGGATTTTCTGAAGTTTGAGCCACTGTTTCTTCAGAAGTTCTTAATTTTCCTTTTGTCTTTTCTCTGTCAGGCAAGTACACGATGGGAGAAAAGACAGGCAAAAGTCTTGGTATAATTCTCTGTTCGATACATTGCTTTAGTTAGACACACATAAGAAATTCTAATTTAAGATTTTTAGGATGAGACTTCAGTATTTCACATATATACTGTCTTTCTTTCTTTGGAACCTGTCTATACCTTGCAGGAAAAGGTCAGAAGACGTATGAGCCAAGAAGATTCTGGTAAGAGCAGCTCATGGAGTGATGTCTGGGGAGCACCAACAAGATATCGAAAGAATGGTAAATCTAGTACCCATACCATTTGGATTCCCATCCCTAACCTACTTGTTAACTCTCATGCTTACACATTGAGCAGAAGAGGAAGCAAGGGAGAGAGCGAAGCGAGCAGCGGCAGCAGCAAGGAGGTGGAGAGAATACTCAAGGAAAGGAGCAGACAAGCCTCCCACATTCAAACTTCCAGGGGCAGTGTCCAACAAGGAGTGAGAACACAATCAAATGAGAATTTTTATCCAGCAATGCTACCTAACCCACACTGAAATCGTGTATAGTCTAATTATTTGCAGAGAGCTGTATAGCATTTGCTCTCTCGCCGTCGATTCCACATGACCGCCTGTTATATCTTGAAATATTCTGCTAGAAATAGTTGGTGTTGGTCACCCCATAGAATACAGAATCACAGATTCCACATGTAAAACAAGTGTAGAAAGCAATACTGTACCAACTGCTACTCACACAGACACATTTATGTTATCAAAGGTTAGAAACTTGGTTATACTGGTACTGGAGTTGTGAAAACACAGATTAAAGTTAGCAAGTTTTGATCCAAATAGGAAGACAAATCATTTATTCATGGATATAGCTAAAATTGAAGGGATTGACTTACAGCATTGCGACAAAAATCTGAACTAATCTTCCATTCTTCCCTAAACAAATACTAATGGGGTTATGATGAGTCTTTCATCTGACGGAGCAAGCAACAGCATGAGCCCACGACCTGAGATGCGCCCTCATGGCCGGGCCATCGCTCGGGTGCGGCATCGGCAACGGCGAGCACCGCGCCGGCGCGGCGACGACGACGAGCATCTGCCGGCACTGCTCCTGCCACACGTCCCTCCGCTCCTCGACCTCCCGGCTTCTTGCAGCTGCGGCTGCTCTCCTCCTGCCTGTACCTGCCACCGGCGCCGCCTCCCCGACCCCACCAGGATCTTGATGGCCGCAACCACCGTCCGCCTTGCGGATCTCCGTAGAATCCCGCTCCCCTGGCTGCAAATCTCCTGGTCCAAGAGGGGGGTTGATCTGCTGCTTGGCGGACAGCGGGAGGAAGACGCTAGAGTAGAACCAGAGGGAGTCAATGCTGGCGAAGATCTCCTTACCTTTTTCCATGTTGTATTCTTGGTTAAATTCTCTGCGGTTAGTGTACAAGCGAGGGAGTAGTGTATAAGCGGTTGGAGACAGCGATTTGTGCTCCGTGTTCGGCGCTTCGGTCCATTGGTTTGATCTAGACTCTTTCGAGTGTAACAGCTTGAGAGAAAAAAGGATCTACCTTTTACACGGCCTTTTAGGAAGACTAGATTAGATTTTAAGTCGGATCACTCTACCAAGGGATGAGCTGGCGGGAAGGAGACCCTCTTGGGCTGGCCAGTGGATATCTGGAAGCCTTCTTTTTTTTGCGAAATGAGCGAGTTGTAAAGCGTTATCTCCATAATAATTCATCCATTTCAAAAGCATGGCTACAATGTCTTATAATGTTAGAAGGCATGTATCTAGACTAGGGTTAGCCAAACTGTACGGTTACCACATGGTTATTGTGGTTATCGCCTAAACTGCTAGGGTACGATATTGGTTATCGGTAGTTTGGTTTAAACAAATTTTATCTAAATTTAAATTTTTTTAAAAAAATAAAAAAAATTCTAGTAGGTAGTACTTAAATTATGGATCACTATAGTGAAGAAAGTTTGTGAAAATAACGAAGTTTACTTTATATTTTGGAGCTTCATTAAAATTAAAAAAAATAAGAGATGGGTTGGGATATAATTTCTACTTTATTTAAGTGTAAAAACGATAGCAAGGGTTATGAAAAAAATTGTGCAATATTATATTCTTTTTCTAGAGATATCCATAATTTTTTCATGAATTTTCTATAATTTTTTAGAATTTTTAATACGTTTTACAATTTTTCTATAATTTTTTCTTTTTAGCTTCAACATACCGCGGTTACTACGGCTTACCGTGTGGTTACCGCACGCCGCGACCTTACCGTGATAACCGTGAAATTTAAAAATTTTAAATTCAAATTTTTAGAGATGAATTTCGTGTGGTATTGAGCCACATAACGTAAGGAGCGGTGACCCTCCAAAAATGATACCTTGAACACTGATCTAACATAAAGTTTAACAGTGATATGAATGTATTTATAATCATGAGCCAACGAATAACGTGAATTGAGTGCTTTGCCGGTTTGCATTGATGCGTACCACACTGCTGAAATGAAAAAAATGTTGAAATTACAGGATCATGTAGCTTGAACAACGTTAGCATGTCACGTATGTAAGCGAAAAGAGATTAAGTTCTCTAGGATTCGGTGAGGTTTGGTACAAGCGAGAGAGGAGGGTAGAAGCAGTTGAAGGCCGGGTGATTGTCACACCCTGAATTTTCCTTAATAGAGCCACATAAAAATACACATAAAAAATTACCTAAAAAATTATTTAAATAGGGCAAAGGAAATTAATTAATGGTGATAATACAAAATAATAATCTATCATGGCTGGGAGTATTTTTTTTGTATTTCCCTTGCCAAAATACACTAACAGGATTTTTATTGGAATTTTTAGAGCACTGGAAGTAATTTTAATAATTCAAAATAAATTGTCGAAAATTCTTTTTATTTTTCTTTTTCCCCTTTCTCTCTGTTTTTCTTTTTCTCCTCCCGCTGGGCCACGGCCCATCCCTGTTCCTCGGCCTGCCGTGGCCCACACGCACGCCCCTCCCCGCTCTCTATCTGCTGTCGGGCCCCACCTGCCAGCCGCGCGCCCCCGCTACCCCTCACTGACAGCCGGAGCCCGCCCGTCAACCCACTTATCCGCGCGGCCCTCTCGCCCTCTCTCTGCATCGGGGCCTCGCCCATCAGTGGCCGCTTCCCTCCTCCACTCTCCCTCCCGCTAACATGTGGGACCGGGCCCCCACATGTCAGCCCCGTCTTCAACCTCCGGCTGAATCGGTCGGAGGGGATCCGCTCCTCCATGCCATGCAATTTCGCCTCGGCCCGTGATCTCCTATCCTCACACGTGGTTCAAACGGCACGGACTCGGTCTCCTATCCATTCCCTTACCTTCTCCATCCCTCTCGCCCAAGTCCACGGGCGAATTTTGCCCACTATCGCAGCGACCGCCACCCACGATTCCGCGAAATTACACCGCCTCGGCCACGATCTCTGTAGCCCGAGCCCATATAAACGCTCCCCGTCCTCTCCTCTATCTTTACCCTCAAACCTCCGAGTCTCTCGTGCCCTCTAACCCGCTTAGCGCCACGATCCCAAACCGCCGCCGAGCTTCGCCAACTCCAGCCGAGCGTCGCCGCCGCTATAGCTGCCACTGCTCTCGTCTCTCGCCACCACCGCCTTCGCCGCACTCCAGAGCATCTAGGCCGCCAACCCCGCGTGCTCCATTGCAGCCGAAAGCCCGATCTCCACGTCGTCCCTTTCGGTCAGAGCCGCCACCAGCCTTCAGCCGCCAAATTCCGCCAATATACTTGGCCATTTTGGCCCTAACTTCCTCCTACACGTTTGCTAGGATCCCCTCGTCGACGTCCACCCTTCCGCCGCCGTCGATCACCATCGAAACGCCCTCGCCGCTGTGCTCCCAAACCGCTGCGCCGTTCCCCGCTTCGGCTCACCACCGTTCAACATCTCCCCGCCGTCACCAGCTCTCGGTGAGGCCCCCATTCGCTTCCTCTTCTTCCCCGCCGCTCACTGCCACTCTCTGGGGGCCAGATGGTCGCCGGCGGCAACCATCGGGCCTCTCGTCCCGTCACGACGCGGCCGCGCTAGCAGGGGCGAGCCCCCTTTGTTCTGCGCCATTCGATCTACCCCGGGGTAGATCTGGACTGGCCGCGTGGCGCCCCGCGGCCGCCCGCTTCTTTGCCACGTCGGCGCCACCTTGGCGCCGCGTCGGCCTCTCGGTCCGACGTGGCTGCCGTGTCGGCAGCCACATGGCCAGCTCCTGTCAGGCCGTGGTGGACGCGGTCCACCGTGCGCCGCCCCCTTGACGTCACTGACCCGTGGGCCCCACCTGTCGGCGTCGGCCCCACGGTCCGCTGACGTGATAACCCCTTTATTTGCGCAATAAATCATTAAGGGATTACATTTGTATAATAAAAACATAGAGAAACTTTAAAAATTCATAACTAATTAATACGAGCTCCGATTAATTCTATTCAAATTTCATTAAATCCAGAAAAGTTCCAAGAATCCATTAAAAATACTTTTAGCCCTTGATTTAGTGCCTACATGTACTGTTTTTAATTGTTTGTGCTTTGATTGCTATAGAATCTGACGCTGTCGACTCTCCCGTGTATTACGAGGTTGTTGCAAAGTTTGTAGAGCTAGAGCAAGGCAAGTTACATCATTCGTACGATCATATCACACCTGTTTATTGCAAATTAATTGTTTTAAGTCAATAAATGTGCATGTTTTCTTTATTTCTTGTGGGAGGTTTGACATATATAGATGCTATATGATGGCCACAACTTGATCACCCCTTTATGCCTTTGTAGCTTGGATAGCAATTTTATTAGCTGGCGCTTGGGTAGCCTGGTCGATACGGTGTGCCCTGTCAGCAGGTGCAACCTCAGCGTGGTGTGGATGGTTAGGGAGGAGTTACGTGAACGGTCTTGTCACAGCCTCTCGCGGAGTGTCGTGGTGACACACCGGCACACGGGAACGGGTACAGGGCTGTGTCTTGTGGGTACAGTTGTATACCTCTGGCCAGGGTTAAAAATCTATTCGAATAGTCGCACCCGTGATTATGGGCATTTGGTTGAGACTCACCATGATTAGTCTCACCTTAATAAATTGACTAAAATTCGTTGTAGAGATAGAATGGATGGTTTGGCCTGGTCAACGTGGGGTAGCGTTGATCGGTGGTGGATTAATCTTGCTAAATTAATCAATCTTTTTACTATTTGCGAACTACTATTATTTGTAACTGCTTTTACGCAAATGAACCCCGAGCCTATCTTTGTCTCCCGTGCATTGTGCATACTTGTGGGTGTGACTTGTTGAGTACTGTAGGTGGTACTTAGTCTTGCTCCCTTTCCCCCTCTCAGTGGTGGAGTACCTATCCGACGAGGATTGTTAAGAGGACTAGGCTGGATCGACCGTCAAGATGCCTGTGGATTGGAAGCCTATGCGTGGTTAGCGGTTTTCTAGGCTTTCTTTACCTTTTACCGCTGCATTTATGTAAGACACTTTTATTCTGTTTGTAAGACGTACTCTGTATGGCGACTTGGTATTGTGTACACTGGCTTTCCTAGACAGGAATTTAATACACAGGAATGTTCAGAATTTTGGTTGTAAATTTCTAGGCGTTACAAGTTGGTACCAAAGCCGAACTTGACCGTAGGACCAACCAAATGGAAACCCTAAGAGCCCTCTGAAATTCTCATTTGCATATGCCTCTTGGACTTGGAATTATTTCAGAAAAATTAGGAATTTATTCTCGGATTGGGATAAAATCTTAGCCCTTATTTGTCTGAAATTTTTGAGTCAGGTCAAGTCGAGGATGGAAATTTTATTCGAGGGTCATGGTATGGATGTCCAAATTTTTGGGAAAACATTGGTTTGTCGGGGGTGATGTATAATTTAAGGCATGTATAAAATTTTTTCCAATCGCTTTGCAACTATTATTTGAATTAATTTAGTATTATTCTATTCTGTTGTATTATTCTGCTAGTTTCTTAATAGAGTTTATGCGCAAAATTATTTCATTCATACAATTGTTGTTATTTCCAAATTATTTACCATTTACTTTATTTAGATCTGAGCATACATTGATTCTCCCTCCTTGCCTTCCCAACCAATGTGGAGCAGAGATGGGACGTTTCATGGAAGAACTTCACATGTTGAGCTTTACATTGGGGTACAACTATGCCCCCGAGTACACCGCCGTGGAACCAATGGAGGGTGAGCTCCCACATCGTGTCCGCTTGGAGCTGCTAGGCGAACAGTACCTCCTACCAGCCAAGGAGATCAAGATCGGTGGGCGTACCTACGACCACACCTGTTAGGAGGTAGCTTTTTGTCTGCTTGGAGAGCTACGCTGGAGGCATCACTCTACCCTCCGCACCACGTCCTACTGCTACCTCCCCAGCCGGGCACACTACCAAGTCTACAGTACCTTCCAGCCGGCTGACACAGAGAACGACACCACCATCGTCCACATGAGGCGAGCGTTGTGGGCCATGGACTACATGCACGCCAAATGGGTGCGTGCGGCCCACGACAGGGAGGATGCCAACTGGTTGACCTTCATCATTCTCCAGAACAAGATCGACCGCCTGAAGAAGGAGGTCACGGAGCTGAAGGGACAGCAGCCACCCGGTGGGGCCAGGATCCATCTGACTCTGAGGAAGAGGACCCTTCCTCCGGTGTGTATTCAATTGGTTCCCAGGAATGGGCCACACACACCGCCAGCACCAGCACCAGCACCAACACCTACCCAGCTCTAGCTCCAGCGCCAGCTCTAGCACCAGCAGCCGCACCAGCACCAACCGGCGGAATGATCAATGCATCGTCGAGTGACAGCAGCTCTCACGGCAGCACCAGCATTTATGGGGGCTTCACCTCCACCGATGATAGCAGTTCCTTCAGTGGATCCCGTACTTGCAGCAAAGCCAGTTCGTCGGCTCACGGTAGTGAGGACTATGTGAGTGGATCCAGGAGTCGCACAGATGACGAGGTGGGCGACGAACAAGAGACAGAGTACGACTCGGACGACCGCAAGAGCCGCTCAGAGCACTAGATGCGCCGTCCCTAGTTTTACCTTTTTCTTAATTTAATTTCATGATTAGTTGTAATGTCAGATGTTGCTTTGGGGTTAGTTGGTGATTCATACCGTCTGTTGTGGTATGGCCGCCTCAGCTAGGAGTTGAATTGTTTTTGTTATGTTTCCTAACTATGCACCTCAATTAATTTAATTCAATCACTTAATTACCACTCCTGTTTCTGAGCCGCCTGTTTTTCTCCTTCCCTTCCACCTCCATCTCCCTTCAGATGGTGAACACTAGGACTGGTAACCACGCTGTTAGTGACGCTAGTGCTACAAATCAACAAGATGGAGCGCCACAGAACAACGGGGCTCCCCACCACATGCCACCTCCATTACCCAAGAACCCGACACTCACCCAGGTTCTGGCCAACCAGAACTAGATGATGGCAATCATGATGCAGTAGATGCAGCAAAACAACCTGCAGCAACAGTAAC
Organism: Oryza meyeriana var. granulata; assembly: GCA_003991445.1. Taxonomy (NCBI): domain Eukaryota; kingdom Viridiplantae; phylum Streptophyta; class Magnoliopsida; order Poales; family Poaceae; genus Oryza; species Oryza meyeriana. The sequence goes on along the minus strand of RYFJ01001441.1, from coordinate 24,682 downwards.
ACCAGCAACCTCACATTCCAGCCCTCGCTCCCCAGTCTAAGCTGCTGAGTTCTTGAGAGTCAGGCCACCTACTTTCTCAAGCACCACCAACTCTATGGACACCAACGACTGGCTGTTGGCGATTGAGAAGAAGCTCAACCTACTCCAATGCAACGACCAGGAAAAGGTCGCCTTCGCCACGCACCAGCACCAGGGTCCCGTCTCAGCTTGATGGGACAATTTCCTCATGACCCGCATCGCCACAACTGAGGTCACTTGGGCTGAATTCTGCCACAACTTCCGGAAGTCCTAGATTCCGGCTAGTATTGTGGCACAAAAGAAGAGGGAGTTTAGAGACTTGGTGCAGAGGAACAAGACAGTCACGGAGTACCTCCCTGACTTCAACCGCTTAGCACGCTATGCACCAGAGGATGTCCGCACTGATGCGGAGAGATAGGAGAAGTTCCTGGAGGGACTTGACGACGAGCTGACCAACCAGCTTCTCTCCAGTGACTACCCTGATTTCGAGAAGTTGGTGGACAAGGCAATCCGCCAGGAAAATCAGCGCAACAAGATGGATTGCAAGCAGAAGGCGGCCCAATTCCGAGCTCACCAGGGACAACATCAGAGGCCGAGAGTGACGCTGGGGCATTAGGGTGGACCTTCCACCATGATCGTCCACCAGCAACGCCCATTTCACCCTGGGTACTTTGGGGGCAACAACAACAACAGCGGGCAGTACAACTGTCACCCCGCTCCCCGCCCACCAACGGCACCAACACAACAAAGCCAACCACGGAAAAGACAGTGGGGGAATGACCCTCATTTGCTTCAACTGAAATGAGTCGGGCCACTTCGCTGACAAGTATCCGAAACCAAAGCGCGTGGGACCTAGATGTCATACCCTAAAAATTATTTAATAAATAATAACTATGAAAATATAATTTTTAGAAATTAATTAAAATCCTAAAGAAGTGGTTAATAAAAATATCAAATAAATTTAAATGTGAAAATGGGCCAGAGAAAATTTTATTAAATACTTCTTTAATTCTTGTAGTCCCTGGATTTTTCTAGGAATTATTTGATCCGTGGAAGTATTTTTAATAAATCAAAAACGAAATCAGTGAATAAATAAATTGGAAAAAGGTTTTAAATCCCTCTCGAGGCCGTGGGCCGATTTCAGCCCACCTCTCCCCTTCTCTCTCCTTTCCCCCGTCCCGTAGCCCAGCTCGGCCCATCTCTCCCTTCCTCTCTCTCCTTCCCTACCCGCAGCCCAACACGGCCCGCTCGCCCTCTCTCTTTCTTTTCCCCGCCGATAGGTGGACCCCACCTGTTGGGGTCTTCATCCTCCTCAGGCTGAATCCGAGCCCGAGCCGCTGCTGCCGTCCCCTGCGAAATCCGGCCGCCCTTCATGTGATCTCCTCAAATCGGTTGAGGGGAAACCCTCCCCTCTATCCCTGCCGCCAATTCCCTCGAAACCTGGAGCAAAACGGCGGAGATTTATGCTCAAACTCGGGATCGACTCAGAGTCCGCTGCCACTCGAGTTTGCCGCCGCCATAGCCGCCTTATCCGCCTCGGACTCCTCCGATTGGCGACCCTATAAGTACCACCGTCCTCTCCTTAGTCCGCTGCCGCCCTCGTCCCAACCCTAAACACCCCTGAGAGCCCCAGCCACAGTAAGATCCCAGCGCCGCCGCCGCCGCCAAGTCCAGCCGTGCTGCGCCGCTGCTCGGTTCATCGCCGCCCTTCGCCGACAACCCAGACGTGCTCCCCTGGTAGAGCAGCACATAGTCTGCCACTCGATAGCCGCCCTTCCCCGTCGGAGGGCCGTCACCGCCGAGTACCCGAAGGTCGCCGCCGCTTTTTCTCATCGCCGGTGGTCAATTTGTCGCTGTTCGTCGCCGAGTAACTGAGCCGCGATCAGGTTTCATCTGAGCCGTTAGATCTAGGTTCATTAAATCCAAGCCGTCGGATCTAGATCCGATCCATCCCAGCCGTCGAAACCCGTGAACCGATCCTGTGGACTCGGTCTACGGTGGACCGCTCTCTGATGATGCAATAAATCTCCTTTTCCTTTTCAAAATTAATTCATTATTGCGTCATTAACACTTTAATAATTTCTGTAAATGGTTTTAATTGGTTTAAACTTCTAAAAATCATAACTAATTCATACGAACTTGGATTGAGATTGTTCAAGTCTCTAAATTCTTTAAAAATCAAGATCTATCCATTAAAAACATTCACATGTGCTATTGCTATGTGCTTATGTACTGTTTTTGCTTATTTTATTATTTGTCTATAGTTTCGGACGTTCCGGAAGAGCCGGTTTACACCGAGAAGGGTTCGGAAGACTTTGTGGAACAGCAAGGCAAGTCACACAGACCCACAACCCTTTGAGCATGTTGATCCTATGATTTAAATCTCTGTTTTGATTCAAAAGTGCATTTATTTTAGAATGACATTGGGAAGGGAAACCCTGATCTTTGTTTACAGCCCGTTGTTTTGATTACCCTACCTTTGTACCTATGGGTTTAATATGACTAGCTAACTGAAGTACTGGTTAGCTAGAATAATTCTAGGTTGCTTAGTCCTGCTTAGAAACTGTAGAATCATATAAAGGTTGTTAATCACATATGATTACACATAAAATGATGATGGTTCTGTTCACGACAGTGGTCGTGTGAGACTGATTCTTAATGGGCAACTAAAACATGGATGAATGGTGGGTTGTGAGCACCAAGTTGGTTTTAATGGTAGCGGTGCTTATGACAGTTAAGGACCGGTTCACGAGCTACTGTTATGAAGCATTTACCGTACTAACCACAAGCCAACATGGGCAACGGCTGGACTTGTAGTGTAGCATGTCCAAGCAGGAGACACCATGGTGTGTTTAGTTGATAGGTGGTATTGTCAATAAATCCACAATAGCAGTGCCTATAAGACTATATGTTTAGGAGCCAAGAGTTTCTCTAGCCTAGAGGTTGAGTCATCTCTACTGGGGACTTGACGGGTGGTTATTCTGTTAGGCGTGTTATGCGAAGAGTCCTGTCACAACTCCTTTCTAAGGTATCATGGTGGTGCCAAGGCGTATGGTAACATGTTGTGGGGTTGTGTCTTGTGGGTAAAGTTGTACACCTTTGGCCAGAGTAAAACTGTTCGAATCGTCGTGCCCGTGGTCATGGGCGAGCTGAAAGATGTTTTTCATGATTAGTCTCATTTATTAATTAATGTTTAAATAAGATATGAGACATCTAGATTAGGATGGTTTGGGCCTGTGTAGTCAGGTGGGCTGTACAGTGTTGATTTAATACTGTCTAATTGCTCTACTATTTTAATTCTCTCTTAACTGTTTAGTTAAATGCTATTTATGCAAATCAGCCCCTATATGCCATCCTTTGCTATCTTGTGCACTTGCATATTTGCTGTATGGCTTGTTGAGTATTCCATGTACTCACCTTGTAATATCAAATCATCAGAAGAAGAATACTACAGTGAAGGAGAAGATTTGGAGGACTAGGCTAGGTCCAAGTTAAGTTTGCATGTGGATTATGGAGACGTCGCTATCGCTAGTTAATTCCGTTATTTAGACTTTTTAATTGTTTGAGAGCTTCCATTTACCTCTGTAATAATTATACATTCATTACTTTATTCAATATAGATTTGTACTTTGTTATCGAATTTGTTATTGTGTACCTCGGTTGATTCCTGGACGAGGATTTAATACACATGTAAGTGTTTGGAATTTTGGGTGGAAATTCCGGGCGTGACACCAGGCCTGTAGCTCCCCAGAATCCCAACGCCAACCAGCATGTGATGAAGGGGCGTGTTAATTACGTCTCCGCAGAAGAGGCACAGGCTGCACCGGAAGTGGTACTAGGTATGTTTCTCGTGAACTCAATACTGCAACCGTACATTTTGATTCTGATGCAATGCATTCGTTCATATCAAAGAAATTTGTAGGGACACATGGGATAAAAGTAGTGGAACTTAAGATCCTCATGCGGGTTCACACACAGGGAACCGCATGACCACCGCTCACTATAGTTCCTCAGTGAGCCTAGAAATCCAATGGCCATCCTTTCTAGCCAATCTCATTCTCCTAGAATTCAAAGATCTAGATGTCATCCTAGGGATGGATTGGTTGACCCGGCACAAAGGAGTGATCAACTGCACCTCTATCCACCCTGAAAGCACTAAAATATACCAAAATCTCAAGACAAAGTTTTGGTGGACCAGCATGAAAAGAGAAATCACGGAATTTGTGGCACTCTGTGATGTGTGCCAATGAGTTAAAGCAGAACATCAACGGCCCGCAGGACTTCTACAACCGCTCAGAGTTCCAAAGTGGAAGTGAAAAGAGATCTGGATGGACTTCATCGCCGGTTTGCTCCACACATCTTCAGGATACGACTCAATCTGGGTGATCGTAGATCGGTGTTTCAGAGAGAAAATAAGTGGGAATCTCTCTCTGTTTAAAGAGAAGTGCGTGTGGACGTGCCAGTGTATCTAAATATACAAAATAAATAAAGAACATAGAAACATGTAATCTTTACTAATCGAACTAATAAGATATAGTTTCCATGTAAATAATAATGCACGCTCCATAGCCTGTCGTTGGGCAAATCTAACTTGGCGAAGTAGTCTCCTGGTTCCTGTGGCCTCGAAAGGCTCCCAGTTAATTACCTCCGTAGGCCCAAGCCTGTAGGAGAAAAGCTGCTTGTGGTTGTCTCGTCATCTTCGCTTTGTGTTCTCCATGCATGATGAGATGATAAAGTAGATGGTGAGCGCCGACGGCATCCACGGCCTCGTCGGTCCGTGCGCCGGTGTTCATGACATAGCCTTCGCATTGGCTCTGCCCACCCTTGTCGTTCAGCCTCGTCGGTCTTGAATGCCATGTAGTCGATGTAGATTGATTGGTGAAGTCATGTATGGATTAGCGCAGCTCGAACAGTTTGGCGTCACAACAGCGGCATCGGGATTAGATTAAAGAGAGGAAGAAGTCGTTGGAGACGGTCGGTGTAGACGGTAGCCGAATAGAACATAGCTAGGCACCTCCCTTGACTCGGTACGGCTCCTCGATGTAGCAGGGGCATGAATAGAGAAAGTTGACGGAGAGGTTGGTGCAGGCTGTAGCCAGATGCGCATGGCTTGGCACCTCCTCCATATAGTGGTGAACTATAGACCCGGTGACGGTGAGCCTAGAGGGGGAACTCCATGAGGACGCCGGTAGCAATGGCGACCTATGGGGAAGCAAGTGTCTCATTGGTGGGGCGACCATGAAGGGCGTGGATGTATCTCCAATGCGGACGGCTTCCTGCTGTTACGAAGAACGTCATCTTGCTTTGCAAAGACATATAGGCACCATGGGTGCCAGCATCGTCGTTCATGACGATGTAGACGAGTGGCATCTTGGGAACACGAACGACACCACCACGGGTGGACAACATCTTGATTAAAGATGTATGCCTCTCCGCACAAGCATTAATATCTGGGTTGAAATAAAGAGGGAAGCAGAAGAACTAGATGAGATCGCCATGGATAGCGTTTGCGGACGGTATCATCTTCACGAGGGCGTAGACGAGCAGCACCTTGACTAGCATCGTCTCGCTTCCCGACGGCGTAGATGAGCTGGCAACGCGGATGGGTGGCGCCTTGCTTTGCGGCACCGTGGATAGACAGCGCGAGGAGCTCCAAGCTCGGTAGCGGCGATGGCCGTTGAGAGCGTGAGGGAGGGAGTGGCGCTGGTGAACGTGAGTAGATGTCGATGTCGTCGTGAAGAAGAGAGTGCGGCCGACGGGGTGAGAACGTCCAGCATCTCGGCGTCTTGACGGCATCTAAAATCGCCGGCAACCGGCGTGGATGAATTTGGCTTCGGCCTGGCATTGGTGTCGTGAATGATGACGGCGAGCATGAGGGCGTCACTGACAAGGTAACGACCTCTGACGAGGTGACACGATGATGACGAGCGTGAGGGCGTCGCCGGTGCTCTCCCCCATCAGCTGGACAGCGTGCCATGCTGCAATCATGGGCTTTTGGCGACGGCGCCTAGTGGCTCCGATGAGGCTGCGTCGGGCACAACTTGACGCTGTTCGCAGCAGCTCCAACGGTCTCCACAGGACGGCATGACGACGAGCGTGAGGAAGAGAGCGGCACCGGAGAACGCGACTGTATGCGGCGGCGTCGCGGAGAAGAGACCGTGAGTGACGGGGTGAGGACGCCCAGCATCTTGGTGTCATGGCGGCACCAGATGCATAGCATCATCTTGACGAGCCAATGCCATCTTGCTTCGTGGGCGAGCAGCACTCCGGAGGCACCTCTGGTGACGGCGTCTGGTCGAGTCGATGTCAGTAGCTTGGCTTGGGTGGCGATCAGCTTGTGGAGAACACCACCAGCAGCCATGTGCCATGATGACATCGGCGGCGGCTCAGCCAGGCGACCTCGGTGGCAGCGACGCCAGGGCACCATCAGCAGCAGCCATAGAGAAGATGAGGGCGTCGCGAGTAGGTTGCTCGCGGTGGTCGTGGCACTGGCGGTGAGTCGGACGGCACCTCGGCAACACGGTCGACTCGATGACTCAGGCGGATGCGACGCACATGGATGACCTCCCACACGTTCATGCTGAAACGAAATGAAAGAAGGAATGCAATCTAATTAGCTCTTTTTACCTTTGGCAGATTGGAAATCCATTTGCTTGCTCCTCCTCTTTGCTAATCAATCTCCTTTCTTGCGTCTCTGTCGGCGGATGGTGCTGCAGATGGATGGCGCCACGATTGCTGGCCACCGGCGCCAGCGCTTTTGCCGGTTGTGTGTATTCTTCGTGTGTGTAGATGGTGAGATGGATGCGCAGATGGATGGTGCGTTGATGATGATCGAGCGAATGTGGCCGTGTGTGTTTTCTCCGATGCGAAGAAATCAGCTCCCTCTTCTCCTCTGCTTTCAGGTTTTTATAGACGCCTGAAAACCCTAACAGAAGCAGAGAAATCCCCGGCGCCGTCGCGGCCACAATTGGATTGCTCCGATGCCTCTGGGATGGATAAAGCTTGGTAAGTCATTTAGATAGCAGAAGCTGGCTTATCGGATTCCAGTAGTACGTCATCGCCACGTTACTGGTTTGCTGCTGCCGGAGAGAGGTCTTCGCGTCACGCGTATACGCGGACGTATTTCTGAGATATACGGTCACATATTCACAGAGAAACTAGTGCAACTACAGGCCGTAGGCCCATATACGCAGCCGTACGCAGCCCACAGCACAGGTCAATCCATGATTACGGCTGCATCGGCCGAGAGCTTGCCTGGCCGTATACGTGAAGTATACATGCACGTACGTACCCAGCGTCGGCCGAGAGTTTGCCTGGCCGTATACGTGAGGTATACATGCACATACGTGCCCATTGTTGCTTTGCCACCATTGGAATATTTGACGTACGTATATGCATGCATGCAGCAGATGCAGTGCATCGACTTAGCTCCCTCCGATTACATATGGGCATGACTAATTTAATTGGCTTGCTTATTCTCTCTTGACATTAGCTAGCTCTAGCTCTTGATTAAACACACTATTCGTGATAAGTGTAAGTAATTAACTTCATTGAAGTGTATAAAAAATCGCCAAACAATCGGCTCACCAGAGTCGCCTATTTTATTCCTGTGCATACTCAGGCAAGAGACGTGCAGAATTTTACATGGCTCGCATAATGTATTTACATGGAGTACCCAAAAGGATTGTATCCGACCGTGGTAGCCAGTTCACTTCCAAATTCTGATAGAAGCTGCAAGCAAAACTAGAAACTGGACTGAATTTCAGCACGGCTTACCATCCGCAAATAGATGGATAGATTGAAAGAGTCAATCAGATATTAGAAAATATGCTAAGAGCTTGTGCTTTGGACTTCGGTGGGACTTGGGATAAAAGTCTGCCCTACGCGTAGTTCTCGTACAACAATAGTTACCAAGCCAGTTTATAGATGGCACCGTTCGAAGCTCGGTATGGCAGAAAGTGTCGTACACCCCTCTTCTGGGATCAGATAGGCGAATGCCAGGTATTTGGAACCGATGCACCCAAAGAAGCCGAGGAGAAAGTGACCATTATTTGGGAAAGATTGAAGACAACTCAATCTAGGCAGAAAAGCTATGCCGACAACCGTCGCAAAGATTTGAGCTTTGAGGAGGGTGACTACATGTATATTGGTGTCACATCACTCCGCAGGGTACACAGGTTCCAAACCAAAGGGAAGTTAGCACCGCGTTTCGTGAGACCTTACTAGGTTCTAGCTCGTAAAGGCGAAGTTGCATATCAGTTGGACCTTCTAGCTTCAATGGCAGGTATACACGATGTATTCCACGTGTCTCAACTAAAGAAATGTTTGAGAGTACCAGTGGAACAGGCAGATCCGGAGCAGATCGAAATCCAGAAGGACCTCACCTACGTAGAGAGGCCAATCCGAATCTTGGAGATCAGTGAAAGGAACACCAAGAGCCGCGTAATCAGATTTTGTAAGGTATAGTGGAGCCACCATTCGGAGGAAGAAGCTACCTGAGAGCGAGAGGATGAATGAATTGAAGTCCGTCTATCTACACCTCTTCGTAAGCACCTCCGAATCTCAAGGATAAGATTCCATTTAAGGGGGATAGGTTTTTCACACCTTGGATTCCCCTTAATAGAGCCAACAAAATACACTTAAGAAATTACCCGAAGAAATTATTTAAATAGGGCAAAGGAAATTAATTGATGGTGATAATATAAAATAATAATTTATCATGGCTGGGAGTATTTTTCTTGTATTTCCCTTGCCAAAATACACTAATAGGATTTTTATTGGAATTTTTAGAGCACTGGAAGTAATTTAAATAATTCAAAACAAATTGTAGGAATTAAAATCCTCCAGGAAATCCTTTTTGTATTTCTTTTTCCCCTTTCTCTCAGTTTTTCTTTTTCTCTCCCGCTGGGGCCGCGGCCATCCTGTTCCTCAACCCGCCACGGCCCACGCGCGCCCCTCCGCTCTCTCTCTCTGCCGCCGGACCCCACCAGCCAGCCGCGCATTCCCCGCTCCCCATTCACCGCAGCCGGGCCCGCCTGCCAAACCACTTATCCGCACGGCCCCCCTAGCCCTCTCTCTACATCCGGGCCTCGCCCGTCAGCGGCTGCTCCCCTCCTCCGCTCTCCCTCCCGCTGCTCCGGCCAAATCGGTCGAAGGGGATCGCTCTCCCCGCCACGTGATTTTGCTCGCCCTCGGCCGTGATCTCCTGCCTCGCACCGTGGTTTAAACGGCACGTACTCCATCTCTATCCGTTCCCACCTTCTCTGCCCTCTCGCCCCGTCTGTGGGTGAATTTTGCCCACTATCGCCGCGGCCGCCACCCACGATTCTGTGAAATTGCACCGCCTCGGCCACGATCTCCGTAGCTCGACCCCATATAAATGCTCCCCGTCCTCTCCTCTATCTTTTCCCTCAAACCCCCGAGCCTCTCGTGCCCTCTAACCCGCTCAGCGCCGCCATCCCAAACCGCCATCGAGCTTCGCCAACTCTAGCCGAGTGCCGCCACCGCTGTAGTTGCCGCCACTCTCGTCTCTTGCCACCACCGCCTTCGCCGCACTCCAGATCATCTAGGGCACAAACACCCCGCGCGCTCCATCGCCGACGGAAGCCCGATCTCCTCATCGTCCCGTGAGTGCCGCCACTGGCCTTCGGCTGCCAAATTCCACCAATTTACTTGGCCATTTCGGCCCTAACTTCCTCCTACACCTTCGCTAGGATCCCCTCGTCGACATCCGCCCTTCCGCCGCCGTCAATCACCGTCGAAACGCCCTCATCGCCATGCTCCCGAACCGCTGCGTCGTTCCCCGCTTCGACTCGCCGCCGTTCACCATCTCCCCACCGTCGCCAGCTCTCGGTGAGGCCCCCATTCGCTTCCTCTTCTTCCCCGTCACTCACCGCCACTCTCTGGGGGCCGGATGGTCACCGACGGAGATCATCTGGCCGCTCGCCTCGCCGCGGCGCGACTGCACCGGTGGGGGCGAGCCCCTTTGTTCCACGTCGTCCAATCTACCCCGGGGTAGATCTGGACTGGCCGTGTGGCGCCCTGCGGCCTCCCGCTCCTTCGCCACGTCGGCGCCACCTCGGCGCAGTGTCGGCCTCTCAGTTCGATGTGGCTGCCGTGTCGGCAACCACGTGGCCAGCTCCCGTCGGGCCGCGGTGGACGCGGTCCACCGTGCGCCGCCCCCTCAGCATCACTGACCCATGGGCCCCACCTGTCGGCATCGGCCCCGCGGTCCGCTGACACCATAATTGTAACATACCCAGAATATATATATATATATACCAGAAATAAATTGTGGATAGTCATGGAAAAACTAATATAAAGTACCAAGGCTTTGTTTCAAAACCTTAACCCGTATATATATGTATATCCATATGAAGACCCATATTCTGCTCTCTCTTGGAGAAAAGCTAGTGATCATATTGTCAATTCGAATTTATAAGGAAACTTCCTGGAGAAATAAAAATCTGAGAAAATTACCCTAGAAACTACACCATTTCAGTCAACCACTGTATTTTACACTGGATTTTATCAAATACATAAATGTCTCGAATAAATACCTTCACTTCAGCAAAATCTGGAAAATTGTTATCTGCAGACAGCTTACTTGGCATTTTTGCCAGAACTAATCCATCAGACACCTCCTCACCAAAACCTACCAGAACCTGGGTTAGATTGTGGAATAACCACAGTAAAAATTTCAGTACAATCTTCACAAAAATTATACATAAAATAACAGGACAAAGCCTACTGACTCTGACAGGGAAGGCTGAATTTTGGCCGAACTTTGAAGAATTATCAACAAAAACCTACAAGTCTCACAACTCTGAAATTTGACACAGAGCTATCCATTACCACTCACTGCTCACAGTAATTTTTCCATGGTTTTACCGACACTGTATCCCAGTCAAAATGCCAGCTCATGTTAGCTCCTCAACTACTTCATTAACTCACTTTCTAGAGGAAGTCTCCTCTCTGCTCTGACACTGCCAAGTGGGTCCCGGCCATTGTGGGTCCCATCTGTCAGTCACAGACATACTTCCAGCCCGGCCCCACCTGCAGAACACCCTTGCCACGCTCGCGGACACGCGCCAAGCCACCGGCGACGCGCTCACAGAACGGTGCCAGCGCGCCCTCCTCCTTCTCCTCGGCCAAGTCGACTACAACCCGAGCTATCTCGCCATTCAGCTCTCCTCGCCATTCTCTCTCATTCCTCCACGGAAAGCCCGAGGTGAAAACTTCCACACCGCCGGGAACACCGCCCTCTTCCCCGGCGCCGGCGAGAGAGCAATCACCCCGAGTCGTCTCTGGTGAGCTTCGCCGCATCTGAGCTACGGGAACACGACCACCCTTGCATCCCTGATCCATTTTTCCCCTCAACTCCTCTTGTCTCCTAGGTTGAAGACGCGATTGTGAGCTCTCAGCTCCGGCGACCACCGCCGTCGCATGCACGCGTTCTCCCGGACCGAAGCAAGACAGGAGTTAATCTTTGGACAGCTTCATCGCCAACTCAAGACAAGCCCAATACCAGAGCACGAGAAGCTACCGAGTCTCAAGACTGTAGAACCACGCCTTCTTCCTCTCCGCCGGCCACCGTGCCCCCTTCTTGCTCTCTTTGACCACGGTGAGTAAAACTCCGATTCCTCACGTCTGTGCCCACCTCAGCAACTCACTAAGGTGATGCCTACTTCAGTTCTCTGTTGCCTGGCCCAGATCCGGCTGTCGACGAATACCCGAAGCACTCCGCCGCCGTTGGACCTCTCCCGGAGCAACCGTCGCCGTTCCAGCTTTGCCGAGCTACGCAACACCCTCAGTGAGCATCCCTGGCACCTCCGTTACTGCATGCACGCATCGCTTTAACCTGTAACACGACATCCATATGCATTCCATATACATGCCGAAAGAGACCGCCGCCTCCGCCGCCTTTGCCGTCGATTCCGGCCACCGCCGGCGACGAGACCACCACCGAAGGCTTCGCCTTGGTCTCCTCTGCATTTCCTATTTTGGCCCCAACTGCAGCCGACGCCGCCATCACCGTCGCCGCCGCCGAGAAGCTAGCCGGCTCAGTCCTCCTCTGTTTCGCCTGGCCGGACGGTCCGTTCTATAGTTTCAGCGCACGCCGCCCTGCTCTGTCTCTTTGACACGTGGGCCCATCCTTTATAAAATCCAAAAACTAAAAGAGATGAATAAATGCTTTTCTGTTACTTTGAAAATGGATTTAACTTTGAAAATTCATTACAACTCCAAATTGGGTGAAACCAGTTTTTGTGGTTTTGTAAGTTTATCCTCTAAAATCTGATAAAATGAAAAGTAGCACTTTCTGTACAGAAAATTTACCTAAAAATTTATGAGAGTAAAAATGGGACTTTTGACTAGAAAATTCATAAGAAATTCATTATAACTCAGAAAAATGTTAAACCAATTTTGTAATTCTTATAAAACTGTATACTTTCCATCTATGAACTCAGCTTGCACAGATTTAGGCCGCACATAATCAGTACATGTTATTTTTCCAAAAGGACGCATAAAAATCGTAAAAATCATATCTCACAAATTGTAAGTGCAAAAATGAAAATAATTCCACCAGAGAGAGTATAAAACCAGCACCAAGCCACTGCACAAAAATCATGCATGTTAGAACATTTTGCATTTTTGCATTATTTATCGGTTTGGTGTTAACTTTAAAATTTAAAACTAGACGGAGAGCCTTTGGAGTTCGAGGAGGTAGAATATTTTGAAGAGCCTGAAGTAGACCTGAACCAAGGCAAGAATCCCACTACCTTTGAACACATTGCTCCTAAATTTTGGGATTATAAATGATTTTATTTCAACTTGCATGTTATTTGGCTATGCAAATTATATAGATGGTGGGCAAAGGTAGTTAATCCTATTCCCTGCATAACCAACCTTGAAATGTTGATGACTTGCTACTTGTAACCCTAGGATGGGTAGAAGTACTTATTGAGTGCTTGCTATAAGGTATACATTGGTATATATGCTTAGACATGCATAGCTACTTACAAAATATATCATGGCTATCTAATTATGTTTCAAATGGGAATTTACTTACTTCTGATCAGAGATGAATATCCATGATATTTGTGAACTAAAACCGAAGCAAAACCGTTTTAAGACTTGGGCAAGCAAGTGGTACACATATGTGATAGTTGTGTACCGATAGGGGGAGTGTTTTGCCTGGGTTGCTTAAGGACCGAACTCAGTGTCATATTCTCATGTTAAACAGTACAACCACATGTGCTAGTTATGGGATAGCCATAGTAGATTAAGTTACTTAATATTTAGCCTTGCATTTTGGTAGGCTGAGTAGTAAGGGCAGTGCCTACGAATGTACTGTAGGGCTGTTCAGAGGAGCTACCTATGTGAACCATGAGGGACTGTGATCACCTCATGGCATAGGCGTCTAAGCGTGTCCAATATAACGTTGTGTGCCTCGTGGGGAGTCAGGAAGGCTGCCGCCACGGCGCTGGGTTTAAGGCGTGGGCCCGCCACCCACGGCATTGGGGTAGCGCCCCGGTGTGGAGTAACACACCTCGTGCTGGTGCAAGGCTAAATGTTAGGTAATGTAAAAGCTGTGCTGTGACCTCTAGACCGCATTCAACGTGAAGAGTGTGGTGGTACCGACGGGTACCGGACAAACTAGAGTGTAGCCGTTGGGCTTCTATCACATCATGTGGGTAACGATGTACAAACTCTGCAGAGTCAAAACTAATCGGTTAGCCGTGCTCACGGTCATGAGCGGCATGGTTGTGTCCATTGAGTATAGATTTATGTTTCTAAAATGCTTTATAAAATGGGATGGGATGATGAAGAATTTTACTGATTTATACTTGGTGATTGAGGATATGATAATGAAAAGGAGATGGCGTACAAAGTTGTATTATAGTCTTGCTGCCAAGAAGGGCAGTGAAGATATTATTATTCATGAAAAAGGATGCCATGATACTACTCTATCAGTTTATTATGCAATCTAATTTATGAACTTCTCCTTTAAATTATTGCGAAACAAAATTGGCTTTACGCAATAAAATTTAGCCTTTCATACAGCCTTCACTTTGATTATAGCCTACATGTATAACTAGGTTTGATTGTGGCCTTGCCAGTACTTTGCGTACTGAGTTCTTTTTGTTTTTGTGAATGCTGCTATAGATTCATATACAGGTGGAGATGAGGATATGTTTGATGATTGTGGGGATGAACAGATCGATCAGGATGGTCCTATCTAAGGGTTTACCCTTAGTCGGTTGCCTGAGGGTTTGGGTAGCCAAGCTTCCGATGGACTAATTATTCAGCCTGTACGGCTTATGTAATTAATAGTTAGTATGTACTTGTATCTATACTTTCGTTGGACTAGCTAGATTCCTTATGTACTGGATATCACTTGCTAGATGAACGTGTGGGACTAGAACTTTCCTGGGCTAGTCTCGCATCAGTAAGAATTTAGAAATGATGAGATGCATGGACGTTGATTCAACCGTAGACCATGTCCGCAGAAGTGTGTATCGTGTTTGGTCGCCGCCTTCGTGTGGTTTGACGGGCACACTTCGCCGTTTCGGACTGGTGAATCAACTCTCCAAACATCTCTTTATTTCTGAATTCGGTGCTTTGGACTTGTATTGTAGGTGGGTAACTATTATGACAAGTCTGCGATGAGGATGGATGGTTATTGTACTTATTTGGCTTTTATTCGAGATCCCATCCATCTAGATAGTTCGCGTTGTCATAGTAGTTACTCTCTATAATGCATTTCTGAGGTGCCCACAGCGGTGGTATCAGAGCCAATACCGACTCCGGGAAACCCTTCCTAGAATGGTCGATAGAATGGCTTCAAATGGAATATTTTGAGGACCTTTGGTTCTTAGCTATAAATTATTTGTGAAAACACTACATTCTTATTATCTTATCCTTCTCTAAATGACTACTCTTCCCTATCCCTTATTTTGGTTTTAAAGTCCTCTATCCTTGATCTATAGGAACGGAGCCATTTGAAAAATGTAATTTCTGGAAAATTGTTTTAAAACGTCAAACCATTACTCAAGGTAGTACTTAACCGTTTTAAAATGATTTCAAAACTCCAGTTGCAAAGCAAGCCTATAGTTAGATCGAATGATAAAAGATCGGGTTTTGACAAAGGCCAAATGAAAAGATTTTGAGAATGGGGTAATATGATAAAATTTGATACCAAGAATAATTTGAATATCGAACTTATCTTAGCTGAAACCATTGGGTAATTTTTCTACTCCTATCTCTTGCCTTCAAAATTTGATGAGAAGCCCAAAACGGGTAGAATCGGGCTAGGATGGGAAATTGCTTGACCGCTGCCCTAGGTTGTTTGCAAGAATAGCCATCCTATTCATCCGGTAGATTCTGAACTTAGTTAGTAGAGTGTAGTAAAAATATAAAGAATTTAGTACCCTCATAGCTAATTATAAAAATTGAGTTAGTGATGCATGTAATCATCGGAAATCTGGAGTTAGCAGCACTAATGAATTTGTGTAGGCCGAACCAAAAGAGATAAAATTCTGAGCTTTTACCAATAGTAACTTGACTTACCCAGTAGACGTTATAAATTTTTCTGGAATTTTTAGAGGAATGCATCATAGTAGAATAATTCACACACTGAGCATGAATGTAATCTGGGATCTGTAGGTCGCCTAACTATTGATTTCGTACAGCCCAAACTATAAGTAATAAAATGTCCAATTTTTTTTTCAGTACCTTAATAATCCAGTGAGGAAGATCTAGGAGTTTTCTGGGAATTTTTGAACCAATAACCTGAAAGATAAAAATTCGGCAAGTGCACTGAACAATCTGTTCCAGAACTGTACCACCTGACTTGTTTAATTTCTATACAGAAATCCACCCATGCAAAAATTCCAGTCCTTTCCCATAACGAAGAGAACTTTATAGGGAAGCCTGATATAAAATTTTGTAATTTTATCATACCCCTAGTGTGACCATAAGGCCTTGTTTTGTCCGAGAGCTATGCTGGACAGAACTGATTCAACCCACACGCCGCCTGATCTTTTGTTCCTTGGAACTTCACTTGAGTTTCCTTAATAACCCTTTGGACTCTTACCAAAATTGGCTAACCTGGTTATAATCTCTGTGTAGATGTCAGAAGCCCATCAGCCGCATGCGTACACTGGAGGGTACCACCCTAATACCATGCAGCATACCCTCTGGATGATGATGCAGTACGCAGGGTTTATCGTCCCACCTGAATACCACCTGCTCAATACAGTAATTGGAACCTCTCAAACCATGATGATGGCGAGAGTATGTATCAGAGGCAGAACTCCGGAAGAAAGAGATCGCCAATATGTTGGACACGGCTGGAACTGCATCTCCGCCCTGTACCACAGTGCATATGTCGCCATAGCCCACCTTCGACATGAGCTTCCAGAATTAGTGGACCATTTCTTCTACTACCCATCCATGCACCCGAGGGTAGGCCGACGCCAGTTCCCAAATATGGATGAGCTAGGTGAAGGACCAGCCACACCTCACCTACAGCTTGCAGGCCTTTTGAGATCTCTGGACGAGCTCTACCGTCTCACTTATGAAGAGATGGAGAATGCTCGTAGTAGAGTATCAATATTAGAGCAGTGCCTATTCTTTAGGCGTCGCAATGAAGTCTACTCACCAGAGTTTATGTATGGGGAAGACGCCATGTATGAACCCGAAGAAATCCTACCTGAGCCCGCCGGAGTCTATATTGAGGTAGAGCGTAGGACAACCTCAATTCATATCATCCCAACTGTCCTCCCACAACTTGGCACCGCAGGGCCGCCTAGATTTGTCCGCTGGGACGGACGTATTTATGAACTAAGGATGTAAAACCCGTTTGTACCCTAAGATGTGGAGTACTTAAATGCATTTTTGGTAACCAAATTTTGTATTATGCCTTGTCATGCGACAAGTGCTTAATGGCTGCCATGTATTCCCTTCTGTATTGAACCCTTTGAATCAGATGTAAACACTGTACCGGTGCATGTTTCTATTCAACTCCAGAATGTGTTGCTTGCTGTCCAAAAGTTTATTCCTTGTGCTATTTAGTACGTGGTGATTAAATTGAGATTATGGCAACAAGATTTTGATGCTAGATTCCCATATAATTAAATTTACAGCTCCGCACTAGGTTCCTGGATTAATTAACCTTGCTGAATACATGATCATTTCAGTGCATTTGAATCATTTCTATAATTGGGGCTTGACTTTTCTGTATCTGTATGCAGAATGTCTAACACAAACACAGACCCCTCCAACTCTAATGGTGAAAGGCCAGCTCCCAGTGCAGAGCCCACCATGGCTCAATTATTGGCGATGCAGAATCGGCTCTTCGAGCGGATGGTCGCTAGTAGTGAAAGCATTGGGGCAGCCATGACCCAAAATATAAATCAGGGACAATCCAAGCTAGCGGACTTCCAACGCACTCACCCATCAAACTTTCCATCTGCGGCTGATCCTCTCGACGCAGACGATTGGCTTCGGGATATTGAGGCCAAGCTCAATCTTGCCCGCTGCGATGAAATGGAAAAGGCGGCTTACGCGGCACACTACCTTCAAGGTGCAGCCGCGGCATGGTGGGAAAGTTACAAGACCATTATTCCTGCTGACGAGCCCATCACTTGGGCAGTCTTTAAGGAAGGATTCCGATCCACCCATATCCCCGATGGTCTCATGGAGCTCAAGAGGAAGGAGTTCCTCAACTTGAAACAAGGGGACATGCCTTTCATGGACTTCCTCAACCGCTTTAATTACCTTGCTCGATATGCTCCTGAAGAAGTAACCACAGAGGCTAGGAAAGTAAAACTCTGCCGAGACCGCCTCAACCCAGAAATGGAGTATGCTCTCTCTGCGCATGAAATCTACAGCATGAAATCCTTGGTGGACAAAGCTCTTAGAGTAGAGTCCAGTGGGAAGAAAGTAATGGAAGAACGAAAGAGGAAATGGGCAACCAAGAAGACAGCTGCCGGTCCCTCCCATTCCCGCATGATGCAGAGGACTGTGTATCGTCCCCCTGCATCTCAAGCTCCAAGGACTCAGCCAAGACCGCAATACACAGCGCCCCGTCCGCAGCAAGCAAGCGGTTCAACGGTATAACCGCGGCGGATATCAAGCGGGTACACAAAGTCGGGCAACAAATGTCCATTGTTTCAATTGTGGACAGATGGGACATTTTGCTGCTAATTGCCCTCACCCCAGGAAGCAAGTACCACAACCTCCCAGGCAAACTGCTCAAGCTCCGCAACGTGCTCCAACCCAAGGACGTAGAATTCAGCATGGAGGTCGTAATGCACCAAAACCAGCCCCAGCATTTGGACATGGTCGTCTGAACCACATAAACGTTGAAGAGGCCACAGACGCACCTAATGTGATGCTAGGTACATTTCTTATGAACTCAACACCCGTTTCGGTTCTTTTCGATTCTGGAGCATCACATTCATTCATATCTACCAGAACAGTAAACCAACAGAATCTAGAGACCAAGCTTTTACCAAAAGCCATGATAATACAATCACCTGATTCTACTTTCAAAACAGAACAAATGTGTTCGGATGTCCCAATTAGGATAATGGACACAAAATTCAAAGCAAATCTGATCCAAATAAATTCTATGGAAATAGACATTATCCTGGGTATGGATTGGTTAACTAAGCACAGAGGGACTATTGATTGTGTTAATAGAACTGTTTCTCTGACAAATACGGATGGCAAGTCTATCACTTTCACACTAGATCATACTCCCAACTCTAAAACCTCATCCCTTCACACAATAGTGGCCACTCACCTCTCAAGTGTACCTATAGTGTGTAAGTATCCTGATGTATTTCCCGATGAGTTACCAGGAATGCCACCTGATCGGGATATCGAATTCGTGATTGATCTGAAACCTGGAACAGCACCCATCTCTAAAAGTCCTTATCGTATGACCTCCCAGGATCTATCTGAACTCAAAAAGCAACTCAATGAACAACTAAAGAAAGGATTCATTCGTCCCAGCTCATCACCATGGGGATGCCCAGTACTTTTCGTACCAAAGAAAGACGGTACCATGCGAATGTGCGTGGATTATCGTCCTCTAAATGAAGTCACCATCAAAAACAAATATCCACTTCCTAGAATAGATGATCTCTTCGATCAAATGACCGGTGCTCGGATCTTTTCCAAGATTGACCTAAGGTTAGGATATTTTCAACTCAAGATCAAACCGGAGGACATTCCAAAAACAGCATTCACTACTCGCTACGGTCTATTCGAATATACCGTGGTATCTTTTGGACTGACCAATGCTCCTGCTACCTTCATGAACCTGATGAACAAAATATTCATGGAGTATCTGGACAAATTTGTAGTGGTATTCATTGATGATATCCTTATTTACTCAAGAAACGAAAAAGAACACGCACAACATCTGCGTATGGTTCTAGACAAGCTGCGAGAACACAAGCTATACGCAAAGTTCTCCAAATGTGAATTTTGGTTAAAGGAAGTGCCTTTCCTTGGCCATATTATATCAGAAGGAGGAATAGCTGTAGATCCAACCAATGTAGACAAAGTACTCTCTTGGAAACAACCTCAAACTGTCTCTGAGGTTCGAAGTTTTCTCGGTTTAGCTGGCTATTATCGCCGGTTATATTGAAAACTTCTCCAAGATTGCAAGACCAATAACTCAACTCCTCAAAGAAGGAGCATAAATTTGTGTGGTCAGAAGCATGTGAGTCAAGTTTCCAAATGTTAAAGGAAAAACTCACCACAGCCCCAGTGCTAATCATGCCTGACATACACAAACACTTCGATATATATTGTGATGCATCTCACCATGGGCTTGGATGTGTGTTGATGCAAGAGGGTAAAGTAGTGGCTTATGCCTCACGTCAATTACGACCTCATGAAATCAACTATCCAACTCATGATCTAGAATTAGCAGCCGTAGTGCATGCTCTAAAGATTGGAGGCACTATTTGATCGGGAAAAGGTGTAATATCTATACCGATCATAAAAGCCTGAAGTATTTCTTCACTCAATCAGATCTGAATTTGAGACAAAGGAGATGGTTAGAACTCATAAAGGACTATGATCTTAACATCCAATATCATCCAGGCAAAGCTAATGTGGTAGCTGACGCACTCAGTCGAAAGCTTCACCATATCACAGCCCAAGTCCTGAAAGATAAACCCAATCTAGCTTCTGAATTTGAAAAGCTTGATTTGGAAATCGTAGAGAATGGTTATGTTGCTGCACTAGCACTACAACCAACACTCTATGACCAAATAAAAGCCGCTCAGCTTTTAGATAAAGAAGTGGCTGAAATCAAGCACAATGTGAAAGAAAGCATGGAGCCAAATTTTTCCTTGAATTCTGATGGCATGGTTATTCATGGAAGACAACTATATATTCCAGACAATCAAGACCTTCGTGAAACCATTTTAAATGAAGCACACGAGTCCCCATTGTCTATCCATCCTGGAAGCACAAAAATGTACCAAGACATACGTACTCTATATTGGTGGCCTAACATGAGACGCGATATCGCGGCTTATGTGGCTATCTGTGAGGTATGTCAACGTGTTAAAGCGGAACATCAACGTCCAGCGGGTTTACTTCAACCATTGAAAATACCCGAATGGAAGTTTGATGAAGTAGGAATGGATTTTATCACTGGTCTCCCAAGAACCCCAAATGGGCATGACTCAATTTGGGTCATAGTTGATCGGTTAACTAAAGTGGCTCATTTCATTCCTGTACATGTATCATATAATGGAGCCAAACTAGCTGAGCTCTATTTAACACACATTGTACGGTTACATGGAGTTCCTAAAGTAATTGTCTCAGATCGTGGACCACAATTCACATCAAGATTTTGGGAAAATTTACATGGACTCCTCGGAACCGAACTATTTTTCAGCACAGCCTTTCATCCTCAAACTGGTGGTCAGACTGAACGCACAAATCAGATTCTCGAAGATATGTTGCGAGCTTGCGTCTTGACATATAACACCAACTGGGAAAAATGCCTACCATTTGCAGAATTCTCCTACAATAACAGTTATCAGTCTAGCCTTCAAATGTCTCCATTTGAAGCACTCTATGGGAGAAAATGTAGAACACCCTTGTTCTGGTCTGAAGTGGGAGAAAGACAATTCTTTGGTCCAACTCTCATTGAGGAAGCTGAACAAAATGTGGCTACCATTCGAAGTCGGCTCAAAGAGGCGCAATCACGCCAAAAGAGCTACTCTGATCACCGTCGTCGCGAATTAAGCTTCGAAGTCGGTGATTACGTATATCTCAAGGTATCACCACTACGAGGCATTAGGCGATTTCAAGTATATGGAAAGTTAGCTCCCCGTTATATTGGACCATACCGAATTGTGGCAAAACGAGGACAAGTAGCATATCAATTGGAATTGCCACCTCAACTTTTAGGAGTACATAATGTTTTCCATGTCTCTCAACTCAAGAAATGTCTTAGAGTCACCAATGAGCTTGCCCCTGTGGAAAACATATCAATACAACCCGACCTCTCCTATAGAGAGTATCCAATTCGAATATTGGAAGAAGCTGAACGACGTACCCGAAGCCGTAGTATCAAGATGCTCAAAGTCCAGTGGAGTAATCACACTCCAGAGGAATCCACATGGGAGAGGGAAGATAAGCTTAGAGCCGAGTTTCCAAATTTCTTTTAGAACTAGCAAAATCTCGGGGACGAGATTTCTTTGTAAGGGGGGTAGAGCTGTAACATACCCAGAATATATATATATATATATACTGGAAATAAATTGTGGATAGTCATGGAAAAACTAATATAAAGTGCTAAGGCCTTGTTTCAAAACCTTTACCCGTATATATGTGTACATCCATATGAAGACCCATATTCTGCTCTCTCTTGGAGAAAAGCTAGTGATCATATTGTCAATTCGAATTTATAAGGAAACTTCCTGGAGAAATAAAAATCTGAGAAAATTACCCTAGAAACTACACCATTTCAGTCAACCACTGTATTTTACACTGGATTTTATCAAATACATAAATGTCTCGATATAATACCTTCACTTCAGCAAAATCTGGAAATTGTTATCTGCAGACAGCTTACTTGGCATTTTTGCCAGAACTAATCCATCAGACACCTTCCTCACCAAAACCTACCAGAACCTGGGTTAGATTGTGGAATAACCACAGTAAAAATTTCAGTACAATCTTCACAAAAATACATAAAATACAGGACAAAGCCTACTGACTCTGACAGGGAAGCTGAATTTTGGCCGAACTTTGAAGAATTATCAACAAAAATCTACAAGTCTCACAACTCTGAATTTGACACAGAGCTATCCATTACCACTCACTGCTACAGTAATTTTTCCATGGTTTTACCGACACTGTATCCCAGTCAAAATGCCAGCTCATGTTAGCTCCTCAACTACTTCATTAACTCACTTTCTAGAGGAAGTCTCCTCTCTACTCTGACACTGCCAAGTGGGTCCGGCCATTGTGGGTCCCATCTGTCAGTCACAGACACTTCCAGCCCGGCCCACCTGCAGAACACCTTGCCACGCTCGCGGACACGCGCCAAGCAACCGGCGACGCGCTCACAGAACGGGTGCCAGCGGCGCCCTCTCCTTCTCCTCGGCCAAGTCGACTACAACCGAGCTATCTCGCATTCAGCTCTCCTCGCCATTCTCTCTCACTCCTCACGGAAAGCCCGAGGTGAAAACTTCCACACCGCCGGGAAACACCGCCCTCTTCCCCCGGCGCCGGCGAGAGAGAGCATCACCCCGAGTCGTCTCTGGTGAGCTTCGCCGCATCTGAGCTACGGGAACACGACCACCCTTGCATCCCTGATCCATTTTTTCCCCTCAACTCTCTTGTCTCCTAGGTTGAAGAAGCGATTGTGAGCTCTCAGCTCCGGCGACCACCGCGTCAATGCATGCGTTCTCCCGGACCGAAAAGCACCACAAGACAGGAGTTTAATCTTTGGACAGACACTTCACCGCCAAAAAAAAAAATCGCAAACTCAAGATAATACCCATACAAGCAAACTAACGAGAAGCTACGAGTACGCGACTCAAGACTCGTAGAAACACGCCTCATACCTTCCTCTCGAAACACGAACGCCACCGTGCACACCCCTTCCTTGCCTCATCTTTGACAAAACACGGTGAAAAAGTCAACACTCGATTCTCAACGTCTGTGCCACCTCAGCAAAAACTCCCTACTAAGGTGATGAAAACCTACTTCAGTTTCATCTGTTTACTGCCCAGATCAGCGAAGACTGTCGACGAAAATCCGAATCCCGAAGCAACTCCGCCGCGTTGAGACCTCATCCCCACGGAAAGCAAACGATACAAGCCGTACCAAGCTTTGCACCGAGCTACGCAACCCCTCAAGAGAAACAATCAAACTAGGAACACCCCGTTACTGCATGCACGACTAATCGCTATAACCTATAACCAGAACAATCCATATGCCACAATATACAATACCGACAGAAAGAACACAGCCGCACATCCGCGATCTCTGCCGTCGATCCGGACACAACCAAAAGGCGACAAGAAGAACCAACCACCGAAGGCTTCGCCTTGGTCTACCTCTGAAAACCATTACCTAATTTCTGAAGCACCACTTACGCCAAGCCGACACGCCAATCACCGTCGCACAGCCGCGAGAAGCTAGCCGGCTCAGTCCTCCTCTGTTTCGCCTGGGCCCGGACTGTACCGTTCTATAATTATCAGGCGGCAACGACCGCCCTGCTCTGTCTCCTTTGACACAATGGGAAGCCAATCTTTATATAAAATCCAAATTAAAAGAGAATGTAAATCCTTTTACGGTTACTTGAAAAAATGTGATTAACTTTGAACATTCATTTACAAACTCCAAATGGGGTGAAACCAGTTTTTGTGGAGTTCTTGATAAGTTTTCCTTAACAAATTGATAAAAATGAAAGTAAGCACTTTCTGTACAGAAAATTACCTTAAAACATTATTATGAGATGATATAACAAAAAGGGACTATATTCGACTTAGAAAATTCATACGAAATTCAATTATAACTCAGAAAAATGTCAACCATTTTGTACTTTATAAACTGATCTACTTTCCCATCTATGAAACTCAGCAATTGCACAGATTAGGCCGCAACATAAATCCAGTACAGTTATTTCTCCAAAAGGAGCATAAAAATCTTAAAAATCATACTCACAAACTTGTAAGTCGCAAAATGAAAATAATCACCAAAGAGGTATCTACAACAGTACAAGCCACTGCACAAAAAATCATGCATATTAGAGCATTCATTGCATTTTTGCATTAAATTTATACGGTTTAGATCCCGTAATAACTTTTAAAATTTCCAAAACTAGAAGAGAGCCTTTTGGATCCGAGAGGTAGAGTACTCTGTAGCGCCTCCCGCCCTGGCACCACCATGCGCGGATACCAAGGGCAAGCGCCGTGGAAGCTATTGGCGTGAACCAAAATCCCACGAACCGCGATGCCGAATGTCAGTCCAGGAAACAAGCTAAGGTCCCAGCGGTTCAACTGAAAGTACAACAGCAATTAACTAATTACGAATAAATCTTACCTATACCTTTATAAGTTGCGACTTTCGGGCAAGCCCTGAAAACAAGCAGCAACGGCAAACGATCTCTCTC
>RYFJ01004350.1:0-51839 GCA_003991445.1 Oryza meyeriana var. granulata | reverse complement strand
CATTAGTGGTTTCCTGGGGCAGGGGTGCGCATGGGCACGGGGGGGTGAATGTGAGAAATTCTTTGAAAGTTCTTTCGAAGGCGTTGCTGGGCCTTACCGGGGTCCACTGAAAGTGTCCGTTTTTGAGGAGATTGGAAAGAAGGGATGCCCCGTTCGCACCAGTTCCGGGAGATAACCCGACTGGAGTGCCGCCAATTGCTAGCCTGCAGCTTCTGGATGTCTTGAGGTTTGGTCGGGGCGCCATGTTCTTGATGGCGTTGACTTTTCTCCGGTTAGCCTCCGGGGGATGCCGTCGGGTGCGAGACGATGAAGCCCGAGTAACTTCCAGACGGCACTCCCGAGGTGCACTTGTCCGGGTTCAACTTCATCTTGAATCTTCGAAGGTTTTGGAGGTTTCTTCGTAAGTCGGCAATGAGGTCTTGTCGGGATTTAGACTTGATCACCACATCGTCGACGTAGGCTTTCCACGTTGCGCCCGATCTGAGTGTGCAGACATTCGTCCGCTGAATAGCCTTTGGTAGGTTTGCGCTGCGTTTTTCAGACGCGAAGGGCATTGTGATAATAGCAATTACGCTCCAAACGGCGTGATGAAAGACGTCTTTAAACAGTCTTGTTCCTTCAGGCTAATTTGATGATATCCCGAATAACAGTCGAGGAAACTGAGTAGGGTCGCACCCCGCCGTGGAGTCAACCACCTGATCTATCCTGGGAAGACCAAATGGGTCCTTGGGGCACGCTTTGTTGAGGTCGGTGTAGTCGACGCACATGCGCCATTTACCGTTTTTCTTCGGACCAGGACTGGGTTGGCCAGCCAGTCGGGTGGTAGACTTCCTTGATGAAGCCGGCTTGCGAGGAGCTTGGTGATTTCCTCCCGGATAGCATCCTTGCGGTCTTGAGCGAAGCACGCCGCAGCCGTTGTTTGACCGGCTTGGCGTCTGGCTTTACGTGTAGGGCGTGCTCGATCACCTCCCTTGGTACGCCCGGCATGTCGGACGGTTTCCACGCGAAGATATCTTTGTTGGCTTGGAGGAAGGTGACGAGCGCGTCTTCCTATTTGGGGTCGAGTCCGGTCCCGACTAAGGCTGTCTTGGAGGGTCGGAAGGGTCCAGGGGGATCTTCTTCGTGTCAGAGTCCGCTGAATTCCCGACTTCGCTGCTTTTTCGCCGGAACTGGATCTTGATCGACTTCAGATGTAGCGGCTTGCCGAATGTGTCGCGCTGACTGCCGCTTCTTGTGTTTGAGCCAGCTCGCAGCTCTCCTTGTCGCAGGTGAAGGCTTGCTTAGCGTCGCTGCGGAGGGAGAGGACTCCTGCTGGCCCGGGCATCTTAGCACCATGTATGTGTAGTGCGGATCGCCATGAAACTTGGCGAGGGCCGGTCGTTCCGAGTATCGCGTGATACGCGGTCTCGAAGTCGGCGACCTGAAGGAGATGTTTTCTGTGCGGAAGTTTGTCCCGCGTGCCGAAGGTCACCGGCAAGGTTATCTGCCCGAGTGGGGTTGATGACAAGCCGGGGATTATCGCCATGGAAGGGCAGCGCGGTGCTCGGCCGTAGTTCTGAACGAGGAATTCTCATCTCGTCCAAAGTCTTTGGCGAATCAGGATGTTGAGCGCACTGCCTCCGTCGATGAGGGTTTTCTTCAGCCTAATTTTTTGACGACCGGTTCCAGGACGAGTGGGTATCGTCCCGGGTGGGAAACCCGATCTGGGTGATGCCGCGCCCTCTTCGGTTTGAAGGTGATAGCCATCTCTGACCAGCGCAAGTATTGGGGGGGCATCCGTTGTGAGACCGCGTTAATGTCTCGTGCTGATAGCTTCTGCTTGCGCTTGGATTCGTACGCGAGTGGCCCCCCGAAGATGTGGTTGAGTTCGGCTTGGGGGTCCTGGAAGTCGTCAGCCGGACCCGAGTCTGGCTTGTCCTTGTCCTTGTCGCCGACGGCAGATGATGAAGCCTGCTCGGAGGCAAACTTCTTGAGCATGTGGCAGTCTTTGGCTGCCCGTGCCGGCCCTTGGGGTGAAAGGGGCAAGGCCCGCTCATGACTTTCTGGTAGTCGTTGTTCCGCTGGGGCCGTGACCGACTGCGCTCCATGTTAGCCACCTCGTTGTCCGACTTCGCCTTGCGGACTGCCAGGCTTGTTCTGAGGCTGCTCGTTGTCGGCTTTTTGCCTGTTGTCTTTTGTCGGGGCTCCTTCTTCTCGTCGAAGGCCTCTGCGACGGCTTCAGCTGAGTCGGCGTATTTGTTGGCCATGTCGAAGAGAGTCCGGACGGTGGAAGGTGGCTTTCGAGTTGACTTCGCGATGAGCGGGGCGTCTTTTACTCCCTTGCGGAAGGCGGCGATGACGACCTCGTCTTTGATGTTTGGGATTTGATTGCGCTTCTCGGAAAACCTTTTGATGAATTCCCGCTAGAGACTCGTTCTTTTTTCTGATGCAGTTGGTAGAGGTCGTGCTCTCGGAAGCCGGTCTCTCGTAGGTCCCTGGAAGTTTGCGATGAACCGCTCCCCTGAGCTGTCCCCAGGAACCCGGGATCGACCGCCTTGGTTGGAGGCCTGTCAGCCATGTCCTCGCCGAGTCGGATAACGCGACTGGGAGGTAGTTAGCCATGGCTCTTGCTGTCGGCCCCCCAGCAGCTTGAACTGCTAGGACGTAAACGGTGAGCCAGGACTCTGGGTTGGTCTTGCGTCGTACTTTTTCAATCCGACGGTAGGCTTAAAGCCGACTGGCCATCGGACGTCCTGTAACTCCGAGTAATAGGCTGGGATGCTTCATTATCGTGAGGACTTCGGGCTTGGTTCGGTTTACGCGGGGCGGTGTAGTCCTCGTAGTGGAGACCGAAGCGCTCGTGATTCGTTCCTCCGGTCGGCGGCGTTCATCCTCCTTCGCGCTCTCTTCGCGCCGGGCATTTATAGTGTGGCGAAGATCGGCGTTGTAAGCCCAGCGATCGGAGCTTGGGGATTTATCAGTGTCTGGGCCCTTATGCGGTCGTGGGCAATGGATGCGACGGTTGGGCGGCGTCGTTGTCGATTGTCAGCAGTCTTTGGTATTGTGCCGGTCGTGAGGTGATGCCGAGGCCCTGTGATGTCGTGACGTTGCTTTCTCGGGATTGCGCTTCATTGTGCTGCGCCGGGTGGAGCCGGCTGCCCGTCGTCGTGCTGATCGCAGATGACTCGGTCGCGTTTTGGAGAGCGCCGTTCGACGGTTCGGTACGTTTGACCTTCTTCGTGTTGGAGGTCGGCATTCTGCTGCTGGCATGGTGGCTTCCGGCGGACGCAGTGCCGAGGCGTCCGTTTACTCCCTTGTCATGAGGCGCCTTGATCTTGGCGATGGTTGGTGTGGCCTGATGGTCCGGCCCAAACTGGACGCGTGTCCAGCAGAGTTGCGGCGGCGAGGCACGACGTTCTGTTGTGGCGTGACGAAGACATGTTGTCGCCGACTTTGGTTCGGAGGATCTGCTACTGGCGGCTCGCCAGCTTGTCGAAGCCCGTCATTGCGAGCTTGTCGGTTGGCCTCCTCTTGTTGCACTCGGCGCGCCCCTCTCATGCTGCTCCTCTTGCAGTCGCGCACCTCGGAAGGTGGTGTTGAAGCCATGAAGATCTCGCGGGGGAGGAGGAAGCTTGCCAAGGTGGAGTCCGAGTTGATGCTCGAACCACCATCTGACTTAGTGTCGGACTCCGAGTAGTTTATTGGAGTTAGGACGACTCCGACCTCCCTAGATCCAATCTGAAACGGTTCATGAC
Organism: Oryza meyeriana var. granulata; assembly: GCA_003991445.1. Taxonomy (NCBI): domain Eukaryota; kingdom Viridiplantae; phylum Streptophyta; class Magnoliopsida; order Poales; family Poaceae; genus Oryza; species Oryza meyeriana. Next base: position 48,105 of record RYFJ01004350.1, on the reverse strand, counting down.
CGTGTCCGGACTGAATCGCTGGAGGTCGGGTCTGCTGCGCGGGTTGTGGATGCACAGCGTCGCCGAATCCGTACGGGAGATTGACGATCTCTCCCCCTCTTGGCCTAACCCGCGCTGGCTCAAGGCCTAGCGCGAGTCGGACGCCGAGGGAGAGAGTTGTCCCGATGTCCGGCGACGTGAGGGACTGTCGTAGTAGATCGTCGAAAGAGATGGTGACGCCCCTGGGGCCGACTGGCGCAACGCCGGCTGGCTCTTCGGCTGGCGAGATCGGATCTGCCTCAGCCAAAGAAAGGTTGCCGAGTTGATCGGCGACGAAATCAAGGCTCCCGAAGGTGATGGTGTCTCCGTTGGAGAACTTGTTGCTCCTGACTCCGTTGATGGGATCCATCGAATCTGTTGATGAAGAACTCGCCGGGCCCCTACCTGGCGCGCCAACTGTCGATGCTTTGCACCGGCAATAATACTATGGGGGTACTCGGCGAACTGGAATTCGGTGGATTGCAGAGGAACACGAGGGAATTATACTGGTTCAGGCCCCTCAAGGTGAGGTAAATACCCTACGTCCAGTTGAGGTGTTATTCCTCTGAGGTGGATTTGTGATCGATGATCTCGGGGTTGCCCTCATAGGGCGCCCTGCCTCCCTTTATATACTAGGGGACAGGGGTAGCATGGTAAGGATCCCAGTCGGATACGACCAAGGGATTTCCTTATTAGAGATAGAATCCTATCCGACTAAGGCTATGTTTCCTTATTGTACAAGGTATAGCCTGCCGGGTGCTATCTTATCTCTAATTACATGATCTGGCCCATCCTCTATCCGAGTGGCCCATGTGCTTGTAGTGAGGTACCGGGGCCCATGGCTCCCACAATCTGGCAAGCCGTAAACGAGAAGTCGGACAACGGAGGTGGCCAACATGGAGCGCAGCCGGTCGCCGGCCCCAGCGGAAACAACGACTACCAGAAAGTCATGAGCGGGCCATGCCCCTTTCACCCCAAGGGAAAGCACGCGGCCAAAGACTGCTATATGCTCAAAAAGTTTGCCTCCGAGCAGACTTCATCGTCTGGCGCCGACAAGGACAAAGACAAGCCAGACTCGGGTCCGGCTGACGACTTCCAAGATCCTCAAGCCGAGCTCAACCATATCTTCGGGGGACCACTCGCATACGAGTCCAAGCGCAAACAGAAGCTTTCAGCGCGCGACATCAACACGGTCTCCACGGCTGACACCCCCCAATACCTGCGCTGGTCAGAGATGGCCATCACCTTCAATCGCACAGATCACCCAGATCGGGTTTCCCACCCGGGACGCTATCCACTCGTCCTGGACCCGGTTGTCAGAAACATCAGGCTGAAGAAAACCCTCATCAACGGAGGCAGCGCGCTCAATATCCTATTCGCCAAGACTTTGGACGAGATGAAAATTCCTCGTTCAGAACTACGGCCGAGCACTGCGCCCTTCCACGAGATAATTCCCGGCCTGTCATCAACTCCACTCGGGCAGATAACTTTGCCGGTAACCTTCGGCACGTGGGATAATTTCCGCACAGAAATTGTCTGCTTCGAGGTCGCCGACTTCGAGACTGCGTACCATGCGATACTCGGACGACCGGCACTCGCCAAATTTATGGCGATACCGCACTATACATACATGGTGCTGAAGATGCCTGGACCAGCAGGAGTCCTCTCCCTCCGCAGCAACGTCAAGCAAGCCTTCACCTGCGACAAGGAGAGCTTCGAACTGGCTCAATAACAAGAGGCAGCAGTCGGGCGCGACAACATTCGGCAAGCCGTCACAACAGAAGTCGAGCAAGATCAAGTTCCAGCGAAAAAAGCAGCGAAGTCAGGAATTTCAGCAGACTCTGACACGAAGAAGATCCCCCTGGACCCTTCCGACCCCTCCAAGAGTGCTCTAGTCGGGACCGGACTAGACCCCAAATAGGAAGACGCGCTCGTCACCTTCCTCCAAGCCAACAAGGATATCTTCGCGTGGAAACTGTCCGACATGCCGGGCGTACCAAGGGAGGTGATCGAGCACGCCCTAAACGTGAAGACAGACGCCAAGCCAGTCAAGCAACGGCTGCGGTGCTTCGCTCAAGACCGCAAAGATGCTATCCGGGAGGAAATTACCAAACTCCTCGCAGCCGGGTTCATCAAAGAGGTCTACCACCCGGACTGGCTGGCAAACCCAGTTCTGGTCCGGAAGAAAAACGGTAAATGGCGCATGTGCGTCGACTACACCGACCTCAACAAAGCGTGCCCCAAGGACCCATTTGGTCTTCCTCGGATAGATCAGGTGGTTGACTCCACAGCAGGGTGCGACCTACTCAGTTTTCTCGACTGCTACTCGAGATACCATCAAATCAGCCTGAGGGAAGAAGACTGCTTGAAGACATCTTTCATCACACCGTTTGGAGAGTACTGCTATATCACAATGCCGTTTGGTCTGAAGAACGCGGGCGCAACCTATCAAAGGGCTATTCAGCGGTGTCTGCACACTCAGATCGGGCGCAATGTGGAAGCCTACGTCGACGATGTGGTGATCAAGACCAAGTCCAAAGAAGACCTCATCGCTGACTTGGAAGAGACCTTCCAAAACCTTCAAAGATTCAAGATGAAGTTGAACCCAGAAAAATGCGCCTTCGGTGTGCCATCCGGAAAGTAACTAGGCTTCATCGTCTCGCACCGTGGCATCGAGGCCAACCTGGAGAAAGTCAACGCCATCAGGCACATGGCACCCCCGACTAACCTCAAAGACGTCCAGAAGCTGACAAGCTGCATGGCGGCACTCAGCCGATTTATCTCCCGACTGGGCGAACGGGGCATGCCCTTCTTCAAGCTACTCAAAAAGACCGACAATTTCCAATGGACTCCGGAAGCCCAGCGAGGCTTCGAAGATTTCAAACAATTCCTCACATCACCCCCCGTGTTGGCATCACCTCTGCCCCAGGAACCGCTAATGCTATATCTGGCGGCGACAATACAGGTAGTCAGCACGGTGCTGGTGGTTGAGCGACCCGAACAGGGTCATATTCAAAAAATACAACGGCCAGTCTACTTCGTCAGCGAGGTCCTTGCCGACTCCAAGACGAGATATCCGCAGATCCAGAAGCTGCTATATGGCCTACTTATCATAGTCCGAAAGCTGGTGCATTATTTCCAAGCACACCAAGTCACGGTGGTCATAGCATTTCCACTCGGGGATGTCCTTCATAATCGCGAGGCCACCGGCCGAATCGCTAAATGGGCACTCGAGATGATGGCGTTCGACATCACCTTTCAGCCACGGACAGCTATCAAGTCTCAAGCTCTAGCCGACTTCGTGGCCGAGTGGACAGAAGTCCAACTGCCTACACCAACAGCAAAGCTAGAGTACTGGACAATGTACTTCGACGGTTCTCTACGGATTGGCGGCGCCGGGGCCGGAGTCATATTGACGTCCCCCACTGGCGAAAAACTGAAGTACGTTCTACAAATCCACTTCCCGGCTTTCCACAACGTCACCAAGTATGAGGCACTTGTTCACGGGCTCCACATCGCTATATCACTCGGCATACGTCGACTGGTTGTGCGCGGAGATTCTCAACTAGTGGTAAACCAAGTCATGAAGGGCTGGACTTGTCTCGACGATACCATGGCGACATACTGTCAGGAGGTCCGCAACCTGGAAAACAAGTTCGACGGGCTAGAAATCACACATGTCCTGCGCCAATACAACGACGCAGCAGACGAGCTGGCAAACATGGGATCCAAGCGAGAAGCAGTTCCAACCGGAATCTTTGTCGAGCAACTTATGGAGCCATCAGTCAAGAAGAAACCGGCACCGGAGCAGTCGGGAGGCGAGCCTACCCCGACCACAAATAAGGTGCTGCAGATATGTCAAGACTGGAGGACTCCTGTTGTCAAATTTCTCATGGACGACGAACTCCCAGAAGATCGCAGCCAAGCCGAGCAGATAAAGCGTCGAAGCAAAAGCTTCCTGCTAGTCGGGGAAGACCTATACCAAAGGAGTGCATCCGGTGTCCTCATGCGCTGCATCACCACCAAGGAAGGCAAGCAGATCCTGCATTCGATCCACTCGGGCATATGTGGCAACCACGCCGCATCTAGGACGTTAGTCGGAAAGGCTTACCGGCAGGGATTTTTCTGGCCCACAGCAGTAACAGATGCCAAAGATATTGTTCGCAAGTGCGAGGTTGCCAGTTCTACGCAAGACAAACAAATCTTCCAGCCCAGGAACTCCAAAGCATCCCCATTTCCTGGCCATTTGCAGTATGGGGGCTCGACATGGTCGGGCCTTTCAAGAAAGCGCCAGGAGGGTTCACACATTTATTCGTCGCGGTGGACAAGTTCACCAAGTGGATTGAGGCTAAACCCATTGCAACAATTACAGCGGCACGAGCAAAGGACTTCATCATGAGTATACTATACCGGTTCGGAGTTCCTAACCGCATCATCACCGACAACGGTACTCAGTTCGCGGCGGGCGTATTCCAAGATTTCTGCGACGACTTCGGCATCAAGATCTGCTATGCATCTGTGGCACACCCGCGGAGCAACGGGCAGGTTGAACGAGCCAACAGCATGGTCTTACAAGGCATCAAGGCCAGGATATTCGACCGACTACAACCATACGCGGGCCGGTGGGTACAAGAACTCCCATCCGTTCTCTGGTCTCTCAGAACCACGGTTAGTTGGGCGACATGGCAATCCCCTTTCTTTCTGGTCTACGGTGCCGAGGCTATGCTACCTACCGAGTTATAGTTCGGCTCCCCTCGAGTCCGGGCCTATTCAGAAGATGACTCCAACAATACCCGACTGGTTGAACTAGATCAGCTGGAAGAAGCAAGAGACACCGCAACTATCCAGTCGGCAAGGTATCTTCATGGCCTACGTCGCTACCACAATCGCAATGTCCGTGGCTGCGCCTTTTTGGTCGGGGATCTCGTTCTGAGGAAAATACAAACCACCAAAGACAGGCATAAATTATCCCCAATCTGGGAAGGGCCGTTCATTATAGCCGAGGTCACGCGGCCAGGCGCCTACCGACTGAAGACCGAAGACGGTGTTCTCATCAACAACTCATGGAACATAGAACAACTACGTCCTTTCTATACCTGAGTTCTATAATTTTCATGTGTACAGTTCTTCTGACTCACTACGCCGCTTGTATCAACCGAGTAGTGAGTCGGGGGCTGCATGTATATATGTGCGTTGTCAATAACATACGAGCTTATTTCACTTCGGTTATGAAGCCTTACTATGACTGTCACGTTTGCCCGAGTACAGCCTCTTACTTCGAACGTTTTTATTAAGTTCTGACAGACTAACTCGGTGCATACTACACGGTCAAGTAAAGCTAATGACAACTGAATAATAAGCTTGGCGGCATTGCACACATATTTACACATGCTTGCTTACACAAATTCATATATCCCGACTACATGACATATGGCCCTCACAGACCCAGGTCTCGGGTAATTATTTCTGCAGTCGGCTTCGCCCGGGCGATCAGCTCTAGCACCTCCTCTGGTGTCGTCTCTTCGGCAAACCCCTCCCTGATGGCTTCAATATCTGCCCTAGGGTATATGGATTTGGTCATCGCCAGGGTCTGGGCCACGCCGGCGACAACACGCTCATCCGAGTACCTTTTCAAGGCACTCGGTGCATCCTCGAGACGCCCCACTATGTGAGGGATTCTGCTGCAGCTGGTTCCCACTGGGCGGGGATCTATGAGGTCAAGGAGCCCTTTCACGGACCCGATGAGGGCCTCTCGTGACTCCCTGATCAACTTTATCTCCTCCGTGTAGAACTGATACTGGGCCCGGACGTTGGTTCTCATGTCTGCCCAGGTTAGCCGGCAAGTAAGCTTGTCAAATCCGGCTACACACAGGATAACTAATGGATTGGCTAAGATCACAGTCAGGTTGAGAACTTACTTTCGTAGTCAGCCTCCCACCCGGCCACGGTCTTCTCCAGTTTAGCCTTCTCCTTACCGAGCTTGACGACGGCCTTCTCCAACTCGGACTTCTCCCGGTCAAGCTCGGTGTTGGCCTTTGTCAGGTCGGCCTTGACCCTCTCAAGCTCGGCCTTGGCTTCTTCGGCCTCCTTCAGCTGCGATTCCCTCTCTGTTCGGGTCTTTAACTCCGCTTTAAGGTCTGCACCACAGATTAGCCAAGAGCTCAACCGTGCAGTCGTGACACAATTGGGCAGTCGGGAACAACGCAGCTGGATGAATACATCAATGGTTCAGTCGGGAAGATATACTCGAGGATCTTACCTCTGATCTTTTCGGCTGGGGCCCATGTCTCCGCCCTGAGCTGATCGGCGCCACTCTTCAGCCTGGCCTCCCTCCCCGCATGACGCGCCTCCATCTCGGCTTTCAACGCCCGAAGCTGCTCCAATTCTGCGAGGTGGGGAGCTACCTCGACCAAGATCTCCGTCATCGCCTCATGCGGTCAACAAGTTTCTGCTCAGGATAAAAGACGAATCAAGGACAGAGTCAGACATCAAAACACGAAGATTATCAGAGCTTTACTACAAGACTCATACCGCGACCCCCTGCGACCCGCTGATGGCGGCACGAAGTAGGCTCTCGCGCTCTCTCCTTGCAATGACTTCATCGAGCCTGAAGCTTTTTACAGTACCGTCGCGTGTTGTCCATGTGAAAGGTCCGGGGCATCACACGTGGAGGAGCTTCGATCCGAGGCAGATGTGGGATCTCTAGCGGCGGCGGCAACGGCGACCACCACAATGGCGATGGGGTCCTAGCCTCAGCGCCATCATCCCCCGTGACCGCCGGGACTGGCTCAGGGGCTCCGCTCGCGGCACCTCGGGAGTCGGGGCCTCAGTCTCAGCAGCCACCTCTCGGTCGAGCGGCGGCAGCGGCCCTGTAGTCGGGGCCACCTCGGTCTCAGCGACCGGGTTGGCCGCCGGCTCAACAGGCGTGTTCGCGGCCGTTGGCTCGGCTGGGGCAGGCTCATCAAGTGGAGCGGTCGGGTCGATTTCCTTGAGATCAATATCGGCCCACCTCCTGCACGATGAAACAAGACATCAAGACATTAATTCAACACACAAAGACTCCAGAAGACCCGGAGCAGCGCACCTCTTGGAGAACTTCAGCTTCTTGCCGGGCGACCTGCTCCCCGGCGGAGCACTAGCTCCGGCAGTCGGCACGGTCGGCGTCACAGTCGGCGGTGGCGCGTCAACCCGAGTCGGCCCCGACTCCGGTACGGTCGGCTCGGGCGCCTCCGCCCCTGGCGGCGTTTGCTCCTGCCGGCCCCTCGCCGGCGCTACGACCGGACTCGACAGCGTCGGGCTCAAATTCACAGGTCTCAACCTGGGGCTCGATCGAATGGGCGTCGCGGCAGCGGCGTCCTTTATTTTCAAGCTTCCGCTCACGGCGCGCGCCGTCATGGCCCCCTCGCCCCGATATAAAATTGGTTTCTTCCCAGCTCTCTTGGAGTCGAGTTGGGCGGCGGAGGGACTTCTCGGCCTCTTCTTCGATGCGACGGCCGACAATGGACGAGAGTCTTCATCAAACTCCATGCACCACTACAAGAAGATCCACAAGGTACATCGTATGCTGCCGGAAACTCAGATATTTGAGCCCGCAGGTGTCGATACTTTGCACCGGCAATAAAACTATGGGGCTACTCGGCGAGGGTGAATTCGGTGGACTGCAGAGGAACACAGGAGAATTATACTGGTTCAGGCCCTCAAGATGAGGTAATACCCTACGTCCAGTTGAGGTGTTATTCCTCTGAGGTGTTTATAGATCAATGATCTGGTTGCTCTTGTTGTGCCTGCCCTGAGGGGTGCCCTGCCTCCCTTTATATACTAGGGGACAGGGGTACATGATAAGGATCCCAGTCGGATACAACTAAGGGATTTCCTTCTTAGAGATAGAATCCTATCCGACTAAGACTTTGTTTCCTTATTATCCAAGGTACAGCCTGCCGGGTGCTATCTTATCTCTAATTACATGGTCCGGCCCATCCTCTATCCGAGTGGCCCATGTACTGGTAATGAGGTACCCGGGGCCTATGGCCTCCACAGTAGCCCCTGAGACCTTCATAGTTGAGTCACAATTGGTGCCGAGTGCTCATCCTCCTCAGTGAATGTGGCCCGAGTGCGATGCGCCCGAGTACTCTTTGTCTGAGTAAGTCTTCTCCCGAGTCCTGCTTCATGTCAGTTGGCAGCGAGGCTATGAAGGGCTTCATGTAGATATATGAATAGTGTGCGCCGAATAGGCGCACCTATTAGGTGTAGCCCCCGACTTTGTGCTTAATTGTGAAGACAATTAAGCGTAAAGTCCAAGATCTTTAACCTAGAAGTCTTTCCCGAGTAGATTATTACAGGTATTTGTGACTCTTCGGTATCATGTCAACCGGAATAAACCTTATAGTCTTGCCGAGTAGAAGACTACTCGTATGTAGGACTCTTCGACTTCATGTCAGTTGGAATATGAGTTTATAGTCTTTTCTGAGTGGCATCCCACTCAAAAGTTAGACTCTTCCGCATCATGTCAGCGGGAATGAAGATTTATAGTCTCTCCCGAGTAGTGCACTACTCGAAAGTTAGACTCTTTAGCGTCATGTCGGCTGGAATAATGTTGCTCATGGCAACTGGTGGCCACGCATGTAGGCTGAGTACCACTCAATGAAAATAAATCCATGGCGTGGTCAGGTATACTCGAGAAAGATACCTGCATCCCCAATTTTAATGAAGACCAGCTTGTGATCCTTATAAGGATATATCCTCGAGACCTGGTGGATAAAACAGGTACCCAAACATATATGTTTAGCAATAAGTCTCTCATGAAGCATACCTGTTTACCTCATCGGCTCCTGTTAGCAGCACCAGCACTACAATTTCAACTCAGCCTGCGGACGGCCCACATGGAACATGCTACTGTAGGAACTTGTATCTTGTTGGCCCAGTGCGGACTGTGTAGGCCCAAGCCCATTTAGTCGGCATTGGTTATAAAAAGACGGGGAGAGAGAAAGAGATTCCGTCGTCTTCCCCAAATCAGCCAATCTCTTCATCTTCCACCTTCGCGCCCAACTTTTCGCCTCCCGCCTGGCTAGGGTTAACTGTTGATATTCCCCACCCGAACTCGGGCGATTTCAATCCTCCCCGTTCGCCCCAAGCCCCCGATTTGCTTTTCCCCAAATCTCATCACCTCCAGTCATGCCGAAGGCTTCGAATCTTGCGGGGGCGCCGGGAAGTTATTGGCCGGTATCGGATTGCGGCTCGATAAAGCTGAAGCGGCTGAAAAGTGAACTGAAGTTGCCCAGCCAAGAAGTGATTCACTGGCGGCCGGCCTGGGATGAGTCGAGCCCAAATCCCCAACCTGGAGAAACGGTAGTTTTCGCCTCCCTTTTCGATCGAGGCTTGTGCCTTCCATCTTCTGATTTCTTCCGCCGTATTCTCGACTTTTACGAGCTGGAGTTGGTACATCTGAACCCCAACTCCATTCTTCAGATCTCTATATTTGTTACCCTTTGCGAGTGCTTCTTGGGCGTTGAACCCCATTTCATCCTCTTCCGACACCTGTTCCATATCAAACCTCAACCCTCCAAGAGCAATATCAATGTGATTGGAGGGGCTGGTCTTCAACTGAGGAGTGATGGGAAGAAAACGTATCTCGATTTGCCCTTGAAATCTTCTCTGAAGGGCTGGCACAAGGAGTGGTTTTATTGCGCCGATCTGGCTCCTTCCTTGCGCCCGTTTACCGGTATGCCACCGACGGTGTTGCCAAACTGGTCCGCGGAGCCGACCTTTGAAGAACTGGGCCAAGCACATATGTTGTTGATGAAGATGGATGACCTCAAGAGGGCCGGCCTGACAGGTCCTTGGGTGGCTCGTCGCTTCCTGACAAGGCGCGTTCAGCCGCTGAAGCTTAGGAGCTCATTCGGCTGGGCCTTCAAAGGCAAAAATGATCCTGACCGAGTGAGCAACGAGTCGGCGGACAAGAGAGAGGTGACCGCGACCCTGTTCGGCTACTTCTCTGAAGGGGTGATCGCGACCGAGGACGACAAGCGCCGGATTGCGGCCTATAGCTTCATTCGGCCTCGGACCAAGGTAACCTTTAACCTTCCTCTGTGAGGAATGCCCGTGGGACCATAGTTGTCCGGCATATCGTGATGCATTTGGTTGACTCACTTGTAGTGGCATGAAGAATTTGATGAAGACTCCCGTCCATTGTCGGCTATCGTGTCGAAGAAGAGGCCGAGGAGTCCCTCTGCTGCCCAACCCGACTCTAAGAGAGCGGGGAAGAAACCGATTTTATATCGGGGCGAGGGGGCCATGACGGCGCGCGCTGTGAGCGGCAGCTTGAAAATAAAGGACGCCGCTGCCGCAACGCCCACGCGGTCAAGTCCCAGGCTAAGACCTGCGGGTTTGAGCCCAACGTTGTTGAGCCCGGCGGCGGCGCCACCAAGGGGCCGGCTAGAACAGACGCCGCTTGGGGCGAAGGCGCCCGAGCCGACCATACCGGAGTTGGGGCCGACTCGGGTTGATACGCCTCTGCCGACAATGACGCCGACCGGGCCGACTACCGGAGCTAGCGCTCTGCCGGGGAACAGGTTGCCCGGCAAGAAGTTGAGGTTCTCCAAGAGGTGCGCTGCTCTGGGTCTTCTGTAGTCTTTGTGTGTTGAAGTAATGTCTTGATGTCTTGCTTCGTCGTGCAGGAAACGGGCCGATATTGATCTCAAGGAGGTCGACCCGTCTGCTCCACTTGATGAGCCTGCCCCAACCGAGCCAGCGGCCGCGAACACACTTGTTGAGCCGGCGGCCAACCCGGTTGCTGAGACCGAGGCGGCTCCGACTACAGGGCCGCTGCCGCCACCCGACTGAGAGGTGGCTGTTGAAACTGAGGCCCCAGCCCTCGAAGTGCCGCACGTTGCGGAAGTCGCAGACGGAGCCCCTGAGCCGGTCCCCGAAGTCGTGGGGGAGGGCGGTGCTGAGGCCAGGACCCCGTCGCCATCGCGGTTATCGTCATCGCCATCACCGCCGCCGCCGCCGCCGGAGATCCCACATCTGCCTCGGATCGAAGCTCCTCCATGTGTGATGCCCCGGACCTTTACGTGGACAACTCGTGATGGTACTGTGAAAAGCTTCAGGCTCGATGAAGCCGTTGCAAGGAGAGAGCGCGAAAGCCTGCTTCGCGCCGCCATCAGTGGGTCCCAAGGGGTCGCGGTATGGTTCTTGTAGTAGAGCTCCAGTAATCTTCTTGTGTTGAAGTTTCACTCCGTCTTTGATCCGTCTTTTATCCCGAACAGAAGCTTGTCGACCGTAATGAGGCGATGGCAGAAATCTTGGTCGAGGTAGCTCCCCACCTCGCAGAGTTGGAACAGCTCCGGGCCTTAAAGGCCGAGATGGAGGAGAGTCACGCGGGGAGGGAGGCCTGGCTGAAGAGTGGCGCCGATCAGCTCAGGGCGGAGACATGGGCCCTAGCCGAAAAGATCAGAGGTAAAATCCTCGAGTATATCTTCCCGACTGAACCGTTGATGTATTCATCCAGCCGCGTTGTTCCCGACTGCCCAGTTATGTCATGACTGCACAGTTGAGCTCTTGGCTAATCTGTGGCGCAGACCTCGAAGCGGAGTTAAAGACCCGGACAGAGAGGGAATCGCAGCTGAAGGAGGCCGAAGAAGCCAAAGCCGAGCTTGAGAAGGTCAGGGCCGACCTGACAAAGGCCAACACCGAGCTTGACCGGGAGAAGTCCGAGTTGGAGAAGGCCGTCCTCAAGCTCGGTAAGGAGAAGGCTGATCTGGAGAAGTCCATGGCCGGGTGGGAGGCCGACTACGAAAGTAAGCCCTCAACCCGACTGTGATCTTAGCCAATCTATTAGTTATCCTGCGTGTAGCCTAATTTGATAAGCTTACTTGCCGGCTGATCTGGGCAGACATGAGAACTAATGTCCGGGCCCAGTATCAGTTCTACACGGAGGAGATAAGGTTGATCAGGGAGTCACGGGAGGCCCTCGTCAGGTCCGTGAAAGGGCTCCTTGACCTTATAGATCCCCGCCCGGTGGGAACCAGCTGCAGCAGAATCCCTCAGATAGTGGGGCATCTCGAGGATGCCCCGAGTGCCTTGAAAAGGTACTCGGATGAGCGTACCGTCGCCGGCGTGGCCCATACCCTGGCGATGACCAAATCCTTATACCCTAGGGCGGATATTGAAGCCATCGGGGAGGGGTTTGCCGAAGAGACGACGCCAGAGGAGGCGCTGGAGCTGATCGCCCGGGCGAAGCCGACTGCAGAGATAATTACCCGAGACCTGAGTCTGTAAGGGCAACATGTTTATGTAGTCGGAATATATAAACTTGTGTAAACAAGCATGTGTAAGTATGTGTGCAATGCCGCCAAGCTTATTTCTCGGTTGTCATTAGCTTTACTTGAACGTGTAGTATGCACCGAGTCTGTCAGAACTTAATAAAAATGTTCGAAGTAAGGAGCTATACTCGGGCAAACGTGACGGTCATAGTAAGGCTTCATAACCGAAGTGAAATAAGCTCGTATGTTATTGACAACGCACATATATACATGCAGCCCCCGACTCACTACTCGGTTGATACAAGCGGCGTAGTGAGTCAGAGGAACTGTACACATGAAAATTATAGAACTCAGGTATAGAAAGGACGTAGCTGTTCTATGTTCCATGAGTTGCTGATGAGAGCGCCGTCTTTGGTCTTCAGTCGGTAGGCGCCTGGCTGTGTGACCTCGGCTATAATGAACGGCCCTTCCCAGATTGGGGATAGTTTATGCCTGTCTTTGGTGGTTTGTATTTTCCGTAGAACGAGATCCCCGACCAAAAAGGCGCGGCCACGGATGTTGCGATTGTGATAGCGGCGTAGGCCTTGAAGATACCTTGCTGACTGGATAGTTGCGGTGTCTCTTGCTTCTTCCAGCTGATCTAGTTCGACCAGCCGGGTATTATTGGAGTCGTCTTCTGAGTAGGCCCGGACTCGTGGAGAGCCGAACTGTAACTCGGTAGGTAGCATAGCCTCGGCACCGTAGACCAGAAAGAAAGGGGATTGCCCTGTTGCTCGACTGATGTGACATCCTGGCCCAATTAGGATATGGCCCATATGGCCCATGAGTGCGGTGTGCACATGAATAGTACCACCTTGCTAGTGGAGCAAGAGTTGAACCAACTTATAAGGCCTTGTCCCTCTAACCATAGTACTTCCGGGTTAACCCTTTTACACGAAGCGAGGACGAAAGTGTAAGTGGGGTGCTATGTGTAAGTGGGCCCGCCCGTCGGTTGGGCTGGGCTGTGCGGTTCTGGAGGGCAAGCTGTTACAAATGGTATCAGAGCTGACCCTCGCGGTTGCGCGTACGGGTCAGTGTGTGGGCATATGGCGCCGGCACTGGACGTACGGACGTGCGCTAAGAGGGGGCGTGTTCCTGGACATTTGCCTATATGCCTGTGTGGCTATGCGGGTAAGTTGGACTGGCGGGGACGCCAGGTCCTTTGAGGGGGGGTGTGTGTGACATCCTGGCCCAATTAGGATATGGCCCATATGGCCCATGAGTGCGGTGTGCACATGAATAGTACCACCTTGCTAGTGGAGCAAGAGTTGAACCAACTTATAAGGCCTTGTCCCTCTAACCATAGTACTTCCGGGTTAACCCTTTTACACGAAGCGAGGACGAAAGTGTAAGTGGGGTGCTATGTGTAAGTGGGCCCGCCCGTCGGTTGGGCTGGGCTGTGCGGTTCTGGAGGGCAAGCTATTACAACTGACCATGGTTCTGAGAGACCAAAGAACAGATGGGGGTTCTTGTACCCACCGGCCCGCATATGGTTGTAGTCGGTCGAATATCCTGGCCTTGATGCCTTATAAGACCATACCGTTAGCTCGCTCAACCTGCCCGTTGCTCCGCGGGTGTGCCACAGATGCATAGCATATCTTGATGCCGAGATTGTCGCAGAAGTCTTGGAATAGGCCCGCCGCGAACTGAGTACCGTTGTCAGTGATGATGCGGTTAGGGACTCCGAACCGGTATAATATACTCATGATGAAGTCCTTTGCTCGTGCCACTGTAATTGTTGCAACGGGCTTAGCCTCAATCCACTTGGTGAACTTATCCACCGCGATGAATAAATGTGTGAATCCTCCTGGCGCTTTCTTGAAAGGCCCGACAATGTCGAGCCCCCATACTGCAAATGGCCAGGAGATGGGGATAGTTTGGAGTTCCTAGGCTGGAAGGTTTGTTTGTCTTGCGTAGAACTGGTAACCCTCACACTTGCGAACGATGTCTTTGGCGTCTGTTACTGCTGTGGGCCAGAAGAATCCTTGCGGGTAAGCCTTTCCGACTAACGTCCTGGATGCGGCGTGGTTGCCACATATGCCCGAGTGGATCGAGTGCAGGATCTGCTTGCCCTCCTCGGTGGTGACACAGCGCATGAGGACACCGGATGCGCTCCTTCGGTACAGGTCTTCTCCGACTAGTAGGAAGCTTTTGCTTCGACGCTTTATCTGCTCGGCTTGACTGTGATCTTCTGGGAGTTCGTCATCCGTGAGAAATTTGACAACAGGAGTCCTCCAGTCTTGACATATGTGCAGCACCTCATCTGTGGTCGGGGTAGGCTCGCCTCCCGACTGATCTGGTGCCGGTTTCTTCTTGACTGATGGCTCCATGAGTTGCTCGGCAAAGATTCCAGCTGGAACTGCTTCCCGTTTGGATCCCATGTTTGCCAGTTCGTCTGCTGCGTCGTTGTATTGGCGCAGGACATGTGTGATTTCCAGCCCGTCGAACTTGTTTTCCAGCTTGCGGACCTCCTGACAGTATGCCGCCATGGTGTCGTCGAGGCAGGTCTAGTCTTTCATGACTTGGTTTACCACGAGTTGAGAATCTCCGCGCATAACCAGTCGACGTATGCCGAGTGATATAGCGATGCGGAGCCCGTGAACGAGTGCCTCGTACTCGGCGACGTTGTGGGAAGCCGGGAAGTGGATTTGCAGAACGTACTTCAGTTTTTCGCCAGTGGGGGACGTCAATATGACTCCAGCCCCGGCGCCGCCGATCCGTAGAGAACCGTCGAAGTACATTGTCCAGTACTCTAGCTTTGCTGTTGGTGTAGGTTGTTGGACTTCTGTCCATTCGGCCACAAAGTCGGCTAGAGCTTGAGACTTGATTGCTGTCCGTGGCTGGAAGGTGATGTCGAACGCCATCAACTCGAGTGCCCATTTAGCGATTCGGCCAGTGGCCTCGCGATTATGAAGGACATCCCCGAGTGGAAACGCTGTGACCACCGTGACTTGGTGTGCTTGGAAATAATGCACCAGCTTCCGGACTGTGATAAGTAGGCCATATAGCAGCTTCTGGACCTGCGGATATCTCGTTTTAGAGTCGGCAAGGACCTCGCTGACGAAGTAGACTGGCCGTTGTATTTTTTGAATATGACCCTATTCAGATCGCTCAACCACCATCACCGTGCTGACTACCTGTGTTGTTGTCGCCAGATATAGCATTAGCGGTTCCTGGGGTAGAGGTGACGCCAACACCGGGGGTGATGTGAAGAATTGTTTGAAGTCTTCGAAGGCTCGCTGGGCTTCCGGAGTCCATTGGAAATTGCCGGTCTTTTTGAGTAGCTTGAAGAAGGGCATGCCCCGCTCTCCCAGTCGGGAAATAAATCGGCTGAGTGCCGCCATGCAGCCTGTCAGCTTCTGGACGTCTTTGAGGTTAGTCGGGGGTGCCATTTGCCTGATGGCGTTGACTTTCTCCGGGTTGGCCTCGATGCCGCGATGCGAGACGATGAAGCCGAGTAACTTTCCGGATGGCACACCGAAGGCGCATTTTTCCGGGTTCAACTTCATCTTGAATCTTCGAAGGTTTTGGAAGGTTTCTTTCAGGTCAGCGATGAGGTCTTCTTTGGACTTGGTCTTAATCACCACGTCGTTGACGTAGGCTTCAACGTTGCGCCTGACTTCGCAGTCTTGGAGGGGTCGGAAGGGTCCAGGGGGATCTTCTTCGTGTCAGAGTCCGCTGAAATTCCCGACTTCACTGCTTTTTTAGCCGGAACTTGATCTTGCTCGGCTTCTGTTGTGACGGCTTGCCGAATGTTGTCGCGCCCGGCTGCCGCCTCTTGTGATTGAGCCAGTTCGCAGCTCTCTTTGTCGTAGGTGAAGGCTTGCTTGACGTCGCTGCGGAGGGAGAGGACTCCTGCTGGTCCAGGCATCTTCAACACCATGTATGTGTAGTGCGGTATCGCCATAAATTTGGCGAGTGCCGGTTGTCCGAGTATCGCGTGGTACACAGTCTCGAAGTCGGCGACCTCGAAGCAGACAGTTTCTGTGCAGAAATTATCCCGCGTGCCGAAGGTTACCGGCAAAGTTATCTACCCGAGTGGAGTTGATGACAGGCCGGGAATTATCCTGTGGAAGGGCGCAGTGCTCGGCCGTAGTTCTGAACGAGGAATTTTCATCTCGTCCAAAGTCTTGGCGAACAGGATGTTGAGCGCGCTGCCTCCGTCGATGTGGGTTTTCTTCAGCCTGATGTTTCTGACGACCGGGTCCAGGACGAGCAGATAGCGTCCCGGGTGGGAAACCCGATCTGGGTGATCTGCGCGATTGAAGGTGATGGGCATCTCTGACCAGCGCAGGTATTGGGGGGTGTCGGCAGTGGAGACCGTGTTGATGTCGCGCGCTGAAAGCTTCTGTTTGTGCTTGGACTCGTATGCGAGTGGTCCCCCGAAGATATGGTTGAGCTCGGCTTGAGGATCTTGGAAGTCGTCAGCCGGACCCGAGTCTGGCTTGTCTTTGGCCTTGTCGGCGCCAGACGATGAAGTCTGCTCGGAGGCAAACTTTTTGAGCATATAGCAGTCTTTGGCCGCATGCTTTCCCTTGGGGTGAAAGGGGCATGGCTGTGGGTGCCATGGGCCCCGGGTACCTCATGACAAGCATATGGGCCACTCGGATAGAGGATGGGCCTAGCCTTGTAATTAGAGATATAGCTAGATTCGGCAGACTTCGCCTTGTATAGAAAGGAATATACAGTCCTAGTCGGGTACGTTATATCTCTAAGGGGAGATCTCCTAGTCGTAATCCGATGGGGACTCCTACCTTGTAACCTTGTCCCCCAGTATATAAGGGGAGGCAGGGCGCCCCATGAGGGCAGAAGAGCTCCTAGAAGCACACGGCCATACAGTTCATCAGAACTACCACCGTATATCCTCAAAGGAATACATACAAACTGGACGTAGGGTATTACCTCACATCGAGGGCCTGAACCAGTATAAAATCTCCTTGTGTTCCTTTGCAATCCACCGAGTTTCCATCCGCCGAGTAGCCCCATATATTTATTGCCGGTGTAAAACATCGACAGTTGGCGCGCCAGGTAGGGGTTCGGCGCGATCTACATCTACAAGCTCGATGGATCCAGCAACCAAAGTCGACGGCGGCGAACTCTCCCCCAGAGATACAATCGCATTCAGAAGCCTCGACGTCATCGCCGACCAGATCGGCAATCTCACCTTGGCCGACACGGACACGATCCAACCGGTCGAGGAACCAGCTGACTCCGCGCCAGTCGGCCCACACAACGCTGCGGCAATCTTCAACGACATGCTGCGGCGATCTCCAATACGCCCGAGTCCAGGGACAACTCTTCCTTTCAGTGTTCGACTCGGACTCGGTTCTGAGCCGGCCGAGATCGGGCCGAGAAGGGAAGAGATCGTCAATTTCCCGTTCGGACTCAGCGACGCCGCGGATATCTACAATCTACATCCGACGCGGCAAACCCGATCCCCTGGAGTTCGACTCGGATACGGCTCCGAGCCGCTCGAGATCGGATCTAGGGAGGTCGGAGTTGTAATCACCCCCATCAACTATTCCGACTACGACTCTCAGTCGGACTACGACTCCCAGTCGGATTCCGACTCCAAGTCGGATACCAGCTCGGCAAGCTTCACTCCGCCGCGAGAAATTTTCATGGCATCCAGAGGCTCTACTCCTATTCAGGAATCATGCCGACGACACGAGCCACAAGAGGAGGAGGCCTGCCGATTGCAAGAACAACAGGAGGAAGAAGCAAGACGCCTGCACGCCCGCAACGACGATCTACGCAAGGCTGAGCAAACCGCTCAGCAGCAAATCCTCCAAACCCGAGTCGGCGACCACGATGTCTTCGTTACTCCCCAACAGAACATCGTGGCTGCTGCAACCCTACTGGACACAGTCCAGCTTGGGCCTGATCATCAGGCCACCCCGACGATCGCAAGAATAAAAGCCATGCTTACCGCTGCTGCATGTCAGCAGCACCAACAGTCGGGAGATACCCTCATACCGACCAACCGGTCGGCATCCCCAATGGCAGTCTCGTCTACCTCAAAGCGACGCCGAGTGGCCGGCTCTAGTCAGCTGCACACGGAGTCACGCCAAACGTCATTCGGCAACCCAAACAACAACTGGCAACGTCGAAGTGACCGTCGGGACAACCGGGATCTCCGAGGCCAACTATGGCGTGATCTTCGGCAGGACACCAATGCTCGGCGCCGCGAACGAGAAGAAGACGAGCAACGCCAACTGGAAGACGAGAACGAGCATTTCGGCCTCCACCACGAGCGGTTTCGCCGCCGTAGTCGGGGTCGGAGTCCTCATGAAGACGAAGGCATACCGGCCTTCACCCAGGAGCTACAACAGGTCGACTGGCCGTCGGGTTTCAAGCCTACAAGCATCGAAAAATACGACGGCAAGACCGATCCCGAGTCCTGGCTCACAGCATACACTCTGGCAATCCAAGCTGCTGGAGGTGACCACAAAGTCATGGCTAACTACCTCCTAGTTGCTCTAGCCGACTCAGCGAGGACATGGCTAACAGGACTTCCCAAGCAATCAATCGGCTCTTGGGGAGAACTCCGGGAACGTTTCATCACCAATTTCCAGGGAACATACGAGAGGCCATCTTCTGAGTACGACCTATATCAGTTGCGTCAAAGGAAGAACGAGTCTCTTCGTGACTTCATCAAGAGGTTTTCTGAGAAGAGGAACTCAATCCCGAACATCAAGGATGAGGTCGTCATCGCCGCCTTTCGAAAAGGAGTCAAAGACACCTCGTTCATCGACAAATTCATGCGGAAGCCTCCCAACTCTGTCAAGGCCCTATTCGACATGGCAAACAAGTACGCCGACTCGGCCCACGCTGTTGCCGAGGCCCTCGATGACAACAAGTCACCCTGACAGAAGAAGCGGGACGACACCGACGACGCGGTCCCAACTAAAGCTGGGAATCGCAAACGCAAGTCAGACGGCTCCATTGTGGCAGTCGGTCACGACCGCCTTCGACCTTCAACAACTGAGGATTATCAGAACAACAAGTGACATGCTCGGGGGCTCACAAGCTCAAACACGAGGATGGCATCCCCACTCCCAAATACCGAACAGCTAAGTCGCTTTCTGATAAACATCTCCTCACTCGGCCTTGCTAGTGCCACAGCCGCTTACACCTAATAGGTGTATAAGCTGCGCATTTACTTTTTTTCGTTTTTGCTCTTAAATGATTACAAAAGTACTCGAGTAGCATAAATCTCGGTCCGTGAAACTCTGCTCCATGTAAGACGAACTCAAGTCACCCAAAACGCGTGCCTGGGAAAGAGCCATGAGCCAACTCCCGACGCTAGGGGGTTATGACTAGTCGGGCAGAGTGCTTAAACGTAAGGGGTCAACTACTCGAGGAAATTAATATCAAAAAGAGGAAGAACACGTATTTATATACATTGTGAAATACATTTTATTCGGGTGATTATTTTCATCATCAGATGCTACTCATCCGATATTTTTATATTGCAGGCCCAGCTCCGGATATGCGTGACAGGAACTCAGGGCTTCGAGCCTATCTCCTACGCTCGGGGGCTGGACAAGTCTGCCGAAATACACTCGGGATGCTCCATGAGGGCTACTTACCGAGTACTTGCGCCAGTCGGGACGTCATCTTCCCCGACTACGCTCCATGGGAGCTAACAATCGGCCCCCGGCGCCAGTCGGGGCTGTGTACCACTCGGCTAAGTAGGGTACGCCCCATGAGGGTCGCCGGCCGAATCCTACGCTAATGCTAGGTTCGGGTACCTTATTTGGCCGCAACTCTGTCAGGTTGGGTACGCCCCATGAGGGTCGCCAGCCGAATCCTATGCTAATGCAAGATTCGGGTGCCTAGCTTGGCTATAACTCTGTTGGATAGGGTACGCCCCATGAGGGTCACCAGCCGAACCCTCTGCTAATGCAAGGTTCGGGTACCTTGTTCGGCTTTTCCCAAGTCAGAGAAGACTTACATCGTCAAAGCGCATCCGGAGTTCTCATGCACTGCGTCACACCTGAGGAGGGCAAGCAGATCCTGCAACATACCTACTCGGGTACATGTGGCAACCAGTTTGCATCCAGAACGTAAGTCGGAAAGGCTTGCGAATAAGGATTTCTCTGGCTGATTGCGGTTACCAACACTAAAAAACTCATCCTGACATGCGATGGATGATATTTCCCTAGAGCTATGCTGGATAGGTCGGCTCAGGCCGGCTTATTTGGTAGCAGCCACCAAGATATGAGTTCCTACGGTAGCATGCTCCATGTGGGCCGCCCGCAGGCTGAGTTGAAATTATAGCGCTGGTGCTACCAACAGGAGCCGATGAGGTAAACAGATATGCTTCATAAGAGCCTTATTGCTAAACATATATGTTTGGGTATCTGTCTTATCCGCCAGGTCTCGAGGATACATCCTTACAAGGATCACAAGCTGGTCTTCATTGAAATTGGAGATACAGGTATCTCTCTCGAGTACACCTAACCACGTAATGGATTTATTTTTCATACAGTGGTACTCGGCCTATATGCGCGGCCATCAGTTGCCATGAGCAACATTACTCCAGCCGACATGACGCTGAAGAGTCTAACTTTCGAGTAGTGCACTACTCGGGAGAGACTATAAAATTCTCATTCCCGCTGACATGATGCGGAAGAGTCTAACTTCCGAATGGGACGCCACTCGGGAAAGACTATAAACACCTTTTCCGGCTGACATGATGCCGACGAGTCTAATTTTCGAGTAGTATACTACTCAGGAAAGACTATAAACACCCCCTTTCCAGCTGACATGACGCTGAAGAGTCCCATATACGAGTAGCATCCTACTCGGCAAGACTATAAACACACATTCCGACTGACATGAAGTCGAAGAGTCCTATATACGAGTAGTTCCCTACTCGGCAAGACTATAAATCATATTCCGGTTGACATGATACTGAAGAGTCTCATGTACCAGTAGTAATCTACTCGGGAAAGACTACAAGGTTAAAGATCTTTGACTTCATATTTAATTGTTTTCACAATTAAGCACAAAGTCGGGGGCTACACCTAATAGGTGCGCCTATTCGGCGCACACTATTCCAACATCTACATCGAGACCTTCATAGCCTCGCTGCCAGCTGACATGAAGCAGGACTCGGGAGAAGCAGCACTCAGACAAAGAGTACTCGGGAGCAATGCACTCGGGAAGACTTCACCGTGGAGGATGAGCACTCGGCATCAGCTGTGACTCAACTATGAAGGTCTCGGGGGCTACTGTGGGTGCCATGGGCCCCGGGTACCTCATGACAAGCATATGGGCCACTCGGATAGAGGATGGGCCTAGCCTTGTAATTAGAGATATAGCTAGATTCGGCAGACTTCGCCTTGTATAGAAAGGAATATACAGTCCTAGTCGGGTACGTTATATCTCTAAGGGGAGATCTCCTAGTCGTAATCCGATGGGGACTCCTACCTTGTAACCTTGTCCCCCAGTATATAAGGGGAGGCAGGGCGCCCCATGAGGGCAGAAGAGCTCATAGAAGCACACGGCCATACAGTTCATCAGAACTACCACCGTATATCCTCAAAGGAATACATACAAACTGGACGTAGGGTATTACCTCACATCGAGGGCCTGAACCAGTATAAAATCTCCTTGTGTTCCTTTGCAATCCACCGAGTTTCCATCCGCCGAGTAGCCCCATATATTTATTGCCGGTGTAAAACATCGACAATGGCCCACTCATGACTTTCTGGTAGTCGTTGTTCCGCTGGGGCCACGACCGGCTGCGCTCCATGTTGGCCACCTCGTTGTCCGACTTCCGTTTATGCTGCCGGACTTGTTTTGAGGCGGCTCGTTGTTGGCTTTCGCCTTCTGTTCTTTCTGTCGGGGCTCCTTCTTCTCGTCAAGGGCCTCGGCGACCACTTCGGCCGAGTCGGCGTATTTATTGGCCATGTCGAAGAGCGCCCGGACTGTGGATGGTGGCTTCCGAGTGAATTTTGCGATAAGCGGAGCGTCTTTTACCCCTTTGCGAAAGGCGGCAATGACGGCTTCGTCTTTGACAGTTGGGATTTGGTTGCGCTTCTCGGAAAACCTTTTGATGAATTCGCGCAAAGACTCGTTTTTCTTCTGGTGCAATTGATAAAGATCATGCTCCGAAGCGGGTCTATCGTAGGTCCCCTGGAAATTAGCGATGAACCGCTCCCTGAGTTGTCCCCAGGAACTGATCGATCGCCTCGGGAGGCCTGTCAGCCATGTCCTCGCCGAGTCGGCTAGTGCGACTGGGAGGTAGTTAGCCATGACTCTGCTGCCGCCCCCAGCAGCTCGGACTGCCAGGGTGTAAACGGTGAGCCAGGACTCTGGGTTTGTCTTGCCGTCGTACTTTTCGATCCCGGTGGGCTTAAAGCCAGTCGGCCACAAGACGTCCTGTAGCTCCCGAGTAAAGGCTGGGATGCCTTCGTCTTCGTGAGGGCTCCGACTCCAATCTTGGCGATGTAGTCGCTCGTGGTGGATGCCGAAGCGCTCGTTTTCGTCTTCCTGTCGGCGGCGTTCATCTTCTTCGCGTTCTTCGCGTCGAGCGTTTATGGTGTGGCGAAGGTCCCGGTGCAGTCGAACTCGGAGGTCCTGATTGGGTCGGCGATCGTATTGGCGACGCCGTCGGTTGTCATTATTGGTATTGCCGAGCGTTGTTTGCCGGGACTCTTCGCGTTGCCGACTGGAGCCGGCCACCCAGCATCGTGCTGATGTTGATGAGCCTGCCGCCGGCGAACCCGACCGGTTGGTCGGTATAGCAGTGTCGCCCAACTGCTGTTGCTGCTGACAGGCAGCAGCTGTGATCATCGCCTTGATCTTGGCGATAGTCGGGGTGGCCTGGTGATCGGCCTCGAGCTGGAGTGTGTCCAGCAGAGTCGCTGCGGCCACAACGTTCTGTTGTGGTGTGACAAAGACGTCGTGGTCGCTAATCTTAGTTTGGAGGATCTGTTGCTGAGCGATTCGCCCAGCCTGGCGCAGCTCGTTGTTACGGGCTTCACGGTTGGCCTCCTCTTGTTGTAATCGGCGCGCCTCCTCTTGTCGCTCCTCTTGTAGTCGGCGTCCCTCGGAAGGTGGTGTTGAAGCCACGAAGATCTCGCGGGAGAGGGGGAAGCTTGCCGAATTAAAGTCCGAGCTAGCGCTCGAACCGCTATCTGACTTGGTGTCAGACTCCGAATAGTTTATCGGAGTGAGAATGACTCCGACCTCTCTAGATCCAATCTGAAACGGCGTTTGGCCGTGTCCAAACTGAATCACTGGAGATCGGGTCTGCTGCGTGAGGAAAAGGCTCGCAACGTCGCCGGAATTGTACGGGAAATTGACGACCTCTCCCCTTCTCGGCCCAACTCGGGCTGGCTCAAGGCCTAGCGCAAGCCGGACGCCGAAGGAGAGGGTTGTCCCGATGTTCGGCGATGTGAAGGACTGCCGCAGGAAGTCATTGAAGGAGACGGCGGTGTCTTGTGTGCCGACTGGCGCAACGTCGGCTGGTTCCCCGGCTGGCAAGATTGGATCTGCCTCAGCCAGGGTGAGATTGCCGAATTGGTCGGCGATGAAGTCTAAGCTTCCGAAGGTAATTGCATCTCTGGGGAAGAACTTGTTGCTGTCGACTCCGTTGATTGAATCCATCGAATCTTCAGATGAGGAATTCGCCAGAGGCCCCTACCTAGCGCGCCAACTATCGATGCTTTGCACCGGCAATAAAACTATGGGGCTACTCGGCGAGGGTGAATTCGGTGGACTGCAGAGGAACACAGGAGAATTATACTGGTTCAGGCCCTCAAGATGATGTAATACCCTACGTCCAGTTGAGGTGTTATTCCTCTGAGGTGTTTATAGATCAATGATCTGGTTGCTCTTGTTGTGCCTGCCCTGAGGGGTGCCCTGCCTCCCTTTATATACTAGGGGACAGGGGTACATGATAAGGATCCCAGTCGGATACAACTAAGGGATTTCCTTCTTAGAGATAGAATCCTATCCGACTAAGACTTTGTTTCCTTATTATCCAAGGTACAGCCTGCCGGGTGCTATCTTATCTCTAATTACATGGTCCGGCCCATCCTCTATCCGAGTGGCCCATGTACTGGTAATGAGGTACCCGGGGCCTATGGCCTCCACAGCAGGTGTACGTTACGAAGGAAAGACGGATGTTACCTCGGTCCGGGGCCGGTTGTGCCTAAAAGACGCAATGCGTCTCTTCTTGTCTTCGGTTTCAATTACCCCGCTGGAGAAGTATCCAAACAAGGTCTCCGTCACCTTCCGCTCGTCGGCCGACTCCCAACTAACTCGGTCAGGTTCATTTTTTCCCTGGTAGTCCCAGCTGAACGCGCTCCTCAGCTTCAGGGGCTGGAAGCGCCAGGTCAGGAACCGCCTGGCTACCCAAGGACCAGTTAGGCCGGCTTTCTTGAAGTTATCCAACTTCGCCAACAGCAGGTGCACTTGACCCATCTCCTCATAGGTCGGGTCCGCTGACCAATTCGGCGAAAACACCGGCGGCAAGCCGGTAAATGGCCGCAAGGAGGGTGCCAGATTTGTGCAATAGAACAACTCCTTGTGCCAGCCTTTTAAAGAGGATTTCAAGGGAAGATCGAGATACGACTTTTTCCTGTCACCCCTCAATTGAAGACCAGCCCCTCCGATTACACTGATGTTAGATTTGGAGGGCTGAGGCTTAATGTGGAACAGATGCCTGAAGAAGAAGAAATGGGGTTCCACACCCAAATAGCACTCACACAGAGTGACAAAAATAGAGATATGAAGAATGGAGTTGGGGTTCAGGTGCACTAACTCCAGCCCATAGAAATCAAGGATGCGGCGGAAGAAATCAGAAGACGGAAGGCACAAGCCCCGATCGAAAAAAGAGGCGAAAACTACCGTTTCTCCAGGTCGGGGATTTGGGCTCGACTCATCCCTGGCCGGCCGCCAGCGAATCACTTCTTGGCTGGGCAACTTCAGCTCGCTTTCCAGCCGCTTCAGCTTCACCGAGCCGCAATCTGAAATCGGCCAAGAACCTCCCGGCGCACCTGCAAGATCCGACGCCTTCAGCATGACTGGAGGCGATGAGATTTGGGGAAAAACAAATCGGGGGCTTGGAGCAAACGAGGAGGATTAAAATCGCCCGAGTTCGGGTGGGGAATAGTAGCAGCTAACCCTAGCCGGGCGAGAGGCGAAAAGTTGGGCGTGAAGGTGGAAGATGAAGAGATTGGCTGATTTGGGGAAGACGACGGAATCTTTTTCTCTCTCCCCGTCTTTTTACAACCGATGCCGACTAAATGGGCTTGGGCCTACACAGTCCGCACTGGCCAGCAAGATATGAGTTCCTACAGTAGCATGCTCCATGTGGGCCGCCTGCAGGCTGAGTTGAAATTATAGTGCTGGTGCTGCTAACAGGAGCCGATGAGGTAAACAGATATGCTTCATGAGAGCCTTATTGCTAAACATATATGTTTGGATATCTGTTTTATTCACCAGGTCTCGAGGATACATCCTTATTAGGGTCGCAAGCTGGTCTTCATTAAAATTGAAGATGCAGGTATCTTTCTCTAGAACACCTAACCACGCCATGTTTTTGTTTTCATAAAGTGGTACTCGGCCTACATGCGTGGCCATCGGTTGCCACGAGCAACATTTTACCCGCTGACATGATGCGGAAGAGTCTAACTTTCGAGTAGTGCACTACTCGGGAGAGACTATAAATATCTTTTCCCGCTGACATGATGCGGAGGAGTCTAACTTTTGAGTGGGACGCTACTCGGAAAAGACTATAAACCCCTTTTTTCCAGCTGACATGACGCTGAAGAGTCCCATATACGAGTAGCATCCTACTCGGCAAGACTATAAACATATATTCCAACTGACATGAAGTCGAAGAGTCCTATATACGAGTAGTTTCCTACTCGGCAAGACTATAAAGTTTATTCCGGTTGACGTGATACCGAAGAGTCTCATATACCAGTAGTAATATACTCGGGAAAGACTTCCAGGTTAAAGATCTTTGACTTTATGTTTAATTGTCTTCACAATTAAGCACAAAGTCGGGGGCTACACCTAATAGGTGTGCCTATTCGGTGCACACTATTCATATATCTACATGAAGCCCTTCATAGCCTCGCTGCCAGCTGACATGAAGCAGGACTCGGGAGAAGACTTACTCGGACAAAGAGTACTCGGGTGCACCGCACTCGGGCAACCTTCACTGTGGAGGATGAGCACTCGGCATCAGCTGTGACTCAACTATGAAGGTCTCAGGGGCTACTGTGGAGGCCATGGGCCCCGGGTACCTCATTACCAGTATATGGGCCACTCGGATAGAGGATGGGCCGAACCATGTGATCAGAGATAAGATAGCACCCGGTAGGCTATGCCTTGTATAATAAGGAAACATAGTCTTAGTCGGATAGGACTCTATCTCTAAGAAGGAAATCCCTTGGTCGTATCCGACTGGGATCCTTATCATGTACCCCTATCCCCTAGTATATAAAGGGAGGCAGGGCGCCCCTCAGGGCAAGCACAACAAAAAGCAACTAGATCATCGATCTACATACACCTCAGAGGAATAACATCTCAACTGGACGTAGGGTATTACCTCACCTTGAGGGCCTGAACCAGTATAATTCTCTTGTGTTCCTCTGCAGTCCGCCGAATTCACCCTCGCCGAGTAGCCCCATAGTTCTATTGCCGGTGCAAAGCATCGACAAAGAATTCAATCCCGAACATCAAGGATGAGGTCGCCATCGCCGTCTTTCGAAAAGGAGTCAAAGACACTTCATTCATCGACAAATTCACGCTGTGGGTGCCATGGGTCCCGGGTACCTCATGACAAGCATATGGGCCACTCGGATAGAGGATGGGCCTGGCCTTGTAATTAGAGATATAGTAATCCCTAGCAGACTTTACCTTATATGATAAGGAAAACACAGTCCTAGTTGGGTGCCTTATATCTCTAAGAGGAGATCCCTTGGTCGTAATCCAGTTGGGACTCCTACCTTGTAACCCTATCCCCCAGTATATAAGGGGAGGCAGGGCGCCCCCTGAGGGCAGGTTGAGTTGGTTCACCAGAATCACCACCATACATCTTCAAAGGAATACACCCCAAACTGGACGTAGGGTATTACCTCATATCAAGGGCCTGAACCAGTATAAAATCTCCCTGTGTTCGTTTGCAATCCACCGAGTAGCCCCATATTCATATTGTCGGTGTAAAACATCGACAGTTGGCGCATCAGGTAGGGGCATCGGTGAGATCTACATCAACAAGCTCGATGGATCCAGCAATCGGAGTCAGTGGCAGCAAATTCTCCCTCGGAGACACGATCATGTTCGGCGGCCTCGACTTCATCGCCGACGAATTCGGCAACCTCACTTTGGCCGACTCGGACTCGATCCGATCTGCCAGGGAACCAGCCGACTCCACGCCAGTCGGCCCACACGACATTTCAGCAACCATCGCCAACTTGCTACGGCAATCTTCATCTTGTCCAGGTCTTAGGACAACTCTTTCCTTCGGTGTTCGAGTCGGACTCGGCCTTGAGCCGGCCAAGATCGAGCTAAGAAGGGAAGAGATCGTCAATCTCCCGTACAGACTCGGCAACGCCTCGGATATCTTCAGACAACATCCGACGTGGCAAACCCGATCCCCTGGAGTTCGACTCGGATACGGCCCAGAGCTGCTCGAGATCAGATCTAGGGAGGTTGGAGTTATAATCACCCCCATCAATTATTCCGACTTCGACTCTCAGTCGGACAACAGTTCGGCAAGCTTCTCCTCGCCGCGAGAAATCTTCATGGCATCCAAAGGCTCTACTCCTACTCAGGAATCACGCCAACTACACGAGCAACAGGAAGAGGAGGCCTATCGACTGCGAGAACAATAGGAGGAAGAAGCAAGACACCAGCACACCCGCAACGACGATCTACGCAGGGCTGGGCGAACCGCTCAGCAACAAATCCTCCAAACCCGAGTCAGCGACCATGACATCTTCATTACTCCTCAACAGAACATCGTGGCCGCTGCAACTCTACTGGATACACTCCAGTTCCGGCCTGATCACTAGGCCACCCCGACGATAGCAAGGATCAAAGCCATGATCACCGCCGCTGCATGCCAGCAGCACCAACAGTCAGGCGATACCCACATATCGACCAACCGGTCGGCTTCCCCAGCGACAGTCTCATCTACCTTGAAGCGACGTCGAGCGGTCGACTCTAGTTAGCTGCACACGGAGTCACGCCAAACATCACTCGGCAACCCCAACAACAACCGGCAGCGTCGAAGCGACCGTCGGGAAAATCAGGATCTCCGAGGCCAACTACAGCGTGACCTTCGGTAGGACATCAATGCTCGGCGCCGTGAATGAGAAGAAGACGAGCAACGCCAACTGGAAGACGAGAATGACCGTTTTGGCCCCCACCACGAGCGGTTCCACTGCCGTAACCGGAGTCGGAGCCCTCATGCAGATGAAGGCGTACCGGCCTTCATCGAGGAGCTACAACAGGCCGACTGGCCGTCGGGTTTCAAGCCTACAGGCATCAAAAAATACGATGGCAAGACCAATCCTGAGTCCTGGATCACGGTCTACACCCTGGCAATCCGAGCAGCAGGAGGAGATCACAAAGCCATGGCTAACTACCTCCCTGTCGCTCTAGCCGACTCGGCGAGGACATGGCTAACAGGACTTCCCAAGCAATCAATTGGCTCCTGGGGAGACTCTGGGAACGCTTCATCACCAACTTTCAGGGAACATACGAGAGGCCATCTTCCGAGTACGACCTATATCAGTTGTATCAAAGGAAGAACGAGTCTCTTCATGACTTCATCAAGAGGTTTTCTGAGAAGAAGAACTCAATCCCGAAGATCAAGGATGAGGTCGTTATCACCGCCTTTTGAAAAGGAGTCAAAGACACCTCGTTCATCACTAAATTCGCTCGGAAGCCTCCCAACTCTATCAAGGCTCTATTCGACATGGCAAACAAGTACGCCGACTCGGCCGATGCTGTTGCTCAGGCCCTAGATGACAAGAAGGCACCCTGACAGAAGAAGAGGGAGGGCACCGACGACGTGGTCCCAACTAAAGCCGGGAATCACAAACGCAAGTCGGACGGCTCCATTGTGGCAGTCAGTCACAACTGTCTTCGACCCTCAACAACTGGAGATTATCAGAACAACAAGTGACATGCTCGAGGGCTCAAAAGCCCAAACGCAAGGATGGCATCCCCACTCCAACATACCGAACAGCTAAGTCGCTTCCTGATAAATATTTCTTCACTTGGCCTCGCTAATGCCGCAGCCGCTTACACCTAATAGGTGTACAAGCTGCACTTTTTTCTATTTTTTTCTCTTAAATGATTGCAAAAGTATTCGAGTAGCATAAATCCTGATCCGTGAAACTTTGCTCCATGAAAGACGAACCCAAGTCACCCAAAATGCGTGTCTGGGAAAGAGCCTTAAGCCAACTCCCGACGCTCAGGGGCTATGATTAGTCGGGCAGAGTGCCTAAACGTAAGGGCTCAACTACTCGGAGAAATTAATATCAATAAGAGGAAGAACTCATATTTACATATATTGTAAAATACATTTTATTCGTGTGATTGTTTTCATCATCAGATGCTACTCATCCGATATGTTTATAGTGCAAGGCCAGCTCCGGATACACGTGACAGGAACTTAGGGCTACGAGCCTATCTCCTATGCTCGGGGGCTAGACAAGTCTGCCAAGAATCACTCGGAATGCTCCATGAGTGCTACTGACCAAGTACTTGCGCCAGTCGGGACGTCATCTTCCTTGGCTACGCTCCATGTGAGCTGACAACCGACCTCCGGCGCCAGTTGGGGGCCGTATACTACTCGACTGGGTGAGGTACGCCCCATGAGGGTCGCCAGCCGAATCCTACGCTAACGCTAGGTTCGGATACCTTATTCGGTCGCAACTCGGCTATGTAGGGTACGCCCCATGAGGGTCGCCAACCGAATCCTATGCTAATACTAGGTTCAGGTACCTTATTTGGTCACAACTCTGTCAGATCGGGTACGCCCTATGAGGGTCGCCAGCCAAATCCTATGCTAATGCAAGGTTCGGGTACCTTATTTGGCTATGGCTCTGTTGGATATGGTACGCCCCATGAGGGTCGCCAGCCAAACCCTATGTTAACGCAAGGTTCGGGTACCTTATTCGGCTTTACCCAAGTCAGAGAAGACTTATGTCGTCAAAGCGCATCCGGAGTTCTACCGCGTCACACCTGAGGAGGGCAAGCAGATTCTACCTGTGGCAGCCAGGCTGCATCCAGAACATAAGTCGGAAAGGCTTGTAGACAAGGATTTTTCTGGCTGATTGCAATTACCAATGCAGTACTCATCCTGATATGCGATGGATGCTACTTCTATAGAGCTATGCTGGGTAGGTCGGTTCAGGTTGGCTTATTTGGTAGCAGCTAACAAGATATGAGTTTCTACAGTAGCATGCTCAATATGGGCCGCTCGCAGGCTGGGTTAAAATCGCAGTGCTGATGCTACCAACAAGAACCGATGAGGTAAACAAATATGCTTCATGAAGGCCTAATTGCTAAACACATGTGTTTGGGTATCTGTCTTATCCACCAGGTATCGAGGATATATCCTTATAAGGATCACAAGCTGGTCTTCATTAAAATTGGGGATGCAGGTATCTTTCTTGAGTACACTTGACCACGCAATGGATTAATTTTCATAAAGTGGTACTCGGCCTACATGCTTGGCCACCAGTTGCCATGAGCAACATTATTCCAGCCGACATGACGCTGAAGAGTCTAACTTCCGAGTAGTACACTACTTAGGAGAGACTATAAATATCTTTTTCAGCTGACATGATGCTGAGGAGTCTAACTCCCGAGTGGGACGCCACCCGGGAAAGACTATAAACCCCCATTTCCAGCTGACATGAAGCTGAAGAGTCCCATATATGAGTGGCATGCTACTTGGCAAGACTATAAACCATATTTCGGTTGACATGATACTGAAGAGTCTCATATACCAGTAGTGTACTACTCGGGAAGGACTACAAGGTTAAAGATCTTTGACTTTATGTTTAATTGTTTCACAATTAAGCACAAAGTCGGGGGCTACACCTAATAGGTGCGCCTATTCGGCGCATACTATTCATACTTCTACATGGAGCCCTTCATATCCTCGCTGCCAGCTGACATGAAGCAGGACTCGGGAGAAGAAGCACTCGGACAAAGAGTACTCGGGAGCAATGCACTCGGGAAGACTTCACCGTGGAGGATGAGCACTCGGCATCAGCTGTGACTCAACTACGAAGGTCTCAGGGGCTACTATGGATGCCATTGGTCCCGGGTACCTCATGACAAGCATATGGGCCACTCGGATAGAGGATGGGCCTGTCCTTGTAATTAGATATATAGTAATCCCTAGCAGACTTTGCCTTATATGATAAGGAAAACATAATCCTAGTTGGGTGCGTTATATCTCTAAGAGGAGATCCCTTGGCCGTAATCCAGTTGGGACTCCTACCTTGTAATCCTGTCCCCCAGTATATAAGGGGAGGCAGGGCACCCCCTGAGGGCAGGTTGAGTTGGTTCACCAGAATCACCACCATACATCTTCAAAGGAATACACCCCAAACTGGACGTAGGGTATTACCTCATATCGAGGGCCTGAACCAGTATAAAATCTCCCTGTGTTGCTCTGCAATCCACCGAGTTTCCATCCGCCGAGTAGCCCCATATTCATATTGCCGGTGTAAAACATCGACACGTGCGGAAGCCTCCCAACTCTATCAAGGTTTTATTTGACATGGCGAACAAATACGCCAACTCGGCCCAAGCTGTTGCTGAGGCCCTTGATGACAAAAAGACATCCTGACAGAAGAAGCGGAAGGACACCGACGATGCGGTCCCGACTAAAGCCGGGAATCGCAAACGCAAGTCAGACGGCTTCATTGTGGCAGTCGGTCACAACCGTCTTCGACCTCCTACAATTGAAGATTATTAGAACAACAAGTGACATGCTTGGGGGCTCACAAGCTCAAACGCAAGGATGGCATCCCCACTCTGAAATACCAAATAGCTAAGTCACTTCCTGATAAATATTTCTTCACTCGGCCTTGCCAATGCTGCAGCCGCTTACACCTAATAGGTGTACAAGCTGCACATTATTCTCTGTTTTTACTCTTGATGATTGCAAAAGTACTCGAGTAGCATAAATTCTGATCCGTGAAACTTTGCTCCATGAAAGACGAACTCAAGTCACCCAAAACGCGTGTCTGGGAAAGAGCCATGAGCCAACTCCTGACGCTAGGGGGCTATGACTAGTCGGGCAGAGTGCTTAAACGTAAGGGATCAACTACTCGGGAAAATTAATATCAACAAGAGGAAGAACATGTATTTACATATATTGTAAAATACATTTTATTCGGGTGATTGTTTTCATCATCAGATGCTACTCATCCGATATGTTTATAATGCATGGCTAGTTCCGGATACGCGTGATAGGAATTTAAGGCTACGAGCCTATCTCCTACACTTGAGGGCTGGACCATTCCGCCAAGATACGCTCAGAACACTCCATGAGGGCTATTAACCGGGCACTTGCGCCGGTCGGGGCATCATCTTCCCGGGCTACGCTCCATGTGAGCGAACAACCGATCTCCGGCGCTAGTCGGGGGTCGTATACCACTCGGCTGGGTGAGATATGCCCCATGAGGGTCGCCAGCCGAATCCTACGCTAATGCTAGGTTTGGGTACCTTATTCGGTCACAACTCGGTTGGGTAAGGTATGCCCCATGAGGGTCGCCAGCCGAATCCTATGCTAATTGAAGGTTCGGGTACCTTATTTGGCTAACAACCGACCTCCGGCGCCAGTCGGGGCTCGGGTACAACTTCGCTGAGTTGGGTACGCCCCACGAGGGTCGCCAACTGAATCCTATGAGATTCGGGTACCTTATTTGGCCATAACTCTGTTGGGTAGGGTACGCACCATGAGGGTCGCCAGCCGAATCCTATGCTAGTGCAAGGTTCGGGTACCTTATCTGGCTTTACCGAAGGCAGAGAAGACCTATGTCGTCAAAGCACATCCGGAGTTCTCATGCACTGCGTCACACCTAGGGAGCACAAGCAATTTCTGCAATATGCCTACTCAGGGATCTGTGGCAACCAGGCTGCATCCAGAGCATAAGTTGGAAAGACTTGCAGACAAGGATTCCTCTGGCTGATTGTGGTTACCGATGCTTGAGTACTCATCCTGACATGCGATGGATGCTACTTCTATAGAGCTATGCTGGGTAGGTCGGTTCAGGCCGGCTTATTTGGTAGCAGTCACCAAGATATGAGTTTCTATAGTAGCACGCTCAATGTGGGCCGCTCGCTGGCTGTGATGAAATCGCAGTGTTGGTGCTACCAACAGGAACTGAGGAGATAAACATATATGCTTCATGAAGGCCTAATTGCTGAACACATGTGTTTGGGTATCTGTCTTATCCACCAGGTCTCGAGGATATATCCTTATAAGGATCACAAGCTGGTCTTCATCAAAATTGGGGATGCAGGTATCTTTCTCGAGTACACCTGACCACGCAATGGATTTAATTTCATGAAGTGGTATTCGGCCTACATGCTTGACCAACAGTTGCCATGAGCGACATTATTCCAGCCGACATGACGCTGAAGAGTCTATCTTCCGAGTAGTGCACTACTCGGGAGAGACTATAAATATTCTTTCCAGCTGACATGACGCTGAGGAGTCTAACTTCTGAGTGGGATGCCATTCGAGAAAGACTATAAACACCTTTTCCAGCTAACATGAAGCTGAAGAGTCCCATATACGAGTGGCATGCTACTCGGCAAGACTATAAATTATATTCCGGTTGACATGATACCGAAGAGTCTCATATACTAGTAGTATACTACTCGGGAAAGACTACAAGGTTAAAGATCTTTGACTTTATGTTTAATTGTTTTCACAATTAAGCACAAAGTCGGGGGCTACATCTAATAGGTGCGCCTATTCGGCGCACACTATTCATACTTCTACATGGGGCCCTTCATAGCCTCGCTGCCAGCTGACATGAAGCAAGACTCGGGAAGAAGAAGCTCTCGGATAAAGAGTACTTAGGAGCAATGCACTCGGGCAATCTTCACCATGGAGAATGAGCACTCGGCATCAGCTGTGACTCAACTATGAAGGTCTCAGGGGCTAATGTGGAGGCCATGGGCCCTAGGTACCTCATGACAAGCATATGGGCCACTCGGATAGAGGATGGGCCTAGCCTTGTAATTAGAGATATGATAGAGCTCGGTAGACTTAGCCTTGTACAATAAGGAATATATAGTCCTAGTCGGGCAAGACATATCTCTAAGAGGAGATCCCTTGGCCGTAGTTCGGTTGGGACTCCTACCTTGTACCCCTGTCCCCTAGTATATAAGGGGAGGCAGGGCGCCCCATGAGGGCAGAAGACATCAGAAGATCATTGATCGACACAAATCCTCAAAGGAATACCACCACAATTGGACGTAGGGTATTACCTCACATCGAGGGCCTGAACCAGTATAAAATCTCCTTGTGTTCCTTTGCAATCCACCGACTTTCCCCTTGCCGAGTAGCCCTATAATCATATTGCCGGTGTAAAACATCGACACAACTACGTCCTGTCTATACCTGAGTTTTATACTTTCCCATGTGTACAGTTTTTCTCTGACTCACTACGCCGTTTGTTCCAACCGAGTAGTGAGTCAGGGGCTGTGTCGATGCTTTGCACCGGCAATAAAACTATGGGGCTACTCGGCGAGGGTGAATTTGGTGGACTGCAGAGGAACACAAAAGAGTTATACTGGTTCAGGCCCTCAAAGTGAGGTAATACCCTACGTCCAGTTGAGGTGTTATTCGTCTGAGGTGTTTGATGATCGGTGATCTTATTGTCCTTGACCTGAGGGGCGCCCTGCCTCCCTTTATATACTAGGGGACAGGGGTACATGATAAGGATCCTAGCCAGATATGGCCAAGGGATTTCCTCCTTAGAGATAGAGTCCTATCCGACTAAGACTATGTTTCCTTATTATACAAGGTAAAGCCTGCCGGATGCTATCTTATCTCTAATTACATGGATCGGCCCATCCTCTATTCGAGTGGCCCATGTACTAGCAATGAGGTACCCGGGGCCCATGGCCTCCACAGTAGCCCCTGAGACCTTCATAGTTGAGTCACAGTTGATGCCGAGTGCTCGTCCTCCACGGTGAAGGTTGCCCGAGTGCAGTGCCCCCGAGTACTCTTTGTCCGAGTAAGTCTTCTTCCGAGTCCTGCTTCATGTCAGCTGGCAGCGAGGCTATGAAGGGCTTTATGTGGATATATGAATAGTATGCGCTGAATAGGCGCACCTATTAGGTGTAGCCCCCGACTTTGTGCTTAATTGTGAAGACAATTAAACATAAAGTCAAAGATCTTTATCCTGGAAGTCTTTCCCGAGTAGATTACTACTGGTATATGAGACTCTTCGGTATCATGTCAACCGGAATAAATTTTATAGTCTTGCCGAGTAGGAGACTACTCGTACATAGGACTCTTCAACTTCATGTCAGTCGGAATATATGTTTATAGTCTTGCCGAGTAGGATGCTACTCGTATATGGGACTCTTCAGCGTCATATCGGCTGGAAAAAAGGGGGTTTATAGTCTTTTCCGAGTGGCGTCCCACACAAAAGTTAGACTCCTCCGCATCATGTCAGCGGGAAAAGGTATTTATAGTCTCTTCCGAGTAGTGCACTACTCGGAAGTTAGACTCTTCCGCATCATGTCAGCGGGTAAAATTTTGCTCATGGCAACTGATGGCCACGCATGTAGGCCGAGTACCACTTTATGAAAATAAATCCACGG
Source organism: Oryza meyeriana var. granulata (assembly GCA_003991445.1). NCBI lineage: Eukaryota > Viridiplantae > Streptophyta > Magnoliopsida > Poales > Poaceae > Oryza > Oryza meyeriana. The sequence goes on along the minus strand of RYFJ01004350.1, from coordinate 11,938 downwards.
CGTGGTCAGGTGTTCCCGAGAAAGATACCCGTATCTCCAATTTTAATGAAGACCAGCTTGTGATCCTTGTAAGGATATATCCTCGAGACCTGGTGATTAAAACAGATACCCAAACATATATGTTTAGCAATAAGGCTCTCATGAAGCATATCTGTTTACCTCATCGGCTCCTGTCAGTAGCACTAGCACTATAATTTCAACTCAGCCTGCGAGCGGCCCACATGGAGCATGCTACTGTAGGAACTCATATCTTGTTGGCCCAATGCTGACTATGTAGGCCCAAGCCCATCTAGTCGGCATCGGCTCTATAAAAGCAGGGAGAGAGAAAAAGATTCCCTCATCTTCCCCAAATCAGCCAACCGCTTCGTCTTCCGCCTTCGCGCCCAACTTTTTGCCTCCCACTCGGCTAGGGTTAGCTACTGCCATTCCCACCCGAACTCGGGCGATTCCAATCCTCTTTCTTTGATCCATGCCCCCGATTTGCTTTTCCCTAAATCTCATCGCCTCCAGTCATGCCGAAGGTTTCGGATCTTACAGGGGCGTCGGGGAGTTCTTGGCCGATTTCGGATTGCAGCTCGGTGAAGCTGAAGCAGCTGGAGAGCGAACTGAAGTTGCCTAGTCAGGAGGTGATTCGCTGGCGGTCGGCTAGGGATGAGTCGAGCCCAAATCCTCGACCTGGTGAAACGGTAGTTTTCGCCTCTTTTTTCGATCGAGGCTTGTGCCTTCCGTCTTCTGATTTCTTCCGCCGCATCCTTGACTTCTATAAGCTAGAGTTGGTGCATTTGAATCCCAACTCGATTCTTCAAATCTCTATCTTTGTCACTCTGTGCGAGTGCTATTTGGGTGTGGAGCCTCATTTCAATTTCTTTAGGCATTTGTTCCACATTAAACCTTAGCCCTCCAAAAATAGCATCAATGTAATTGGGGGGCTGGTCTTCAATTGAGTAGTGATAGGAAAAAGTCGTATCTTGATCTTCCCTTGAAATCCTCCTTGAAGGGCTGGCACAAGGAGTGGTTTTATTGCGCAGATCTTGCTCCCTCCTTGCGGCCATTCACCGGCTCGCCGCAGGTAGTTTTGCCGAATTGGTCGGCGGACCCGACCTACGAAGAGATGGGTCAAGTGCACCAACTGCTGACGAAGCTGGATAATTTCAAGAAGTTCGGCCTGACTGGTCCCTGGGTGGCCAGGCGGTTCCTGACTCGGTGCTTCCAGCCCCTGAAGCTGAGGAGCGCGTTTGGCTGGGATTACCAGGGAAAACATGACCCTGACCGGGTCAGCCGGGAATCGGCCGATGAGCGGAAGGTGACGGAGACCCTGTTCGGATACTTCTCCAGCGGGGTGATTGAGACCGAGGACAAGAAGAGACGCATTGCGTCTTACAGGCGCAGCTGGCCCTGGTCCGAGGTAACATCTGTCTTCCCTTCGTAGCTCATGCCCGTGGACTTGGATATCTATGTCCCCGGCAGTATATGATGTATCTTGTTGAATTTCCTGTAGTGGTGCGTGGAGTTTGATGAGGACTCCCGCCCGTTGTTGGCTGTTGTGTCGAAGAAGAGGCCGAGAAGTCCCTCAGTTGCCCAACCCGACTCCAAGAGAGCGGGGAAGAAGCCGATATTATATCGGGGCGAGGGGGCCATGACGGCGCGCGCCATGGCCGGAAGCCTGAAGATAAAGGACGCCGTCGCCGTGACGCCCAAGCGGTCAAGCCCCAGGTTGGGACCTGCGGGTTTGAGCCCGACATTGTCGAGCCTGGCCGCGGCGCCTCCGAGGGGCCGGCTAGAGCAGACGCCGCCAGGGGCGGAGGCGCCCAAGCTGACCACACCGGAGTTGGAGCCGGCTCGGGTTGATGTGTCGCCACCGACTGCGACGCCGACCGGGCCGACTGCCGGAGCGAGTGCTCCGCCGGGGACCGGGTCGCCCGGCAAGAAGCTGAAGTTCTCCAAGAGGTGCGCTGCTCCGGGTCTTCTGAAATCCTTGTGTGTTGAAGCAGTGTCGTGATGCATTGTTTCGTCGTGCAGGAAGCGGGCTGATATCGATCTCAAGGAGATCAATCCGACCGCTCCCCTTGATGAGCCTGCCCCAGCCGAGCCGGCGGCTGCGAACACACCTACTGAGCCAGTGGCCAACCCGGTCATGGAGACCGAGGTGGTCCCGACTGCAGGGCCGCTGCCACCACCCGACCAGGAGGTGGCTGCTGAGGTTGAGGCCCCAGCCCCCGAAGCTTTGCCCGTTGCGGAGGCTGCGGCCGGAGCCCCTGAGCCGGTTCCTGAGGTCGCCGGGGACGGCGGTGCTGAGGCCAGGACCCCATCGCCGTTGTGGTCATCGTCATCGTCGTCGCCGCCGGAGATCCCGCATCTTCCTCGGATCGAAGCTCCTCCACGCGTGATGCCCCGAACATTCACATGGACGGCTCCTGATGGGACGGCGAAGAGCTTTAGGCTTGATGAAGTCGTCGCGAGGAGAGAGCGCGAAAGCTTGCTTTGCGCCGCCATTAGCGGGTCCAAGGGAGTCGCGGTATGATTCTTGTGGTAGAGCCTTGGCGATCTTCTTGTTTTGACGTCTGACTACGTCCTTGATTTGTCTCTTATCTCGAGCAGAAGCTTGTGGACCGCAATGAGGTGATGACGGAAATCTTGGTCGAGGTAGCTCCCCACCTCGCAGAATTGGAGCAACTCCGGGCATTAAAGGCCGAGATGGAGGTGCGTCATGCGGGGAGGGAGGCCTGGCTGAAGAGTGGCGCTGATCAGCTCAAGGCGGAGACATGGGCCCTAGCCAGAAAGATCAAAGGTAGGATTCCCGAATATATCTTCCCGATCGAAACGTTGATGTATTCATCCAGCTGTGTTGTTCCCGACTGCCCAGTTATGTCATGACTGCACGGCTGAACTCTTGGCTAATCTGTGGTGCAGCCCTCGAAGCGGAGTTGAAGACCCGAACAGAGAGGGAATCGTAGCTGAAGGAGGCCGAAGAAGCCAGGGCCGGGCTTGAGAAGGCCAAGGCCGACCTGACAAAGGCCAACACCGAGCTCGACCGGGAGCAGGCCGAGTTGAAGGAGGCCGTCGTCAAGCTCGGTAAGGAAAAGGCTGAACTGGAGAAGACCGTGGCTAGGTGGGAGACCGACTACGAAAGTAAGTCCTCAACCCGACAGTGATCTGAGCCAATCCATTAGTCGTTCCGTCTGTAGCTGAATCTGACAAGTTTACTTGCCGGCGGACCTAGGCAGACATGAGAGCCAATGTCCAGGCCCAGTATCGGTTCTACACGGAGGAGATAAGAGTGATCAGGGAGTCACGGGAGGCCCTCGTCGGGTCCGTGAAAGGGCTCCTTGACCTTATAGATCCCCGCCCTGTGGGGACCAGCTGCAGCAGAATCCCCCAGATAGAGGCGCGTCTTGAGGATGCACCGAGTGCCTTGAAAAAGTACTCGGATGAGCATGTCATTGCCGGCGTGGCCCAGACCCTGGCGATGACCAAGTCCATCTACCCAAAACAATAATATTGAAGCCATCGGGGAGGGGTTTGCCGAAGAGACGACGCCCGAGGAGGCACTGGAGCTGATTGCCCGGGCGAAGCCGACTGCTGAAATAATTACCCGAGACCTGGGTCTGTAAGGGCAACACGTTATGTAGTCGGTATATATAAACTTTTATAAACAAGCGTGTAAATATGTGTGCAGTGCCGCCAAGCTTATTACTCAGTTGTTATTAGCTTTACTTGACCGTGTAGTATGCACCGAGTTAGTCTGTCAGAACTTAATAAAAACGTTCAAAGTAAGAAGCTATACTCGGGCAACCGTGACAGTCGTAGTAAGGCTTCGTAACCGAAGTAAGATAAGCTCGTATGTTATTGACAGAACACATATATGCATGCAGCCCCCGACTCACTACTCGGTTGATTCAAGCGGCGTAGTGAGTCAGAAGAACTGTACACATGAAAATTATAGAACTCAGGTATAGAAAGGACGTAGCTGTTCTATGTTCCATGAGTTGCTGATGAGAACGCCGTCTTCTGTCTTCAGTCGGTAGGCGCCTGGTCGCGTGACTTCGGCTATAATGAACGACCCTTTGCAGAGTGGGGATAGTTTATGCCTGTCTTTGGTGGTTTGTATTTTCCTCAGAAGGAGGTCCCCGACCAAAAAGGCGCGGCCACGGACATCGCGATTGTGGTAGCGACGTAGGCCTTGAAGATACCTTGCCGACTGGATTGTTGCGGTGTCTCTTGCTTCTTCCAGCTGATCTAGCTCGACCAGTCAGGTATTGTTGGAGTCATCTTCTGAGTAAGCCCGGACTCGCGGAGAGCCGAACTGTAACTCTGTGGGAAGCATAGCTTCGGCGCCGTAGACCAAGAAGAAAGGGGATTGCCCTGTTGCCCGACTAACCATGGTTCTGAGAAGACCAGAGAACGATGGGAGTTCTTTGTTACCCACCGGCCCGCATATGGTTGTAGTCGGTCTTAATATTCTGGCCTTGATGCCTTTGTAAGACCATGCGTTGGCTCGTCGACCTGCCATTGCTCCGCGGGTGTGCCACGATGCGTAGCAGATCTTGATGCCGAATTCTTCGCAGAAGTCTTTGGAAACGCCGGCTGCGAACTGAGTACCGTTGTCGGTGATGATGCGGTTAGGGACCCCGAATCGGTATATATACTCAAGATTGAAGTCCTTTGCTCGTGCCGCTAAATTGTTGCAATGGTTTAGCCTCAATCCACTTGTGAATTTATCCACCGCGACGGAATAGATGTGTAACCTCCTGGCGCTTTCCTTGAAAGGCCCGACCATATCGACTCCCATACTGCGAAATGGCCAGAAATGCGAATAGTTTGAAGCTTCCTGGGCTGGGAGATTGGTTCTGTCTTGCGTAGGTAGAACGTGGCAACCCTCGCACTTGCGAATGATGTCATTTGGCGTCTGTTACTGCTGTGGGCCAGAAAAATCCCTACCGGTAACGCTTTCCGACTACGTCCTGGATCAGGCGTGGTTGCCACATATGGCCGAGTGAATTGAATGCAGAATTCTGCTTCTCCTCCGGTGACGCAGCGTCATGAGGAGACACCGGATGCACTTCTTTCCGCGTACAGGTCTTCTCCGACACTAGTAGGAAGCTTTTGCTTCGAGCTTTATCTGCTCGGCTTGTCCTAATTGCTGGAGTTGGGCAAAGCTGGGGGTTAAGACCCTCATTCATCTTCTCCGATCATCGACGATCTTCTGCTCGGGGGTAAGAACAGAGGCAAAGCAGAGTCAAAGTGTCAGCAGACTATACAAGGAAAGACTAACCAAGAACTCAACATGGCAAAAATATATACCTGGACCCCCCGGACGGACATTACGGCGAGAAGCAAACTTCATGCTCCTCCTCTGCCTGCCACTTTCATCGATGCTTGTAACTCTCGCATTCCATCAGGGGGCTACCCAGCGGAACGTCCTCGTATCTGCGGGAGAATCTCAAGCCTGGGAAGGTCCGGCCCTTTGAAAAGTGACGACGACGACAAGGACGGCGACGGGGGGTTCCTGGCTCCCAATCCAGCGGCTGCTGGGACTTCAGTGATATGCTCAGGGCTGGGCATAGCCTTCAATGTTAGCCCCTCATCGCCGGTGTCGTAGCTCTGCAGGCGAAGACACCTCAGATTTCGGCAACTGAGACGAGTCACCGGCTCAGCAGATATGGCCCGCTAGCATTGGTTCGGCCGGGGCCGGCTCGACAATAGGAGCAGCCGTGTGGTCTCTTTGAGATCAATATTGCCCGTTCCTACATGAAGAGCATAAGTATCAACACACCACAATGCTGAACGGACTTTCGAAAGGCTCAGTCGCATACCTCTTGGAGAATTGAACTCCACTCGGGGCTCCTGGTGTTGGCATTGGAGGACTGCCGGCTGTCAGGCTAGATGGCTTGGCGGTCGGCAGTGGCGTTTCAGTCCTGGTCAGCCCAGCTCTTGGTGTGGCCGGCTAGGTGCTAGGAACTCGGCAGCGCCATCCTTGGGCTCGATGTTGCTGAGCCTGGTGCGCTGACCCGACCTTGACTCGGCGCCGCTCTCTTGGCTCGAGGTTGCTGAAGCCTGATTGGCGCGGTCCCGGCTCTGGACCTCGCAGCCTGGAGCTTGCTGGCGATGTCTTGGATTTTTTAGACTCCCAGTTGCGCACTCGCCTGATGAATTTCTCTGCCCTGACTTCAACAGCTCTTCCTCGCCTCTCTTGAGTGGGTTGTAGCAAGGGATTAACGACCTCTTCTCTTTGACTCCATTGCTAAAAGTTCAGGAGCGTCATCAATTCCTCACATGACTGCAAAGCGTCAACAACACATGTTCAAATTACGGAGCAATCCTGGGCATGTCATCTGCAACACTCATCACAGATGAAACCGTTAATTCAGAGAAAGTTATCTTTGGGCGCGGCCTTTCAGGCTGTAGGCCACCACGGACCTTTCTAAGGTCTTCGGTTCGAACACCCGTTGGCGAAAAATCCAGCAGGACGTCGGTCACCGTTGTGCTGTCCATCAGGTTGGATATTCTTGGCTGGATCACCTCTGCCCTTATTGTCCCAGCTGACAGTGACACCTGCAATTCAGCCGGCTTGAATGCACCCGAGCAAGAAACATCTTGGCCACCATGGACCCAGTCAGCCCGGTGCTCTTCAGCTTGTCAATCTTTCAATCAGTAGATAAACTTGGGCCTATTTTTTCAAAGTGGCACCGATGACCAGTTGGCACAACCCACCGGGGGAAACCCATTAAAGGGGGAGGCTTGGTCAAGACGGAACAGAAAATATACTCCCTATGCCAGCCTGAAGAAATTTCAAGGCAGATGAATAGGATTTTCTTATCTCGCTCTTGAGTAGATTTGCCGGCCCCCCAATCCACTTGCGATTTTGCTCTTGGCAGGGCTGGGGTCTTGATGTGAACAAATGCCTAAAAAGATTCAATGGGTTCCACACCCAGGAGCACTCACAAAAGAGTCATGAAATATAGGATTTGCAAGATCGAGTGGGATCAGATTCACCAACTTGAGTTATAAAGGCAAGAAGTTGGCGGAAGAACTTCAGAAGAGGAAGAGAAAGACCTCGGTTGAAAAAGGGGCGAAAACAATGGTTCTCACAGCATGGCTCCGGAATCGATTCACCTTCAGCGACACCCAATTGATGACATCGGCTTTGCAATCTCAGCGCTTCTCCAGAAGCTTTAGCTAGCCAAACCCGCAATCTGAAGTCGGCCAACCTCATCCGATGATCTAAAAATCTGAACTCTGCACCATGGTTAGGGCGAAAAGATCTGGGGAAAATTGTGGAGGTGGATGCGACGTGGAGAGTTGGGATCGCCCGATTTCAATGGGGAAGTAGAACAATGTGAACCCTAGCGAGACGGGAGCAAAAATTCAGCCGGAGGCTGGAAAGACGAAACGATTGGTGGAATGGAGAAGATGAAGAATCTTTTCTCTTCTCCCCGCCTTTTAAGAGCTATTCCAATCATGGGATGGGCTTACAAAGTCGGGTACTGGGCCACCAAGATATGAGTTTCTACATAGCACGCTCAATTGGCCACACGCTGGCGTGTTAAAATCATGGTGGCTGCTACTAACAGAAAGAGCCGATAGAATCAGATATGCTTCACTGAAGCCTAATTGCTGAAACACAGTGTACGAGTATCTGTATTATCCACAGTATTGAATATATCCTTATAAGGTCATAAGCTGTGTGGGTGCCATGGCCCGAGTACCTCATGACAAGCATATGGCACTTAGATCAGAGGAGGGCCTGGCCTTGTAATTAGAGATATAGATAATCCCTAGCAGGACTTTGCTTGTACGGATAAGGAAAACACAGTCCTATGGTCGTTAAGTCTAAGAGAGATCCTGCCGTATCCGGTTGGGACTCCTACCTTGGAACCCTGTCCCCGAGTATATAAGGGAGCAGGACGCCCCCTGAGGCAGGTTAAGTTGGTTCCCAAATTCATCACCATTACATTCCTCAAAGGAATATCACCACAACTGGACGTAGGTTATTACCCTCACATCAGGCCTAACCATTATAAATCCCTCTATGTTCCTTTGCAATTCCACTGAGTTTCCCATCCGCCGATAGCCCATATTCAATATTGCCGGTTGTAAAACATCGACACTTGCGCGCCAGCGTAGGGGCTTCGGCGAATTCTACATCTACACTTGATGGATCAGCACCGAACGTGACGCAGCAAACTCTCCCCCGAGATACAATGCATTCGGAACCTCGACTTCGTTCCGACCAGATCGGCAATCTCACTTGGCTGACTCGGACCGATACCGATCTACCAGGGAACCGGACCGACGCCGTCCCAGTTGGCCCACACGAGGCTTTAGCAGTAACCCTCTCGACTTGCTACGCCAATCTTCACCTTGTCGGTCTCGGGACAACTCTTCGTTCGGTGTTAGACTCAGACTCGGCCTTAGCCGCCAACGACGAGCTAAGAAGGGAAGATCATCAATCTCCGGACAGATTGGCAATGCCGTGGATATCTTCAGACAACAGCCAAGTGACAAGCAGATCCCCTAGAAATTCGACCGAATACGGCCCAGAGCCGGTTGAGATGATCTAGGGAGTTGGAGTTATAATACCCCATCAATCATTCCACTACGACTCTCAGTCGGACTACGACTCTAGTCAGTATTCTGAACTCTAAGTTCGACTGCAGTTCGGTAAGGCTTCTCCCCGCCACGAGAATCTTTTCATGGCATCAAAGCCCCACTCCTATCAGGAATCACGCCGATTACATGAGCAACAAGAGAGGGGCTGCCGACGTGCGAGAACAATGAGGAGAGAAGCAGACACCTGCTGCCCCACAACGATGATCTACGCTGGCTGGTGAACCACTCAGCAACAAATCCTCCAAACCCCAGTCGGCAGACACGACGTCTGTCGTTACTCTCCAACAAACATCGTGCTGCTGCAACTCTACTCGATACACTCCAGTTCGGGCCGTCACCAGGCCACCCTGACGATCGCAAGGATAAAAGCCATGCTTTACCGCTGCTGCATGTCAGCAGCACCAACAGTCAGGTATACCCTCATATCGACCAACCAGTCGGCATTCCAACGCAAGTCTCGTCCACCTCAAAGCGACACTGAGTAGCCGGCTCATAGTCGGCGCAACACGGAGCCACCACAAACGCACTGTGGCAACCCCAACGATGACTGGCGCCTCCGAGAGCCAACGCACGGCGTGACCTCACAAAAACACTCAGCGCTTGGACGCGACGATGAGGAAAGACGAGCAACACCAACTGGAAGACGAAACGAGGCTTCGCCTCCACCACGAGCGGTTTCACCACCTTATTCGAAGTCGACCCTCATGGAAGACGAAGCATACCGTCCTTCACCCAGGAGCTACAACAGCGTCGACTGGCCGTCGGTTTCAAGCCTCAGCATCGACAAATACGACGGCAAGACCAATCCAGTCCGGGCTCCGGTCACACTCTGGCGATCCGAGCAGCTGAGGAATCACAAACGTCATTGCTAACTACCCTCTAGTGCTTTAGCCGACCAGTTGAGGACCGGTAACAGACTTCTAGAATCCATCGGCTCTTGGAGAACTCCGGAACGCTCATCGCCAACTCTAGGGAACATAGTGAGCCACTCCCAGTAAGAACTTATATCAGTTGCATCAAAGAAGAACGAGTCTCTTCGTGCTTCATCAAGGGTTCTCTGAAAAAGAAAGAACTCATCCCGAAGAGTCAAGGACGAGGTCGTCATCGCCGCCTTTCGAAAAAGGAGTCAAAACACCTCGTTCATCGACAAATATACGCGAAGCCTCCTAACTCTTGTCAAGGCTTTATTCAACATGGCGAACAAGTACGCCGACTCGGCTGACGCTGTGGCTGGAGGCCCAGACAAGAGGCACCCCGGACAAAAGAAGCAGGAGGGCACCAACGACGCGTCCCGACTAAAAGTCGGATCGCAAACACAAGTCAACGGCTCATGTGGCAATCTGTCACAACCGTCTCGACTTTCAACAACTGAAGATTTATCAGGACAACAAGTGACAAGCTCGGGGCTCAAAAGCCCCAACACAAGATGGCATCCCCACTCCCAAATACCGAACAAACTAATCGCTCTCTGATAAAGAGTTCTTCATTTGGCCTTGCCATTCTGTAGCCGCTTACACCTAATAGGTGCACAAAGCTGCACTTTTTTTGTCTTTTGCTCTTAAATGATTGCAAAGTATTCGAGTAGCCATTAAATCCTGATCCGTAAACTTTGGCTTCCATGAAGACGAAAACTCAATCACCCCAAAAACGCGTGTCTGGGAAAGAAGCCATGAGCCAACCCCGAGCTAGGGCTATGATTAGTCAGCAGAGTGCTTAAACGGAAGGGGTCAATAGCTCGGAGAAATATATCAGTAAGAGGAAGAACACGTAGTTTACATATATTGTAAAAATACTATTTTATCCGGGTATGTTTTCGTCATTAGATGTACTCATCTAGTATCTTTATAGCGTAGGCCAGCTCCGGATCATGGCGTACAGGAACTCAGGGCTACGAGCACTATCTCCTACGCTCAGGTGACAAGTCTGCCAAAAGACACTCGGATGCTCCATTGAGAGCTACGGACGAGTACTTGCGCCAGTCGGACATCATCTTCCCTGGCTACGCTCCAAGTGAGCTTACAACCTACCTCGGCACTAGTTGGGCTCGGATTATACTACTCGATGGGTGAGTACGCCCATGAGGTCGCCAAGCCAATCCGACGCTAATGCTAGGATCGGTACTTATTTTGGTGACCAATCTGTCAGGTAGGGTACGCCCCATGAGGGTCGCCAGCCGAATCCTATGCTAATGCAAGTTCGGACCTAGCTGGCTATTAACTCTATTGGGTAGGGTATGCCCATGAGGGTCGCTAGCCGAAATCCTATGCTTAATGTAAGGTTCGGTACTCTACTCAGCTTCCTGAGTTAAGAAGACTTACATCGCCAAAGCGCATCCGGATTCTCATGCACTAGCGTCACACCTGAGGAGGAAGCAGATCCTGCAAACTTAACCTACTCGGCACCTGTGCAACCAGTTGCATCAGAAATATGTCAAAAGCTTGCAAATAAGATTTTCTGCTAATTGCGGTTTCGACACCAAAAACTCATCTGAATGCATGGATGTACTTCATAGAGCTATCTGGGTAGTGCTCAGCTGCTTATTTGGTAACAGCCACCAAGATATGAGTCCTACAATAGCATGTCAGTGGGCCGCCCGCAGGCTGAGTTGAAATTTATATGCTGTCTCACGACAGGAGCCGATGAGGTAACAGATATGCTCATGAGGATCTTATTGCTAAATATATGTTTGGGTATCTGTTATCCACCAGGCTCGGATATATCCCTTACAAGGATCACAGATCTCATTGAATTGGGGATGAGGTATCTTCTGGGACACCCTAACCACGCCGGTGGATTATCATTAAATTGGTACTCGGCAATGCGTGGCCATCAGTTGCCATGAGCAAATTATTCCGCTGACATATGGAAGAGTCTAACTTTCGATAGTGCATTACTCGGAAGACTATAAATTTCTCATTCCGCGACATGACGCAGAGGGTCTAACTCTGTGGGACGCCCTCGGGAAGACAATTAAACCTCTTCCAGCTGACATGGCGCTGAAGGTCCCATATACGATAGTTCCTACTCGGCAAGACATAAATACCCATTCTGACTAAATGAAGCAAGAGTCCCTACATACGAGTCGTTCCTCTCAGTTAAGGACTATTTAATAAATCATATCCGGTTGAATATACCGAAGAGTCCATATACTAGTAGTAGCACTCGGTAAGATTCTGTTAAAGATCTTGACTTTATGTTTATGTCTTCACAATAAGAAAAAGTTTGGGCTACACCTAATGCGCCTTTCCGGCGCACACTATCCATACTTTCTACATGGAAGCCCTTATAGCTCGCTGCCAGCTAAATGAAGCAGAACTCGGAGATCTCC
>RYFJ01001440.1:0-185468 GCA_003991445.1 Oryza meyeriana var. granulata | reverse complement strand
TCGAGGGCACTAATTTGGCGACAGAGGTCTCGATGTCGGATGGAGGGCGGGAGAGGAAGACCATCTCCGAGAGAAAGCGTCGGGCAAGGGGCCGGATGGCGTCTCGGGGTGTGGAGTCTCGCGACGAGGAGGGGGTGGTTTTGGAGAGGGGGGAGGCCATGCCGAGTTCTGCTGCCGGAGGCAGGGTTACTGACACCGGCGAGCACCTTGTTAGGCCGATGCTGAAAAGGTTGAGGAAGAACCGGTCCCCTTTGACGGCCAGTTCGGTCGAGAACCGCCTTCCATGCACGGCGTATCGAGGCGAACATCTGTGGAGCCGTGGCTATGAAGAGGGATGAAATGCAGTTCTTGCTCGCCGCTGTTGGTGGGGTCATGCCCCGGGGCGGAAGGTGCTGGATTATTGTAATGATGTATTTGAGATAAGGTTGAGAGCGCTTGGTGCTGGATTGGGAGCATACCAGAATTACTTCTGGCTTACTGGCCCGGTGAGAACACGAAATGGGAGTGGGGCTTCCGGGGGGGAAGATTACTTCTCTGTAGTGGAGGAACGGGGAGGAAAGTCCCCCGACCTAGAGTGACGGGCCAATTTAGTAAAGATAGGCTTAGGTTGCTGTTATGAGGAGTGCGCGCTGCGAGAAGGTAAATCCGCTCTGTATGTGTCTCGATCCGCTTGACAGGGCCGAATCGGGCTCGGGCTTCCTTTGGGAGGGAGCGGCTTTGACCGGAGCAGACATGTGCCGGGACCGGGGGCCCGGTGACATGTGAAGATAATGTGCCTGACCCCCGAGGTCCGGGGGATGGAATAAGTGGAGACCTGCATGGATAGTGTGCGGGGGATACGTCATGCCCGAGCGGTCCATTTGAGTCGCGCGGGGTACGGTCCGACGTCACGGGACTACCGTGCGTCGACTCTCGGGCTGCTGTGTTAGCTCGTTTGCTGTCTTGTCAAAAAAGGGAAAAGAAAAGAAATTTGCGATTGTATATGATCATGTTTTATTTTCGTACTTGGATTTATTTGTTGTCGAGGTTGGTTGTGTTAGGGCGTGTCGGGACGCCGTACGGCCGTATCGAAGCGAGATTCAGCAGTGCGGAAAGCGTAGGCTAAGGTTATTGTCCGCTGGGTGCGCCTGCCCGGAGCTGTCCTGGGGCACGAAGCGACGGTTGAACGCCGGGAGCCGTCCGGGACGCGAGAATTCCGGGCGCCTTGCGGAGCCGACGAAGTCCTAGGTTTGGCTTCGTCTCGATCCGGGGACTCGTGCGGGAGTTGGCGGGGGGCACCACGAGGCGGAGACAGACTTTTGACCGGGAGCTCTCTGGAAACTGATACCTGACGGCGGAGGTTGCAGGCAGGAAGATCAGCGGCGGCGAGGACTGGCAGTCGGCACCGAGCGCCCGGAAACTGGCTGGCTACATTCGGGGGAGAATGAAATTATGCAATATGTAGTCGGGATAGTGACGTATCTGGAGTTGCAAAGGCGGTAATGCCCTGCGCATATCAGGTGCGAGCGTTGCTCGCCGGGGGCACGGAGTATGGCGACCGATTACGTTGTACTACAGGTCCCGGAGCGGCACAAGGGGCCGCAGGCGACCGAGGCGAGCTTGCGGAATGGTTAAATCCGTAGGCTGACCCTCCTGGTTTCCGGTCTGGGGCTCCGTGCCCGGGCCGATTGCAGGGAGGCTGCGATGCCCGTAGGAATATACTTGAAACGGGCGGGGTCGCTGGCAGCGGAGCATCCGGCGCTCGGAGGTTGCGAGGAGGAGCGGCAGGCGGGCTCCGAGCAGGTCGAGTTGAAGCCGTGCTAAAACTGCGGAATTGGTCCAATCTGCACAATGACGCACTTGAGAGAATTCGGTTTGTCTTTGTCACATGCTACGAGGTGGATTAACCACTTCCGAAGGCGTCTCGTGGGCGCCGTAGGGGCTGGGTTTTTTGCGATAATCCAGACGTACGGCGTGGCGGATCATGCCCCAGGGGGTGAGACTGCCGTGACCGGAAAAGACAAAGGGATGAGGCGGAAGGAATTAAAATGCTGCTTTGTAAGTGTATATACATGGGCTCGGCCAGGCTGAGATTTTAAGAGAACCGGCGCTGGCCGGGCTCCCGAACTTACAGGATGTTTTACAGATACGATTTTGGTGGAGAGTGATGTGCTAGGAGGGCTCGACTCGCTTCCTTGTGAGATGAGACTGGAGAGGCATGTGCTCGGGCAGGGCGGGTATGCGCGGATATGTGTCGGGATCGGGGGCCAGACTGGAATATGGTTTTGATATAAGCGGGTTCGGGGCGGGCTTGAATATGGTGTGGAACGATTGGACAGCGCTCGGGGGGCGCTGTCTGGTTTCGCGCTATTCCGAGCGCAAGTTTAGGTTCGGGTTTTGGTGTTGGGCAGGGCGCGGATTCGGAATCCGTGCTGCTCGAATATTGTTGCTGACGCGGGGCGATAAATATGGTTTTGATATGTAGGTCGATATGTGCCGGCACGGGGGCAGGTATGTATGGACCGATCCAGGAGCGCTTTGCGAGGCGATGCATGTCGGGTACTAGTGCTGTTGAGCTGTTCTGGATCGGGAGAGGGATCGACCGTCCGCGAAGGGGCTGTCGAATCAGGGTGAGGAGGTCGCGAATGGCTGGATCGTCGCGGATAGCAGATCGGATGGCTGCTACCGTCTGCGGAGCCACTTGACTGCGGCAGTTTGAAATGGAAGGCACCGTGAGGTCGTGGAGTCCGTCGTGGACGTGCTACCAATTCTCGCCGGCCGGGGAGGCGGCGCCGTGCGGCCCTTTGCGTTTCCGTGCTGTGTCCCGAGGGTCGTGCGGGGGGCACATAGCAGCAAGGGCGAAGTGCTTGATGGCCGCCTTGTCCTTCTGGCGCTTCTCCTGTCGACGTGAGCGGAGCGTGAGGGTCTCTCGGGGCCCTGTCAGGGGCCTGGGCGTGGTGTTCCCGCGGCTCTCCTTGCGGAACAGAGGTGGGGAGGCTGACGTCGCCGTGGTGGACGTGAGGGTGCCAGCTTTCCTGGCATGCGCTGTCCGACGCTGGCGAAAAGGGGATGACTGCGTGAGGACGGTGTGGGGATAGTTTACGGACTGGTTTGAAGCGCTGCGAAAATTCTCAGCGATCGTCTGTCTGAGCAGGGTGGAGGTCCATTGGCCCAGGGGCGGGAGTGCCCTAGAAGTTTGCACGAATTGTGGAGAGATTTCCAGAGTAGATTGAGAATTCGGGAGGTCACATCCAGGGCGTATCTGAGGCGACGGGAGTAGTTCGCCATCAAATTCATCTCCGCGCCGCTGGAATGGCAGTGGATGTAATATGCAAGAACTCAGGGGTCCAGGAGCTCGTATTCTCGGCAGGTTGGGCTGAATTGGCCGGCAGCGCCTGTTCGAAGGCCGGGGAGAGGGCAGGAACAGAGGCGTCGTACTGGGCAGGCTCGGGGAATGGGACGGATTCCGTGGCGGGTTGGAGTGGAGGATGTCAGGGGCTAGCAGCGTCCGCTGCGTCGGGCTGTCTGCTCAAAGTTGTGACGGGCGTCCTATGGGTCGATCAGTTAACCGATTGCGGAGGTACGCCGTGCTTTCATTGGTCCCGGGGGGGCCGCGAGGCGCGACGGGCTAGAATTTAGAGATAGAAGAGATGGGCCGGATGGTAGAGGTGGGGTCGGACTCCGCCCTGCTTGTTGTTGCTGGCAACTCTGCGATGGGCCGGCCTATCAGGTGGCGCTTTCGTGAGCCAACTCGTCAGGCTCACCCGGTAAGAAAGGGGGTGGCGCAGGGGGTCTGGGACGTGGGTGAAGTCGAGACAACGGCGGTTAGTGGAGCGGCCTCGTCGGCTATAGATGAGTGTAGCGGGGCCGGCGGGGTTGCCAGTCCCTCGAGGGGAGGGGCCGAGCTGCACGCATGGCCGGACCGATGCGAACTCGGTCGCGGAGCGCGCAGCGTGGCCCAAGAAGACGTAGGGGGAGAGGTGTCGGCCGCCGCGGCTATGTGCCCGGTGGGTAAAGTAGGGACTCTTCGTGGAATCTGCGGACGATGCCTCCTACAATGGAGCACTGCCGGTGTTGGAGAAGCCAGAGTATATGAAAGGAAATCCTATGGGCGCCCAGTGTCGGAGGACGGAGCTCCACCGCGTGGAGGTTAGAGACCCTTTTGAGATGTTGGCCATGGAGCGTTCTCAGGCATGCGGGTCCGTTGGTGATGATCGGTGGGAATTGTTTGGAAAATGGTGGCGCCAAAAGAGACGGAGGAATTTATACAGGTTTGGGCCGCATGGAGGCGTATACCCTATCTTGTGTGGCTATGTGGGGAGATGTATGGTTGCCATGTTTACAAGGTGAGTTAGCTGGCGGCAGAGGAGCCGAAGAAGACGAAGAACGGGGAGCGAGCCAGAAGAGTGGGAGGCTACCAGGACCTCGGGGCTTGCTAATGCTGAACCTAGTGTCGAGGCATGGATCCTTAGAATCAGGGGCAGTCGCGTGCGGTAACCGAGAGCGAGAATCATGAGAGGGGGTAGGTATGTTTTCTTTTACTGTCTTGTACCGTTTGTTCGTGCAGTCGCTGCTGTCCAGTCTAGACAGCACCTACTGGCCACGCCGGAGTTGACAGCAGCGGGCGGTGAAGTGTGGAGATGTGAGGCGTGTAGGTCATCTGGTTGTCTATGCTTTGATCCGGCGCACGTCCACTGAGTCAAAAAGTCTTTGACTGCACGGAAGCGGGTGATAGGGAGTATCCCTCGTTTCTCTCTTAATGCGGGTTGGTTGGTGAGGTGGTCGTTCTGTGAGAAAACGGACCTCGGGATGTGCGTGTGGGTCGGACGGGGAGAATCCCGAATCGGACGAGGAAGAAGCCGAGCAGGCGACCGGCGGGGTGGCTCTCGGGCAGGCATGCCGGGCACTAGCAGGAGAGCAGCGTCTCGATGCCAGGATGGCCCGGGGAGTGAAGTGGCCGATAACACGGTCGGGGTTGTGGGAACCTATCCGTTTCGCCGACAATATTGCTGAAGATTTTCTGAGTTTGTGGGAATTTGGCATACAATAATATTTGCCAATCATCTAGATAATGGCAGTGAATTCAAGCTAATGAATTTTTGCGGCTTTATTCTTGTTATGCTGAATTCATGTTCTTTTAAGAACGTGGTGGTGCCATGTTATTAAATCTTATTGTTATCCGGTTTAAAAGGAAAATGTAATTCTCGTTCTATCCCGTGAAGCCATAAATGGTGATGGTCAACCTCGACTTGCGACTTGAAGCGATTTATGCATCGCTTCGGAAGCACATGCAGTTCCAAACCTCATAAACCACCCAAACTATGGAACTTAGTTTTTTTTTTCTATGCTATCCAGTTTATCTGGAGTGAATTTGTGGTATCTGTATTGTTATTATATGGTGAATGCAGAATATTTGCTGCTTTAACAGGATAATCTCCTAGAGAGTGCTTTACTCGTGGGCTGGAGTACGAAATGTGCTGTCTTCTGTATTGACGGGAACGCTAGAGTCAGAAGAAGATAGGAATACGGTAATTCGGTTGTATGAGTTTAGTTTAACATTTTTTGAAATTGTTTTAGATGCAACTGTTATTTGTTCTGGTGTTACTTCAACTGCGTATTGAAGCAATTAATAGCATTTAGGGGCATAAAATTTGTTGGTAGGAGTTTTTGCCACTTAGTGTTATTAAAATGTCTGAATAATGATAGATGGCGAGCGAACTTACTAGGACTATGCAAGTATTTATTCACAGAAAAAAAAATATTCTTCAATACTGGAGAATATTCCCATACTGTGTATAGAGACTTTTTGCAACAATTGTGAAACAATGCGGACCATCCGAACAGCTTGAGGATGTCCAGACTGTATAATGTGAAGTGGCAATTTGTACAGTTCGGACCGTCGAACATGGTGAGGATGGTCCGGACTAATATAATGTGAAATGGCAAACAATTTGGTACAGTACGGACCATTCCGAACAGGTGAGGATGAGTCCGGGACTATTTTTTACAGTGATGTTTTCTTTTCATTGCCATAACATGTGTTGGGTTAACATTTGACTGATCCATAGGGTAAACATTCATGAATTCCAATTCTCCTTGCTATAAAGAGATCATTGACCTGCCACCGAAGAGCCGGTACATTCATGGAGAGGCTCTTTGATGCCCATTAGTAATTCTACAGAAGACCAGCCCCCAAAGGGACTATCTGAAGCCATTGTTGTCAGAAAAGGCTTGTCCAGTATTTGTCAAAGGTTTAGTTTTTCTAATTTCCCTAACCATAATGTTAATACTATAAATAATTAGTTATATTCACTTTGCAACTATTTGTTCTGTCAGATCATATGCTAGGTTTCCCCTTTTTTTGCATGGCTTCAGATTGGGACAGCAGTTGGCATTCCATTTGCGAAATGTGTGCAATGCTTTTGTAAGCTAGGCTCATGCTAAACTTGCCAGGTTAGTTGCTGCCGTCAAATTTCCAACTTTTATGTGTAGCCTCCATTCTTGACCAGCTGAGGAAACTTTGCCATCCTAGAGGTCGACTCCATGTAGTGATTTCCGCTTATTTTAACCAGGTGCTAAAAAACTGTTGTATTCTCACAGGTTCTTACATCGTTTCTAGACAACAGTACAGGGATCTTCTAAAGATATAGGATGGTTACAAAGAACAAAAACACTGCCTTGTTCACTTGATGGTACAAACCGTTTCAAGGAGCTTTTGCATAGCGTCAGGTGATTTTTTTTTGCTTATGCAGTTATGCCTATTTAAAGTAACAGCAAATTCATTTCGAGAGGAATATTACAGATCCTTTGTGTAGAAGTAGAAACTACTCCCATTTGTAACAACTAGCTAAATACACATAATTTACTCTTAATTTTATATGTAGCTATCCATTTAGATTTAGTTGCGAAAGTAACAGATTTGTTCCTGGTATTAGTCCATATGGTGATGTGGAGGTACAACTTTCAATTATTATCAGTTCACGCAAAGACCAATGATACGAAAAGAGGCTTAATGTTTCAGAAATGGTATGCATTATCTGCCTAGCACACTGGTTTACTTATTCATCCCTGGTAAGGCATCTTTATCATTTTGCACATAATCTTAAAATGACTAGCTTAAAATTGATCTGCCCTTATGCAGGACTTTTTAGTAATCACAGTCCACTCTACTTTGTCAATACTAAAAGAATCTTTTCGAAGATGGGGCTTACTTGCCATATTGCAAGGATTCATAGTGAGGTAACTGAGCTCAACAACGGTGCATGTAAGGCTTTTCTCATGTTTGTCAAGCACTAGATTTTTGTGTTCCTATCTGTTTATCCCTGTATCACCTTTCACTTCACACAGGCTTCAGTGGAGAAAAATGCGCGGGAACTGAAAGTATACATTGAAGAGCTCTACTGGGGTTCTGGTAAACAGGTGTTGCTCCTGGGACATAGCAAGGGTGGAGTTGATGCGGCTGCGGCGCTTTCATTGTACCGGTCTGAACTCAAGGGCAAGGTTGCCGGACTGGCATTGGTTCAGAGCCCATATGGTGGCACCCCGGTAGCTTCCGACATCCTTCGGGAAGGCCAGCTTGCTGACAAGGCGACAAGGAAGATCGTGGAACTCATCATATGCAAACTCATCAAGGTCCTCATTATCCTAGTCTCTGTGTTACCTAACCAAGATCAATCCTTTATGAATTGTTCATACAATGACATTGTTTATTCATGCCTTGTCCATTTCATATGATATTCTTAGCAAGTAAACAATTGCAGGGTGAAATAAGGGCCTTGGAGGATCTCACATATGACAAGAGAAGGGACTTCATCTCCAACCACAAGCTGCCTGTCGATGAGCTGCCGATCATCTCCTTCCACACCGAAGCCAAGACTGCCCCGACGATGCTGGAGTCATTGTCACGCGTCGCCCAAGCCGAGCTCCTCCCATGGCTCCCATTGCCATGGTTCTTGTTTGCACCCGAGTACGCCGAATCGGTGCTCGCCTCTCTGAAGCTCCCCATGGTCGTGCCTGCGTTGGCAGCCATGGCCATCAGCGCGCTTCACCTGAGGCTGCGATATGGCGACAGGAGCGATGGGCTGGTGACGCGGCGCGACGCCGAGGTGCCCGGCTCGGTGGTGGTGAGGCCGGAGAGGAGGCTGGACCATGCGTGGATGGTGCACTCCACGCTGAGGAAGGATCGTACCGAGGCGGATGCCACTCAGATGTGTGAGACTCTGATGGCCATGCTTGTTGAGATTGGAAAGAAGAAATGCTGCTGATCATCATCTATACGACCCGCTTCAGTTTCTCAGTTAGATTCTAGTTTGAACTTGAAACTTACTATCAATGTTTTCTTTTGAAAAACTTACTATCTAATGTCTTAATCATAGATAATGTTACAAGAAACAGTGACAAATAGAGAATGAATTTCACTTTTAAGGACCAATACAAAATGCTCTTTATTTTGCGAACGAATCCTATACACACAAGTTTTCCCGTGCACAACAACTAACAAATATCATAAAAATTCTAAAAAAAAATTATACATGTACTTCCAATAATACTATACCTATATATAAAGTCTTATCTTCAAATTCAAATTTGTACTTTTAAAACTGTTAGATTTTTTTTACAACGAAAAAAAATGAATTTGAAGGTGTAATACTATTGAAAGTACATGTACAAAGTTTTCTAGAAATTTTTGTGATATTTGTTATTTGATATACGGAGTGCGTACGAAAAGCTTAAATCTATAGGATATATTCTCCTTTATTTTTCCCTAACCCTGAAACAACTACTATATGGTGATAGGCTGAATAGTTTTTTTAGATGATAGACTGTACGGTTTGTTTCATATGGATCGTACAAATTCTGCAATTTTTACAGTCTTGTATGCTGATGAAAGATTCTTCCATCGAAACAAAAAGTACGGAAAGGAGGCAACGGATGCCGCAAATCGAGGATTTGAGGGTTTACAGTCTTGACAAAAACGGATCCAAAATCGTAAAATTTTGAACCGGTCTGAAGTCGATCTCGAGGGGTAATTCCAACGGCTTTTGAGAAATTTAATTTTGAAATTGTAAATTCGACCAAAATTGGTTGAAATTTCTAAGGTTTTGACATCTCGATGGGGTCGAAATTCCCAACGATATATCGTGAACCCTGGAGCGTACGCATTATGTTCCGACGTATTACGCTTCACCACTAGAACGTGAAGATTTGAAGTTTCTTCCCGATACGTAATGAAGAGGGCCCGCTGGCAGTGTCACTCTCCGCGCCTCCTCCCCTTAAACCCTCGTCTAAACCGCTACTTTAGAGAATATTTCCATTTCTACCCCTTCCTCCCCTTCACCTCCCTCCGCCGCCGCCGCAGCCATGGCGACGCGGCGATGCCTCCTCCGCCTCCTCTCGCGCCGCCTCATCGCTCACAGTCCTCAGCCCCTGGCGCCAGCCTCTATCGCGGCACGAACCCTAACGTCCTTGTCCCAGCCCCTCGAGCAGCACAGCCCCCGCGTCCTGGTCCGGACTATATAACGTGGAATGGCAACAATTTGTACAGTACGGACCATCCGAGCAGAATGAGGATGGTCCGGACTATATAATGTGAAAAGGCAACAATTTGTACAGTACAGACCGTCCAAACAGGGTGAGGAAGGTCCGGACTGTATAATGTGAAATAGCAACAATTTGTACAGTGCGGACCGTCCAAACAGCTTGAGGATGGTCCGGACTATACAATGTGAAATGGCAATTTGTACGGTTCGGACCGTCCGAACAAGGTGAGGATGGTCCGGACTATATAATGTGAAATGGCAACAATTTGTACATTACGGACCGTCCGAAAATGGTGAGGATGGTCCGGACTATATAATGTGCAATGGCAACATTTTGTACAGTATGGACCGTCCTAACAACTTGAGGATGGTCCGGACTATATAATGTGAAATGGCAATTTGTACAGTTCGGACCGTCCGAACAGGGTGAGGATGGTCCGGACTATATAATTGAAATGGCAACAATTTGTACAATGCGGACCGTCCTAACAGCTTGAGGATGGTCCGGACTATATAACATGAAATGGCAATTTGTACAGTCCGGACCGTCCGAACAAGGTGAGGATGGTCCGGACTATATAATGTGAAATGGCAACAATTTGTACAGTACGGACCGTCCGAACATGGTGTAGATGGTCTGGACTATATAATGTGAAATGGCAACAATTTGTACAGTGCGGACCGTCCGAACATCTTGAGGATGGTCCGGACTAGATAATGTGAAATGGCAATTTGTACAGTTCGGACCGTCCGAACAGGGTGAGGATGGTCCCGGACTGTCCAAACATGGTGAGGATGGTCCAGACTATATAATGTGAAATGGCAACAATTTGTACAGTGCGGACCATCCGAACAGGGTGAGGATGGTCCGGACTATATCTTTTACATGTTGATTTTCTTTTTCATGCCAAAACATGTGTTTGGGTACATCGACTGGATCCCAGAACATCATGAATTCCAATTCTCCTTGCTATAAAAGATCATTGCCTACCACCGAAAGATACATTCATGGAGAGGC
The DNA here is from genome assembly GCA_003991445.1 of Oryza meyeriana var. granulata. Lineage (NCBI taxonomy): Eukaryota > Viridiplantae > Streptophyta > Magnoliopsida > Poales > Poaceae > Oryza > Oryza meyeriana. Next base: position 174,932 of record RYFJ01001440.1, on the reverse strand, counting down.
TTCTTTGCTGCCCATTAGTAATTCTACAGAAGACCAGCCCCCAAAGGGACTATCTGAAGCCATTGTTGTCAGAAAAGGCTTGTCCAGTATTTGTCAAAGGTTTAGTTTTTCTAATTTCCCTAACCATAATGTTAATACTATAAATAATTAGTTATATTCACTTTGCAACTATTTGTTCTGTCAGATCATATGCTAGGTTTCCCCTTTTTTTGCATGGCTTCAGATTGGGACAACAGTTGGCATTCCATTTGCGAAAAGTGTGCAGTGCTTTTGCAAGTGAGGCTCATGCTAAACTAGCCAGGTTAGTTGCTGCCGTCAAAATCTTTTATGTGTTGCCTCCGTTCCTTGACCAGCTGAGGAAACTTTGCCATCCCAGAGGTCGACTCCATGTAGTGATTTCTGCTTAACCAGGTGCTAAAAAACTGTTGTATGCTCACAGGTTCTTACATCGTTTCTGGACAACAGGGATCTTCTAAAGATATAGGATGGTTACAAAGAACAAAAACACTGCCTTGTTCACTTGATGGTACAAACCGTTTCAAGGAGCTTTTGCATAGCGTCAGGTGATTTTTTTTTTGCTTATGTAGTTATGCCTATTTAAAGTAACAGCAAATTCATTTCGAGAGGAATATTACAGATCCTTTGTGTAGAAGTAGAAACTACTCCCATTTGTAACAACTAGCTAAATACACATAATTTACTCTTAATTTTATATGTAGCTATCCATTTAGATTTAGTTGCGAAAGTAACAGATTTGTTCCTGGTATTAGTCCATATGGTGATATGGAGGTCCAACTTTCAATTATTATCAGTTCACGCAAAGACCAATGATACTAAAAGAGGCTTAATGTTTCAGAAATGGTATGCATTATCTGCCTAGCACACTGGTTTACTTATTCATCCCTGGTAAGGCATCTTTATCATTTTGCACATAATCTTAAAATGACTAGCTTAAAATTGATCTGCCCTTATGCAGGACTTTTTAGTAATCACAGTCCACTCTACTTTGTCAATACTAAAAGAATCTTTTCGAAGATGGGGCTTACTTGCCATACAGCAAGGATTCAGAGTGAGGTAACTGAGCTCAACAAGGGTGCATGCAAGGCTTTTCTCATGTTTGTCAAGCACTAGATTTTTGTGTTCCTATCTGTTTGTCCCTGTATCACCTTTCACTTCACTCAGGCATCAGTGGAGAAAAATGCGCGGGAACTGAAACTATACATTGAAGAGCTCTACTGGGGTTCTGGTAAACAGGTGTTGCTCCTGGGACATAGCAAGGGTGGAGTTGATGCGGCTGCGGCGCTTTCATTGTACTGGTCTGAACTCAAGGGCAACGTTGCCGGACTGGCATTGGTTCAGAGCCCATATGGTGGCACCCGGTAGCTTCCGACATCCTTCGGGAAGGCCAGCTTGCTGACAAGGCGACAAGGAAGATCGTGGAACTCATCATATGCAAACTCATCAAGGTCCTCATTATCCTGGTCTCTGTGTTACCTAATCAAGATCAATCCTTTATGAATTGTTCATACAATGACATTGTTTATTCATGCCTTGTCCATTTCATATGATATTCTTAACAAGTAAACAATTGCAGGGTGATATAAGGGCCTTGGAGGATCTCACATATGACAAGAGAAGGGACTTCATCTCCAACCACAAGCTGCCTGTCGATGAGCTGCCGATCATCTCCTTCCACACCGAAGCCAGCACTGCCCCGACGATGCTCGCGTCATTGTCACGCGTCGCCCAAGCCGAGCTCCTCCCATGGCTCCCGTTGCCATGGTTCTTGTTTGCACCCGAGTACGCCGAATCGGTGCTCGCCTCTCTGAAGCTCCCCGTGGTCGTGCCTGCGTCGGCAGCCATGGCCATCAGCGCTTCACCTGAGGCTGCGCTACAGCGACAGGAGCGACGGGCTGGTGACGCGGCGCGACGCCGAGGTGCCCGGCTCGGTGGTGGTGAGGCCGGAGAGGAGGCTGGACCATGCGTGGATGGTGCACTCCACGCTGAGGAAGGATCGTACCGAGGCGGATGCCACTCAGATGTGTGAGGCTCTGATGGCCATGCTTGTTGAGATTGGAAAGAAGAAATGCTGCTGATCATCATCTATACGACCCGCTTCAGTTTCTCAGTTAGATTCTAGTTTGAACTTGAAACTTACTATCAATGTTTTCTTTTGAAAAACTTACTATCTAATGTCTTAATCATAGATAATGTTACAAGAAACAGTGACAAATAGAGAATGAATTTCACTTTTAAGGACCAATACAAAATGCTCTTTATTTTGGGAACGAATCCTATACACACAAGTTTTCCCGTGCACAACAACTAACAAATATCATAAAAATTCTAAAAAAAATTATACATGTACTTCCAATAATACTATACCTATATATAAAGTCTTATCTTCAAATTCAAATTTATACTCTTAAAACTGTTAGATTTTTTTTACAACTAAAATATAATGAATTTGAAGGTGTAATACTATTAAAAGTACATGTACAAATTTTTCTAGAAATTTTTGTGATATTTGTTATTTGATATACGGTGTGCGTACGAAAAGCTTAAATCTATAGGATATATTCTCCTTTATTTTTCCCTGAAAATAAATACTACAGTATTTTTATTTTTCCCTGAAAACAACTACTATATGATGATAGGCTGAATAGTTTTTTTAGACGATAGACTGTATGGTTTATTTCATATGGATCATACAATTTCTGTAATTTTTACAGTCTTGTATGCTGATGAAAGATTCTTCTATCGAAACAAAAAGTATGGAAAGGAGGCAACGGATGCGGCAAATCGAGGATTTGAGGATTTACAATCTTGACAAAAACAGATCCAAAATCGTAAAATTTTGAACCGGTCTGAAAGTCGATTCCAATGGCTTTTGAGAAATTTAATTTTGAAATTGTAAATTCGATCAAAATTGGTTGAAATTTTTTAGGTTTTGACATCTCGATGGGGTCGAAATTCCCAACGATATATCGTGAACCCTAGAGAGTACGCGTTATGTTCCGACGTATTACGCTTCACCACTAGAACGCGAAGATTTGATGTTTCTTCCCGATAAGTAATGAAGAGGGCCCATTGGCAGTGTCACTCTCCGCGCCTCCTCCCCTTAAACCCTCGTCAAAACCGCTGCTTCAGAGAATATTTCCATTTCTACTAGAGATGTCCAAATGGGCCGTGCCCCGTCGGGCCGGCCCGGGCATGGTGCTACAGTAACCATGCCCGGGCACGGCCCGAGTAGCCGTGCCGTGCCTGGGCCGGTGGTGCGGCACGGCACGGGCACGGGGCACGGGCCGGTACGGCCGCTCGGAGGCTGGAGGCAGCCGGCGGCGGGAGGCGGAGGCCGGCGGGAGGCACGCAGGAGGAGAGGGCGGCGGCGCCGAGGCGAGGCCGCTGCCGCCTCCCACCGGCCTCGGGCCCTCGGCCTCCTCCCTCCTCCGCCCGCCTCCGACCTCGCCTCCTCCTCCTCCTCCCCGCCGCCTCGCCGCCTCGGCCTCCTCCCTCCTCCCGCCCGATGCCTCCCGACGCCCGCCTCCTCGGCTCCTCCGCCTCCTCCCTCCTCCCGCCGCCTCCCCGGCCTCGCCTCGGCGCCGCCGCCCTCTCCTCCTGCGCGCCTCCCGCCGGCCTCGGCCTCCGCCGCCCTCCTGCGCGCCTCCCCGAGGGAGGAGGCCGAGGCCGGCGGGAGGCGGCGGCGGGAGGAGGGAGCAGGCCGAGGGAGGAGGCGGCGGGAGGAGGGAGGAGGCGGAGGAGCCGAGGAGGCGGGCGGGACTGGAGGCGGCCCGGAGGAGGCGTCGGGAGGAGGCCGAGGCGGAGCAGCCGGCCGGGAGGAGGACATCTGCCCGTTGGACACATATGACCGTTTGGTACAGTAATCGAACTCGTTGGCCCAGTGGAAAATTGACACGTGTCCCAACGGTCTGAAATAACGAAAATTTTTTATTTTTATATTTATTTATTAAAAGATTTACAAAAATAGATTTTTGTTTGAAAGAATGACAAAAATAGACTCCTAACGCTCTCTGTGGGGGCGATTTTAATAAATCGCTCTTCCAGAGGGCGAGACGTGGCTGACGGCCGTTGCCCCTCCGGCGGACGGCCGTCAGCCATTTTGCAGAGCCCCCTCTGCCTCCCAAAAGCCGCCCTCTCAGAGGGCGGCAAGGGGCCCGCCTGGAAAATGGCGCGGGCGCGGGCACGGGCGCGGGCGGCGCGGGCGCGGACACGGGCACGGGCGAGGGCGGGCGAGGGGCGCGGCAAGGGTCGCATTTTGCAGGCGGCCCCCTTGCCACCCTCTGAGAGGGCGGTTTTTGGCAAACCAGGCCCCGCCTGCAAAATGGCTGACGGCCGTCCGCCGGGGACCGACGGCCGTTAGCCACGTCATCAAATCGCCCTCTGGAAGGGCGATTTATTAACATCGCCCTCCCAGAGGGCGTTAGGAGTCTATTTTTGTCATTCTTTCAAACAAAAATCTACTTTTGTAAATCTTTTAATAGATAAATATAAAAATAAAAAATTTTCCCGAAATAACGGCTAGATTTTGAATCTAGCCGTTGCAGGACAAAAAAAATCCGAAAAAATATCAAAAAAATCCGAAAAATTGTGAAATTTTTTCCTATAAATAGAGGAACCCCCAGCCACATTTTTGCTCATCCAAACCTCCCAATCTCTCCTCTTGTGCTCTATTCTCCTCTCTTTTGCTCTCTTTGCTCAAAATTTTTGATTTAGACAAAATTTTGTCTAAAATTCAAAAATTTCCCACATTCTCATAGGTAATAGCTGCAGCCTCCGGTGCTCCTGCAAGGTAAAAAAAATCCTAAATTTTCTTCTTTTTTCCTACTATTTTTTTAATACTAATTTTCTCTATTTATATTGCAGGATGGATCCGAACTAGCCGGCGTTCCAACTGAGCGACTTCGACCCGAGCTATCTGTCGATGTCGCAAGGAGACGACTCTGGGTCGGCTCCTACACCGCAAGAACATCCGGAGGAAATACATGCGGCTTCGGAAGGATCTGGAACTGCGAGCGGGAGCCTATCAACGGCAACCGGCTCAAAGAGATCAAGAACTTCCTCGGCCTGGCAACATTTTGATGAGATCAAGGAGACCGCCGCGGAAGGAAGGGAGGTAACTTACGCAAAATGTAAAATTTGTAAAACTAAACTTTCTGGAAAATCTTCTGGTGGAACAGGGCATTTGAGGCGGCATGTTGAGGCGTGTGCGAAGAAGCAAGGTTACCAGCTAAGACAGCAGCAACTGGTACTCAATCCGGACGGTACGGTACGTTCATGGGAGTATAATCCTCGGTAGCACGAGATTCCCTTACCCGTTTAATTGCTAGACAGGATCTACCCCTAAACTTTGGTGAGTCTCCTGCATTTGAGACTTACATTAAAACTGCTCATAATCCTAGGTTTCAAGCTGTTAGTAGACAAACTACAACCCGGGACTTGGTGAATGTTTACAACCAAGGCCGGGATAATATTAAACAATTATTTGCTACTTGCACATTTTCTATTAGTATCACATCTGATATTTGGAGTGGTAGGGCTAAGGAAGACTATATTAGTGTAGTTGCTCATTATGTTGATGATGAATGGGAGCTACAAAAAAGAGTAATAGCTTTAAAATTAATTGATGTCTCACATAATGTAGAAAATATTGCTGAACGAATTTCTAGAGTTTGTGAGGATTTTGGCATCACAAATAAAATATTTGCAGTAACTCTAGATAATGCAGCTACAAATTCCAAAGCAATGAAAATTTTGCAGCTTTATTCAATGCTTATGCTGAATCATTTCTTTTACATCAACGTTGTGCTTGCCATGTTATTAATCTTATAGTTAAATCCGGTTTTAAAAGAATAACTGTATATCTCGATTCTATCCGTGAAGCCATAACATGGCTGAATGGTTCCAATCCTCGACTTGCGACCTTCAAGCGATTCTGCATCGCTTCGGACAAGCGTCCATGCAAGTTCCAAACGGATACGGACCATCGGTGGAACTCGACTTATTTAATGTTGAACATGTCTTGCCATACAAAGATATACTAACTGTTTTCTTGCTGTCCAAGAATGTTGTTACCAGTGACGGGCAACCGCTACTGACAGAACAGTCTTGGCATGTTGTAGAAAGGTTTTATTACTTTCTTGAAACATTTTATGATGCAACTGTTACTTTGTCTGGTGTTTACTATCCAACTGCTAATTTAATTTTGCATAAAATTTTTGAGATTGCCACTTTATTAAAAGAATATGAAGATGACCAACTACTAGGACTTGCAGTATTTCACATGAAACAAAAATATCTTAAATACTGGAGGAATATTCCATACTTGTATGCTTTTGCATTTATTCTTGATCCTAGGGGTAAAATACGGGGGTTTCTAAATATTTTGAATCTTATTGGGGATGCAATGAATATTGATTACACTAACTATTATTCTGATTCTAAGACAAAATTGTATGAAGTATTTCGAAAGTATGAAACTAAGTTTCAGGGAGTTCGCGTGCAAAGAGCCCCACCCGTCCCTGTCCCAGGTAAGAAGAAATTGCAGTGGGGCCGAATTTGGAGTGGTTCCTCTTCTTCTTCGAGCACCAGTGGTGGAAGTTCGGCCGCAGCAAGTCCTGCACACGCTTCGCTTGAAGCTCTTGAGCTGTCCACCTACTTGGACAGCGACTCGATCAACCTAGGAAGATCTCAACGTTCTTCAATGGTGGAATGATCACAAGACCCAATATCCCGTGCTCTCAAAGCTAGCACGGGATGTGTTCACGGTGCCTGTGTCTACGGTATCATCCGAATCGGCCTTTAGTCTTTGCGGAAGAATTATTGAGGAGAGAAGAAGAAATCTCCGCAGTGAGGTGGTAGAAATGCTACTTGCGGTTAAAGACTGGGAGCTAGCTAAGGAACGTGCCCAACACACCACGGAGAACCAAGATTTGGCTGAGCAGTTCGAAAATCTTTACCTACAAAATGAGGAACTAGAGTAATCTTTTTTATTTTTGAGTATTGACCTTTAGCTGTACTCTTTTTTCTTTGTCATGGTTTTCTCAAAATTGAGTTTTTACATGACAAAGTTTTTAATGAGGCAGCTGTGTAATATCAAAATCAATAAAGGTCATTGCGTTTTTTTCCCTATATCTATGTAGAAATTAAATTGCATAACTATATATGTTCTTCTATTTTGCTTGTTTAAAAAATATAAAAATTTCCTCCTCTAATATCATCAAAAAATACCCTCATATTTTTTTACTCATCTCAGATAATGTTTTCACATTTTTTCATATTTTTTTACCACTCCTCTAAAAACATAGCTAAAAAGATAAAAAGATAAAAGTACTTATATTTTGTAATGCAAAACAAAATTGCCATTTCACATTATATAGTCCGGACCGTCCGAAGAGGGTGAGGATGGTCCGGACTATATAATGCAAAACATCAATTTGTACAGTTCGGACCGTCCGAACATGGTGCGGACGGTCCGGACTATATAATGTGAAATCTCAATTTGTACGGTCCGGACCGTCCGAACAGTCGGGAGTCGGGACTCGGCGCAGGCGGAGGGCGGCGGTAGGCGGTGGAGGCCGGGGAGGCGGCGGCGGAGGGGGCGGCGCGCAGGCGGGGAGGCGGTGGCGGACATCGGCGGCAGGCGCGGAGGCCGGGGACGGCGGAGGGCGGCGGAGGGCGGCGGAGGGCTGCAGCAGGCACCGGAGGCCGTGGATGCCGGACGCGCGGCGGCAGGCGTCGGCGGACCGGGCCGGACTGGGAACGGTGGGCCGCCGACGGGCCGTGTCGGCACAGCACGGCCCACGACCTCGGCGTGCCGTGCCTGGGCCGGGGGGAGGCACGCGGGCCGGCACGGGCCATGCCGTAGCGGGCCGTGCCAGACCGTGCCTCGGGCCGTGCCGGCCCGGTCCGTCCGTTTGGCCAGCTATAATTTCTACCCCTTCCTCCCCTTCACCTCCCTCCGCCGCCACCACCGCCGCCATGGCGACGCGGCGATGCCTCCTCCGCCTCCTCTCGCGCCGCCTCATCGCTCACAGTCCTCAGCCCCTGGCACCGGCCTCTATCGCGGCACGAACCCTAACGTCCTTGTCCCAGCCCCTCGCGCCGCACAGCCCCCGCGTCCTCGCCTCCCCCCGGCTCTTCCCCTCGCGCTGCCACTTCGCGTCCTGATCCTCCGGTGACGAGGAGGAGGGGGATGATGACGGTCACTGCGACGAAGAGGGGAGCGAGGACGAGTGGGGGGAGGCGGTGGCGGTGAAGCCTCCCAGCAGGAAGACGGAGGAGGAGAAGGTGGCGGAGGCGGCGGAGATAGGGTATAAGGTGGCGGGCCCTCTCGGGGCCGACGAGAAGCCCTTCAAGCCCTACGAGCCCGTCTTCGCCGTCGTCCAGGTCAGCTCCATCTGTTCCCAAGCTTTCGTTTTGCGTTTGGGCGTGGATCTGGTAGGTGATTTGATATGGTTGCTTCTTCCTGCAGATTGGTTCGCATCAGTTTAAGGTGAGCAATGGCGATTCAATCTTCACGGAGAGGTTGAAGTTTTGCGATGTGAATGATAAGGTAATTGTGCACTTTGAACGCAACTGTTTACTTTTATTTTGATTAAGGATGCGTTAGATAACTTGATGTCTAGCAAGCTGCAACTTATAATTGATACGGTATAGTTGAGGTTATGAGATCATGATTCAGTGCAGAGGTTTATCGTCTTTGCCCATATGGTGATGGTGATAAATGATACCTATTGTTGTGAAACTTCGAGTTCTAGATCATAGAGGCACTTGACATGTTAAGATGTAGAATTGTATGCAATGCATGATCTAATCTTGGTACAATGATCCCACTGTTAGCTCTTTTGATTACTGGATTTTGTTTCATTTATGATGAGAGCTTTGAACTTTCATATTAAGAAACATTCCAATTTAAGCTTGTAGAGTATGTGGACGTGTTAGAAACATGAACTGTTGTGTAGGGTTAAGTGGAACCTTAATGAGCGGATACTTGTTTTAGTTGCATTAATGTTAGTTCTGTCACTACACCTTATTTTTCATATCATAATACACTTCCATTAGTGCCAGCCCCAGTGGTCTCTACTTGCTTCTTATATTTTCCAATTCTATCGAAAGTTTTGCTGATGTTGTTGGCATGGTTACTTGGTGTAGTTAATTTTGAATCGAGTTCTCATGCTTGGCTCACAAGCTCAAACAGTCATTGGAAGGCCAATTCTTCCTGATGCTGCTGTTCATGCTGTCGTTGAAGAGCATGTAAGGAAGACACTTCTTGCAAGCATTTATTTAACGTTTCAGGGAGCATGTTATTCAGTCTAACAGTCTTTGCATTAGCATTTAGTTCATGAAATGAATGCTAGTCTTTATTTGTTGAAACAAGTTTGCAAGCAAATCGAAATGATTGCTAGTATTTATTTGTTCAAACAAGTTTGCAAGCACATCAGTTAAGTACTAGATCTGCATTTTTGCAAATAATGCGATCAGCAATATGTATGCAGATTTCCTGTTTATCTGAATCCATATTATCAAGGAATCATTAATATGCATGGAAACCATCTTTGCATGGCATAGGTATACAAGTGATCTATGTATTTAAAGGCTGATGGTACCCTTGGTACTTTTTATTGTATGCTGTCATTAAGGTTGGAAATGTGTGTTGTAGTAGGATTCTCCACACTAAAGGACTACACATTACTTGATTTATTGTGCTAGAAAATTCGCAAAAACAAGTGGTGCATATTTTTACAGTTTCCTTTGTTATGCTACCATCAACTGATGATGTTAACACGCTAAAGATCTACATTATGTATGCTGAGCATGTTCTGATCGCTATATTGGAAGTCTGCTTTACATATAGTTTGTATGAGATAGCAGACACTATGGTTTTTCATTACTTTTGAAGGACCATGAACTAATTTATTGGCCTGCATCATTCCTATTGCTACTTCACATGATCCCTCCAAACTACAAAAATTAACTAAAATGAAATGATTATAAGCTATATCATGAAATACATATGGGGGTTAATTTCTGCTACTTTTACTTCTGGATTTTCCTGACATCCATCTGTCCTAATGTGTAAAGAAACATTTGATAACAAAGAACTTTCACCAGCTTTGTGTTCAATTTGTTCATGTTGCAAGACACTATAACACATTTTCTGACTCAAATATTCTTGATGTTGGTTTTTCAGGCCCTAGATGCAAAAGTTATTATATTCAAGAAGAAAAGAAGAAAAATTACCGCCGAACAAAGGGCCATCGTCAGGTAATTTCATATCAGTTGTTTACATTATTTTGTGTTCTTAAAATAAGAGATGCTACTATTGATCGTATTCCCTGCATTACTTAGTAACATAGTTACTTTATGCCCTGACAATTTTCAGGAGTTGACAAAGCTGAGAATAACCAATATTGAAGGAATTGATAAGTCAGAGGCTGCTGCTGTTGCTGCTTAAATTAAGGCAAATAATCAAGGACATGGCTTTCTTGTGTTTATGTTGACACTTTCGAGGGCAGTCCTACATGATGTCCTTCAATCAAATCTTGATGCGCATGCTGTGGCTTATTCTCATTCACAAATTGAAAGAGCCAAAATCTGACGCTCTTGTCTATGTATCCACATTTTGTGCACGGGCTACTCAAGCTATGCTTTCTCACACAATGCCAATGTCTTGACCAGTTTGGAACTTTGGATATTCTGATGTGGATCATATCTTGTAGTTACAAAGATAACTGACTTTCCATTTTCTTTTTGCATTTACTGGCGTACCTCCTTGAATGTCTTCTGGTGCATCAGTGCCATGTATACTGTTCCAGACATGCATAATGAAGCTGAAAGTTTGGTTCCCATTTGGTTTGAAATCTGAACTGAAACTATAAATGCCTACTAATATAACTAAAATATGATGATATATACATAGTAGTAAGATGATGGAGTAATAAGAATATCAGGATATCAAAACAAGAATTGAAAGCGCGATATCCATCTGATATTCTAGAGGATATCAGGCTTACTCATATCCATATTTGCAAAACTGACACCACTCTGTTTTAGCTGCTATTATATGCTTTCTTTCAGAAGAAGAGACATTACAGAGCAAAATAGAGAATGAATTTCACTTTTAAGGACCAATACAAAATGCTCTTTATTTTGGGAATGAATCCTATACACACAAGTTTTCCCGTGCACAACAACTAACAAATATCATAAAAATTCTAAAAAAAATTATACATGTACTTCCAATAATACTATACCTATATATAAAGTCTTATCTTCAAATTCAAATTTATACTCTTAAAACTGTTAGATTTTTTTTACAACTAAAATATAATGAATTTGAAGGTGTAATACTATTGAAAGTACATGTACAAATTTTTCTAGAAATTTTTGTGATATTTGTTATTTGATATACGGTGTGCGTACGAAAAGCTTAAATCTATAGGATAAATTCTCCTTTATTTTTCCTGAAATAAATACTACAGTATTTTTATTTTCCCTGAAAACAACTACTATCTGACGATAGGCTGAATAGTTTTTTTAGACGATAGACTGTACGGTTTGTTTTCATATGGATCGTACAATTTCTGCAATTTTACAGTCTTGTATGCTTGTCGGCGAAACGGGAATGGGGGTCCCACATTCCCCGGTGCTCTCCCCGGCCGGGCCTGCAGCCCCGGCGCCCATGCGTGCGGTGCCCGGGCACGAGGCTGACCGAGCGGGTCGGCCGCCAACTACCGCATTAATGGCGAGCTGACGGCGAGGTGACGGGCGTGTCGCCCTGACGCCCGCTCTGCTCCCTGTACAGTCAGAAGACCTTTTGACCGAGTGAGCTTCATTTTCCACGCTCTGGCAGCCACAGTACGCCCTGTCACATCCACAAGACTTTAGCCGCCTGCAACGGCCGCGCCACGAGACGACCTACCCGCCGTGCTACACCAACTCCGGCGTGGGCTCGGCAGGCGGACGTGCGCAACATGACACATCATACCCAGCTTCCTCCGTCTGGTGGGCACTGTGGACTCCCCTTACCTATAAAAGGAGGATCCATGCCAACCGGAAGGGGGGTTCGAAGGGTTCGGAAGGTTGGAAGGGCTGGAGAGTTAGTAACCTTTTTCTGCATTAAAGCCTAGCTCCATAGTTCCCAAGTCAGGGCAAGGGGCCGAGCTCCCCTTAGTAAATCCTTGTAAAACCAAATCACATTCACCTCCACATAGCTTATACACAGGAGTAGGGTATTACGCTCCGAGCGGCCCGAACCTGTCTACGCCTCCTGTCTTCTTCCGTGTCATTGTCAGGATTCAGACGGTCCGATCCTAGAACGGACGGTCCGAAACCCCACTATCTCTCAGCCCGGGTCCCCGGGCCCGAGCACAGATCGTCCTTCGGACGCCGCATTCGTCTGGGGAACAGCCCCCTGGCCGAATCTCAAAGGGGGGTCTCCTGACCTCCCGCGGTTGGAGTTTTATCCTTCGACAGCTGGCGCGCCAGGTAGGGGGTTTTTTTCTTCCTCAGGTGACACGCCGGCGTCCTTGACACCGACACCCTCCATGGCAGGAGGCCATCGTCCATGAGACTCTGACAAGGAGTCTGGCGGCTTCACCCCGCCGGGCGACATTAGCCTTGCGGTGAATCCGCCGCGTTCCCCTCATCTTCCTGGGGGCGCGGCGCGTGCTCGGGCCGAGCTCTTTCCGCGGTGACCTGGCCGTGCGGCCTCAGCCCCTTCCCTCGCGAGGGGGCCGGTAAGTGCCCGCGGCGGGGTCTTGCCGCGGCCTCATCTATGAGCGTGAACGGACGCGCCGTACCACGGCGCGCCGGTCCCTCAACTTCAGGTCAGCGCCCGAGGGAGCCCTCTTGCGGCAGAAGCCCTCCTGCGCCACCCCCCAGCCTTTACCGGGGGGGAGGCCTGGAGCGGGCGTTGGTCAACGAGGTCGCTGACCTGGTGGGCGCGGCCCATCGTCGTGGTCGCCGCCGACGCGCGACTTCTAGCGCGAGCCGGCCTACCGCCCCGAAACAGAATCCAACCCCAGGGCGCAGCGCCTCATGCCCCGCCTAGGACCAACAAGGGCGCGGGCGACCTCCGCAATCGGCTGAACCGGTTGCGGACTCACGAGACGCCCGGGTCACTTTGGAGCGGAGGGTGAGCGGCGCGTGGACGCTGCAAGCTTCCGAGGCCAGGCCTCCACTTCCAACCGCCGACGGGGGACTGTCGTCCATCGCCGAGCTTGCCCACTACGGCCGCCTCGGGTTGCCTGGCCCTCCCTGGCCTCCGGCAGGTGCGTTGGCCGGCCAAGTTCTGGCCCACCTGTCGGAGGAATACGATGGCTCTGTGACCCCACGGAGTTTTGCAGATATACAACCATGCATCCAGGCGGCGGGCGAGACGAGACGGTGATGGCGAACTACTTCACCGTTGCCCTCAAAGCCAGGCTCGCTCCGGATGATGACCTCCCGAGGGGTCCATCTACTCGTGGGAGAACCTTGCACCAGTTTGTGGCAAACTTCCAGGGCACCTTCCCGCGCCCTGGGACCGAAGCGGACCTCCACGCCCTACGTCAGAGTAGGGGTGAGGCGCTGAGGCACTTTCTGCAGCGCTTCAGCCAGGTGCGCAACACCATCCCTCACATCGCCCCCCACGCGGTTATCCACGCGTTCCGCTCGGGCGTGCGCGACCAGCGCATGCTAGAGAAGTTGGGCACCCGCGACGTCCAAACCACGCCCGAGCTATTCAGTCTTGCTGACCTCTGCGGCCACAAGGAGGAGGCCGGCGCGTGGAACAAGCCGCGCCCTGAGGCCCCCGGCCAAGGGCCTGGAGAAGACGGCGAGTCCTCACGTTCCGCATCCCGCCGGAACAGGGGGAAGCGCCAAAAGGGCACGGAGGCCGCCGAGAACATCATCTTGGCGGCCACGGGTGATCCCCGGGGTGACGCCGCCCGCCGAGACGACAACGGCGCCAAGCGGCAGAAGGCTGCGCGTGCGCCCCGCCACGGCTGCGGGCAGGAAGTGGTGCCCGTCCACGAGACGGGACCGCCACGACCTCACGGAGTGTCGCGCCGTCGGGCGTTGAGATCGGGGAACACGTAGCAGAGGCCGGTGTACTTTGTCAGCGAGGTACTCCACGATGCCAAATCACACTATCCCCAGGCACAGAAGATGCTCTACGCGGTTCTCATTGTGTCCAGGAAGCTTCGCCACTACTTCCAGGCACAAGGTATCGGTGATCACCTCTTCTCCCTCGGGCAGATACTGCATAACCGGGAGGGGATGGGTCGCGTTGCCAAGTGGGCGGTCGAGCTCGCCGAGTTCAACCTCCATTTTCAGGCGCGCCAAGCCATTAAAACCCAAGTCCTGGCGGGATTTTCTAGGAGAAATGGACGCCGGGGCCCAAGCCGGATCCTATGCTTGACCGCCGGACCCCCGGGCCCGAGCTGCCTCCCGATCTACGCCTTTGCTGGACGATGACTTTTGACGGCTCCTGCGCAGGCAGGCTCTCTCCTAGCGCCGGAGCTCGGGTCATCCTCGTGCACCCACCGGGGATGAGTTCTGCTTCGTCCCCTCAAGTTCGGAGCTCCCAACAACATGGCCGATAACGAGGGCCTTCTCAGCGCGGCCTCGGGCCACGATCGCCTCGGGTGCGACGTGTTGTGCGCCCAAGGCACTCGCGCGTCAATCCATCAACCGGCGTGTCCCAGGGAGTTACCCAGCTGGACCCCCAACTAGCCGGGTATGTGGACAAGTGGCGGAGGCTCGATGCGGCTGCTCGACGACCTCAGGCTTGGCGCTCGTGCCCTCGCAGTCAACCGTCGCCGCCGATGAACTCTCAAGGCTGGCTTCCTCACTGGGTCGCCGGTTCCCTTGGGGGTGTTCAGGAAGCCCCTGACGCCCTCGGCGCGCTCAACAACCTGGATTGGGGACCGCGAGCCGGGTCCGGAGCCAAATACAGGCTCCGTGCCGTCAGGATTCGCTTCCTCATGCCGTGTCAGCGCGCTTCTGGATGCAAGGAAATCCGGGCTATCTATCCGAGCGCATTTCCCGAAGATTGATGCGGAAGCCAGAAAGGATCGTTGCTTGTCAAGCGCTACGTATGGTTGAGGGGCCTCTACGGGGTGGCGCCAAGGTGTCCTGCTAAGTGCATCCCGGTGCTCGGCGTCGAGATCCTCGTCGCATCCATGAAGGGGAATGTTGGGCTACGCGCATTTCGATCCTGGTCGGTATGCTTTCCGGCCAAAAAGGATTTATTGCCTACAGCTTTGCGGAGGTTCGCCTCGCCAGCGCTGCCGTTGCGATGCAATTTACGCAAACAGAGCATCAGCAACGGCAGCAAGCACCCAGGTGGATCCCCTGTCTTGGCCTTCGGCGGTCTGGGGGCTCGATATCCAGCACCTTCCCCGGGAGTCGGGGTTATCGGCATCTGTATGTCACCATCGACAAGTTCAACGAATGGCCGGAGGCGTTCCCGTAATCGACATCGACAAGCATTCAGCGCTCAAGTTAATCTGGGGATCACCAGCCGCTTCGGAATCCCAACGCATTTATCACCGACAGGCACGCAGTTTCTAGCGAGCCTTCGGCGAATATTGCTCCGTGTGAAATAAGCTCTGCTTCGCCTCCCCTGCCACCTCTGCCAGAATGGGCAGGCCGAGCGAGCGAACGCCGGGAATCGCGCGGCTAAAGACAAGGTTCAACGCTCAAAGAACACGGGTTAGTGGATCGACGAGCCCCAGCGGTCTTGTGGGCGAATCGTACCAACAAGCGGGCGATCGGAGCCCGTCTCTTGGTGATGGGGGAGGCGTTCTATACGGTCAGAGCTCACCTTCGGCTCCCCGGCGGGTGAGCTACTACAGCGGACGTCGCCATGAAAACATGCGGTCGACAACTCGATTCCTCGAGGATGGAGACGGCGCCCTCGTCGAGTCGCCGTTACAGCAGAGCTTAAGGTTATGCACCAGCGTAAGGTCGACAGGCCCGTCATAGGTCGGGGACTAGTTCCTCTCCCGCGTGTCCTCACACGTGCCGGAAGATAAACTTTCCCCATTGGGAAGGGCCCTTCCTGGGATCGGTGGGTCTCATCGGCTGCCTCGGTAAGATGGGCCAGGAGTGGCCCACTTCCCAATCCCTGGAACATCGAGCACTTCATAAGTTTTATCCGTAAACATCATCCTGTAGTGTGGGAGCTCGGCCAGCGTCGGTTTCTCCCAAACTCAACGCTGGCCGGGGCCCCATATGTATACACTTTACATAAGCAGGATTTTTAATATCCTTCCAGGCCCGTCCTTTTCGTCTTTTTTCCGTGTGTTGCGTTCGTGCAGTCTCACCCCGTGGAGGCAAATCGGGCCACGCCGTGCAGCGGCCGGATTTTGTGCATTATCATAGTCCCTAACAACGAGCTAACGTATCCTCTCCTGCTAAACCTGGACGATGTCAAGCCCAGCTTGCGGTGCGCGGCTGGTTGCTGGGGCTCGCGTTCTTTTCCGAGGTAGGAGGTGAAATGTTATCTGATCTTTTCCAGACGCACGGTCCGCCCAAGGACGCTTCCCGGGAGGTGGTGCGATGCGCACGATCGTAGCATGGAGTGGACGAGGGACGAGCAAATTACTTTCACAATCTCAAATCGTGTGAGATTAGACAATTCCGGCAGGATCAGGCCGCTCACAAGGGGGAACGGAGTTGGACGTCCCTTGGGAATCGACGCGATTAGCCTACGGTCGGTCGACATAACCGCGCCATAATGGACCGTCCGCTTTGGGGAACCAGACCATCCATTTGCCTATGCTCGGACCGTCCCTCTCAACATCCGGACAGTCCGGACTGCCTCCGATCGAGACTTAACCGCCCAGGGACCGAATTCCCGGCGAGAAGGCTGTGCTAGGCCAGAGGGGGGGGGGCTTAAGCGCTGAGAGCGATCACGGCTGACGGCGCTCGGATTCGGACGACACCGCCGGAGCTCGGCGGTTTCCCAGGCCTGGAATACGCAGAAACGAACAACAACAAATATTGAGCCTTCAGGGCACGAAGGCCCGAACAACACAATAAGCAAAGGTACGAAAATATAAACATGATAATACGTATACAAATATCTCTCTTTGTACAAGACAGGAAAATCGCGAGCGAGCATGAGCGAGGCCGCGGAGATGTCGTCGGCAGGGGGGAGGTCACCGTACTGTCAGACCGGACCCGGGCGGCGTCAGAACAGCGGGCGCTCGGGGCGTGGAGGGCCCTCGGGCCCCGAAGGCGCCGCGGATGGTGTCAGAGGAAATTGACGCCTCCCTCGGACTTCTGTCAGGCATCGGCTCCACAAGGTGCTCGCGCGGGCGGGAGGAACCCTGCTGCAGGGCAGCGGCTGGCCACAGCTTCTCGCGCGCGGCAACCTCACACCCCCGAGACGTGAGCCCGGCCTCTTGGACCCGGATGCGTTCCTCCCGGGAGAACGTTTTCCTTTTTCCGCGCCTCCATCTCGGACCAGGCGTGGGAGCCTCGTCGGCGCAGATGCGGTGGCGGCCTCCCGATCGGACGACGCGCCTCTCTGCAACAAGCCCGCGATCTCCGGCTAACGGATGTCCGATCCCTCAGTGGACGGTCCGAGCGCAGGGGTTCGAACTGTCTGATCCTTAGGGGCGGATGGTCCGAATCCGGCCCTCCGGTCCGGGCACATATCGGTTTTTCCCAGACAGCACCGCCTTTCGCGAAGAGTGGTCCGGGGAAGTCATTGCGATTCATTCCATCTTCCGCTCGGGCCCCCGATTTCCGGGCACATATCCGCCGCGTTCATCCCGGGGCCTCCGATCTCGGCCCATTTGACCCAGGCCAACAAGTCCGGAGTGCGCAGCAAGTCACAAGCTCGCATCACCTCGCGGCACCAGGTGGGCTCCACGTCCCCCTCATTTCTCAAGACATGGCCTTGTTCCTGCCGCGCGGATCATGGCCGAGCAACAGAGCCAGGGGCCATTGTCGGTGAAACGGGACTGGGGGTCCCACGGATCCCGGGGTCTCATGGGTCTTCTACCACGTCGGCTACTCCGAGGCCCACATTCCTGGCCGGGCAAAGAAACCCAATTGGCGGTCGGCTACGGCCAGCTCTCCTGCTAAGTGCCCGGGGCCCGAGCGCTGTCCGGGCCCGGGTGCCCACCCATGCTCGGGTGCATCTTTCCCGGGCCCGGGTGCGCCACCCCGTGCCCGGGTGCGCCTCGCCCGGGTGCGCTTGCCCGGGTGCACCTCGCCCGGGTGCGCTTGCCCGGGTGCGCCGCACCCGGGCAGCCCGGGTGCGTCTTCCTCGGGCTCGTGTTCCGAGGACATTCCCCGGCCCCGGGACCCACACGCACGGTTCCGGGGCGCGTTCCCTGGGAGCGCACCAGCTCCCCAACTACCCGCATTAATGGCAAGATGACGGGGCGCCTCCTGCCTGTCTCCCGACAGAGAGCGGAGCCATACGCTGTCACATCTCCATAATCTGGTCGCCCGCAACAGCCGAGCGGCAAGACCACCAAACATGCTCTGCCACAGCCGCCGGCGGCAGCCGAGCGGTAAGACGACCGGATGTGCTCTGCACAGCCGCTCGCAGCGGAGCGAGGTGCCCACAAAACGTGCAGCACAGACCCTGGCATGGCGACAGCGGACCAGCTCCAGCTGCCCGCAGCAGCCGAGCAAGTGGCGACTAGACGTCCCTCCGGCGCGGCGTGGCAAGTGGCCGCGTGCGTGCGACAGAGACGAATGGTAGCTAGCTTCCTCTAAGCATGATTTCCAGGCACTGTGGACTCCCTTTGGCAATAAAAGGAGGATCCATGCCCGGCTGAAAGAAAAGGAAAAAGCTTCAGGATTAGCAGCGACTAAGGGCTCTCTGGCTAGGACCCGCTCTCTAGCTGATACTGATGAGGACATCACTAGCTCGGATATGACCCTAACAATTTTATATATTCATCAACCAAAGGTGTATGCTTTCTACATAAGATTTATACGTTATATATTTGAACAGCCGTTAATGCACCATGAGTTTTGTGTGTTCTCGTTTGCAGAGATACTTGCTTGGGTGAATGGAAAGAGACCGAGCACAAGGAACACATGGATGATCAAAGAAATTGATTGGGGACCAAACCAAGACCTTATCCAAGTTTACTTCTATATTACCACGTCACTTTTGGTCCATAGAAGGCAAGAGATGAAGTTCCGTTACGTTTTGGATTCGGATTCGGACCTCCTGACAGCACCAACTTCAAACGGGACCTAGCGCGCTGATCCAGAAGGACTTTCAGGGCCCATAAGTACTTGTTGGAAAGCTTATGGAGTCTACTTTTAGATGGTTTTGGTCCCACATCAAAATTCCTCCTGAGCTGTTTCGGAATCGTCGAAACAAAGACACATACCTCTTCCAGTCCGAGTCTGTTTTGGCCTTGGGCCTTGTAATTTGTACGTGGGCTAAGCCCAAGGGGTGTGCGCCCCTAGGGATAACCCTAGACGTCCCAACACCTATATATACAGTAGCCGTCGTTGTTTAGAGTGGGGTTTTGCTTAGATTATTCTGTCCTTGAACAGTTTTCAAAACCGTTTTTCGGTTTGTGAGACCCAACTCGAGAGTATAATCATTCATCTGCAATTGAGTTGCAATCTTTCTTGTTCTTGCTTGTGTTCCTTCGATTCGCATGCAGGGATTAGCCTTCGTGGCGAGGTCAACCGAGCAGCGCACGGTTGGATAACGAGAGGAGACGTGATACTGCGATTGCAGGGTTCGGGTCTTGGTGATTAGAAAGCGGATCGTGAGTGTCAAATTTCCACCAAATCGAGAGTATCTTTGCCTAACGGAAGATCGGGCACCCCGTTGCCATCAAGTGGTATCAAGCGAAGGTTGCCGTTTAGGTATATCTTTTCCATCCTGTTTAATCTTGTTTTTCCTATACCTAGAGTCCAGAAAAAGCCACAACAGAAGAAAATTGGTAGTCTAGGTTTTTTCCCCTGTCCTACAACCGTGTTTAGCCTTTTGCATAATTCTGTTTCAGAGTCGTAGTGTTGAGTTGGTGTCCTAGGTCGAGTTCGGTTGCTGGCTTAGATTTGTGTTTGAGTCCAGTTCGTGATCCATCCACCGCACCCCTACCAACCCTAGCCACCACCACCATCGTCTCTGTTTTTCCCATATACTAGCTACCTTGTGCAAGTGTTGGTCTTTGTGTGTTCTGTTTTAGTGTCATATATTACGTCCTACATCACCATCCATCTCTCCAGTAGCCACCGCCACCATATCATCCCCGTTTTCACCACCTGATTCTGTTTCAGCCTCCACCAAAACACTGATACGGAGGGCCTTCCTTGAAATAGCCATAACTTTCACATACGGAGTCGGAATCAGGCAAATAAATAGTCTACGGACATCTACAAAAATTTTCCCATCCGCTACCCCCCGACTTTGTCGGGTTCGCCGAAATCCGTTTTGCAAAATTCAAGCTAGAAGATTGGGTTTTCGCACTCCGAAGTTCTAGCACGCTTTTTAAAGCACGCTCGTGTTTTTCCACAGCTCACACCTTATACCAGATTGAGCTGCCACCTTCCTGAGGTTGCTGTTCCTGTGCTCCTTAGTTGAAAAAAAAAAGAAAAGAAAAAAAAAGAGAAAAAAAAAAGAAAAAAGGAGAGGAGCACATTGGACACACCAGGGAGCCATCTGTGTGCTGTTTTGTGCTGTGTTCTTACCTTGTCCTTTCTTCTTTGCTGCTGTCCTTTTATACTTGTTGGTCGCCCTTGTTTTATCACATCTGGTTTAGAACTCGTTTAGGCCAGCAACTAGGACAAGTGCTTGGGACAATTTTTTCAGCATTACTATCTGTTATTGAATTGTGTGCCACTAATATTTTTGGCCTCCCAAGCTCCACATATATATACTTCTGATCAGCACGGTCTCAACCCTTGCAATCGCTGGATCACGCCCTCAAGGTATCACGAACTAGCCACCGGTTGTACCTTTCCTTGGTCGCTAGTCTCAGAACCTTGTAAGAGCTCGGTAAGGTGCTTCCATTTGCGAGTATCCACTATCCTTGCAGAGTAGTAGTTGATAGGGATAACACTTTTCTGCTGTTTGTTTCCTATTTTCTACTAACCATGGCAGGTGAGGTGAATAATTTCGCTGATTGTGCTTCAAAAGAGGAGATCGTTAAGCTGGATCAGAAGATTGAGGAGAATGTAGCTGCCGTGAATGCTATGCGGGAAGACCTCCAGGCTATCGTGGGGAGCATTACCACCCTCACTAACCGCGTCGACCAACTGGTAGCAAACCGTCAGCCAACACTACCACTTGTTGACGATGACGGAGATAATGAAGAAGAGGAAGCCAACAATAGCGACGCACGTGATACACTTCGTGAAGAGCGCCTACGACAACGGCTGCGATTCAACCGGCGAGGTATGGGAGGTATGGGAGGTAACCACCACCAAGGGCGAGGTAACGATGATCCTTTTGCTAAAGTTAAATTTACCTTGCCTTCATTTTCGGGAAAATATGACCCTGAAGCTTATTTGGATTGGGAGATGACCGTAGAGCAAACATTTAATTCCCATCTAGTTCCTGAAGCCCATAGGGTTAGGCAAGCAACTAGTGAGTTCAAGGATTTTGCCATTATCTGGTGGAATGAGCTAGTTAAATCTGGCCTAGAACCTGACACATGGGATAGACTAAAGCGAGCAATGCGGGGTAGGTTTATTCCTCCATCTTTCAAACGTGATTTGAGAAATAAGTTGCAACGCTTAGACCAAGGAGAAAAATCTGTAGAAGATTACTTTCAGGAGCTACAAATAGGAATGTTGCGTTGTGAGGTAGAGGAGGATACAGAGGATATAATCTGTCGTTTTTATGGTGGTTTGAGGCGTGAAATTCAGGATATTGTTTATTATAAGGAATATAGTACTATCAATCGTTTGTTCCAGCTTGCTATGCTTGCAGAGAAAGAATTGCAGGGACGTCAACAGAGGAACCGGAGCAACTTTGGCGTTTCCTTCACGCCACGAACAACAACAACCGCAGGATCGACTAAGCTGTTCCCTTCTTCGTGTAATCGTACAGCACCACCACCAGTATCTGAGAAGAGCCAAGGTAACGAGGAAAAGAAGAAAGACATAGAGACACAAGATCCACCTATTGCTTCATGCATGTTTCAAGATGGTTTAATTAAGAGTGCACCTACAGTTTTTGAAAATGAGAACATAGGTAACAGAAATGGTGCTACATTCACTCAAGGTATGGACAATTTTGATGTGCTATATATGTCCACTAATCATGTTAGTTTAGAGCAATCTTCCGTGGAATCGTATGTTAACTTACCTTTGTCACACGATGATTTGGTTCCTATTTCTTGTGATAAAGAAGAGTTGTGCAATGCTTCACTTATATCCGTATCACAACTAGTGAATGAACATGATAGTAATGTTGTTGAACCACCATATGCTGATTTTAGACATGTTGTTCACATTGCTAGTGAGAATGAAGAGCTTAGATTGCTATCTTCTTTAATACTTGGGGCTATATTCAATTTGATGATCTTTGTCCACTCAATTGTTTAGAGAAGAAATTATTTGCTACATCTGATTTGCCATGTCCTTCTCATGTGATTTTTCATATTATTGGCAATTATGATAATAAAGGAGAATATAATGTGCATAGAGCATACATTTGTTCAAATTTTAATATACCTCCTTTTCATAATGACATGTCTTGTCTAGAGGACCGTATGAGTATAAATAATTCTCTATCTAGTCCCTCTAGTTGTTTAAATAAGTTGCAGGTTGGTTTGCAAGAAGGAGAGTGTTGTGAGCTGCACAACAATACAAAGTGTTCTCTGTATTTAAAAATTTCAGAATCCAATCATATGCACAACATTACCTTCCCCTATATGGTCAAAGATAAAGATATGTTCATCAGGCTTAATGACAAGGTAAAACCGCGGACGGTTTCCAATCAAGAAGGGGAGGATGATGAGGACATCACTAGCTCGGATATGACCCTAACAATTTTATATATTCATCAACCAAAGGTGTATGCTTTCTACATAAGATTTATACGTTATATATTTGAACAGCCGTTAATGCACCATGAGTTTTGTGTGTTCTCGTTTGCAGAGATACTTGCTTGGGTGAATGGAAAGAGACCGAGCACAAGGAACACATGGATGATCAAAGAAATTGATTGGGGACCAAACCAAGACCTTATCCAAGTTTACTTCTATATTACCACGTCACTTTTGGTCCATAGAAGGCAAGAGATGAAGTTCTGTACGTTTTGGATTCGGATTCGGACCTCCTAACAGCATCAACTTCAAACGGACCTAGCCGCTGATCCAGAAGGACTTTCAGGGCCCATAAGTACTTGTTGGAAAGCTTATGGAGTCTACTTTTAGATGGTTTTGGTCCCGCATCAAAATTCCTCCTGAGCTGTTCGGAATCGTCGAAATAAGACACATACCTCTTCCAGTCCGAGTCTGTTTTGGGCCTTGGGCCTTGTAATTGTGACGTGGGCTAAGCCCAAGGGGTGTGCGCCCTAGGGATAACCCTAGGACGTCCCAACACCTATATATACAGTAGCCGTCGTTGTTTAGAGGTGGGTTTTGCTTAGATTATTCTGTCCTTAAACAGTTTCGCCGTTTTTCGGTTTGTGAGACCCCAACTCGAGAGTATAATCATTCATCTGCAATTGAGTTGCAATCTTTCTTGTTCTTGCTTGTGTTCTTCGATTCGCATGCAGGGATTAGCCTTCGTGGCGAGGTCAACCGAGCAGCGTACGGTTGATAACGAGAGGAGACGTGATACTGTGATTGCAGGGTTCGGGTCTTGGTGATTAGAAGCCGGATCGTGAGTGTCAAATTTCCACCAAATCGAGAGTTATCTTTCCCTAACGGAAGATCGGGCACCCCGTTGCCATCACATACTCTCGCTACTGTTCGTCTTCCTCAGCTCCGGCCGCGAGCCGAGTTCACCTTGTAACACAGCGACCCATATTCATTTCTCCCAGATAGCCAAACACACAGGAGTAGGGTATTACGCCTCCGTGTGGCCCGAACCTATCTACGCCTCCTGTCTCTCTTTTGTGCCATCGTTGGGATTCGGATGGTCCGATCCTTGAACGGACGGTCCGAACTCCACTATCTCTCAGCCCGGGCCCCCGGCTCCCAAGCATTGATTGATCCATTCTTCCACCGGACGCCGCATTCGCCTGAGAACCACTCCCCTGGCCGAACCTCAAAGGGGGGTCACCAGACTTCCCGCCGTCGGAGTTTCATCCTTCGACACATATGAAACAAACCGTACAGTCTATCGTCTAAAAAAACTATTCAGCCTATCATCATATAGTACTTGTTTTCAGGGAAAAATAAAAATACTATAGTATTTATTTTCAGGGAAAAATAAAGGAGAATATATCGTATAGATTTAAGCTTTTCGTACACACACCGTATATCAAATAACAAATATCACAAAAATTTCTAGAAAAATTTGTACATGTACTTTCAATAGTATTACACCTTCAAATTCATTATATTTTAGTTGTAAAAAAATCTAACAGTTTTAAGAGTATAAATTTGAATTTGAAGATAAGACTTTAAATATAGGTATAGTATTATTGGAAGTACATGTATAAATTTTTTTTAGAATTTTTATGATATTTGTTAGTTGTTGTGCACGGGAAAACTTGTGTGTATAGGATTCGTTCCCAAAATAAAGAGCATTTTGTATTGGTCCTTAAAAGTGAAATTCATTCTCTATTTTGCTCTGTAATGTCTCTTCTTCTGAAAGAAAGCATACAATAGCATCTAAAACAGAGTGGTCTCAGTTTTGCAAATATGGATATGAGTAAGCCTGATATCCTCTAGAATATCAGATGGATATCGCGCTTTCAATTCTTGTTTTGATATCCTGATATCCTTATTACTCCATCATATTACTACTATGTATATATCATCATATTTTAGTTATATTAGCAGGCATTTACAATTTCAGTTCAGATTTCTAACCAAATGGGAACCAAACTTTCAGCTTCATTATGCATGTCTGGAACAGTATATATGGCACTGATGCACCAGAAGACATTCAAGGAGGTACGCCAGTAAATGCAAAAAGAAAATGGAAAGTCAGTTATCTTTGTAACTACAAGATATGATCCACATCAGAATATCCAAAGTTCCAAATTGGTCAAGACATTGGCACTGTGTGAGAAAGCATAGCTTGAGTAGCCCGTGCACAAAATGTGGATACATAGACAAGAGCGTCAGATTTTGGCTCTTTCAATTTGTGAATGAGAATAAGCCACAGCATGCGCATCAAGATTTGATTGATGGACATCATGTAGGACTGCCCTCGAAAGTGTCAACATAAACACAAGAAAGCCATGTCCTTGATTATTTGCCTTAATTTAAGCAGCAACAGCAGCAGCCTCTGACTTATCAATTCCTTCAATATTGGTTATTCTCAGCTTTGTCAACTCCTGAAAATTGTCAGGGCATAAAGTAACTATGTTACTAAGTAATGCAGGGAATACGATCAATAGTAGCATCTTTTATTTTAAGAACACAAAATAATGAAAACAACTGATATGAAATTACCTGACGATGGCCCTTTGTTCGGCGGTAATTTTTTCTTCTTTTCTTCTTGAATATAATAACTTTTGCATCTAGGGCCTGAAAAACCAACATCAAGAATATTTGAGTCAGAAAATGTGTTATAGTGTCTTGCAACATGAACAATTGAACACAAAGCTGGTGAAAGTTCTTTGTTATCAAATGTTTCTTTACACATTAGGACAGATGGATGTCAGGAAAATCCAGAAGTAAAAGTAGCAGAAATTAACCCCCATATGTATTTCATGATATAGCTTATAATCATTTCATTTTAGTTAATTTTGGTAGTTTGGAGGGATCATGTGAAGTAGCAATAGGAATGATACAGGCCAATAAATTAGTTCATGGTCCTTCAAAAGTAATGAAAAACTATAGTGTCTGCTATCTCATACAAACTATATGTAAAGCAGACTTCCAATATAGCGATCAGAACATGCTCAGCATACATAATGTAGATCTTTAGCATGTTAACATCATCAGTTGATGGTAGCATAACAAAGGAAACTGTAAAAATATGCACCACTTGTTTTTGCGAATTTTCTAGCACAATAAATTAAGTAATGTGTAGTCCTTTAGTGTGGAGAATCCTACTACAACACACATTTCCAACCTTAATGACAGCATACAATAAAAAAGTACCAAGGGTACCATTAGCCTTTAAATACATAGATCACTTGTATACCTATGCCATGCAAAGACGGTTTCCATGCATATTAATGATTCCTTGATAATATGGATTCAGATAAACAGGAAATCTGCATACATATTGCTGATCGCATTATTTGCAAAAATGCAGATCTAGTACTTAACTGATGTGCTTGCAAACTTGTTTCAACAAATAAATACTAGCAATCATTTCGATTTGCTTGCAAACATGTTTCAACAAATAAAGACTAGCAATCATTTCATGAACTAAATGCTAATGCAAAGACTGTCAGACTGAATAACATGCTCCCTGAAACGTGAAATAAATGCTTGCAACAAGTGTCTTCCTTACATGCTCTTCAACGACAGCATGAACAGCAGCATCAGGAAGAATTGGCCTCCCAATGACTGTTTGAGCTTGTGAGCCAAGCATGAGAACTCGATTCAAAATTAACTACACCACGTAACCATGCCAACAACATCAGCAAAACTTTCGATAGAATTGGAAAATATAAGAAGCAAGTAGAGACCACTGGGGCTGGCACTAATGGAAGTGTATTATGATATGAAACTAAGGTGTAGTGACAGAACTAACATTAATGCAACTAAAACAAGTCTCCGCTCATTAAGGTTCCACTTAACCCTACACAACAGTTCATGTTTCTAACACGTCCACATACTCTGCAAGCTTAAATTGGAATGTTTCTTAATATGAAAGTTCAAAGCTCTCATCATAAATGATACAAAATCCACTAATCAAAAGAGCTAACAGTGGGATCATTGTACCAAGATTAGATCATGCATTGCATACAATTCTACATCTTAACATGTCAAGTGCCTCTATGATCCAGAACTCGAAGTTTCACAACAATAGGTATCATTTATCACCATCACCATATGGGCAAAGACGATAAACCTCTGCACTGAATCATGATCTCATAACCTCAACTATACCGTATCAATTATAAGTTGCAGCTTGCTGGACATCAAGTTATCTAACGCGTCCTTAATCAAAATAAAAGCAAACAGTTGCGTTCAAAGTGCACAATTACCTTATCATTCACATCGCAAAACTTCAACCTCTCCGTGAAGATTGAATCGCCATTGCTCACCTTAAACTGATGCGAACCAATCTACAGGAAGAAGCAACCGTATCCAATCACCCACCAGATCCATGCCCAAATGCAAAATGAAAGCTTGGGAACAGATGGAGCTGACCTGGACGACGGCGAAGACGGGCTCGTAGGGCTTGAAGGGCTTCTCGTCGGCCCTGAGAGGGCCCACCACCTTATACCCTATCTTCGCCGCCTCCGCCACCTTCTCCTCCTCCGTCTTCCCGCTGGGAGGCTTCGCTGCCACCGCCTCCTCCTCCCCCCACTCGTCCTCGCTCCCCTCTTCGTCGCAGTGATCGTCATCGTCCCCCTCCTCCTCGTCACCGGAGGATCGGGACGCCAACTGGCAGCGCGAGGGGAAGAGCTGGGGGGAGGCGAGGACGCGGGGGCTGTGCGGCGCGAGCGGCTGGGACAAGGACGTTAGGGTTCATGCTGCGATAGAGGCCGGCGCCAGGGGCTGAGGACTGTGAGCGATGAGGCGGCGCGAGAGGAGGCGGAGGAGGCATCGCCGCATCGCCATGGCTGCGGCGGCGGCGGAGGGAGGTGAAGGGGAGGAAGGGGTAGAAATGAAATATTCTCTGAAGCAGCGGTTTTGACGAGGGTTTAAGGGGAGGAGGCGCGGAGAGTGACACTGCCAGTGGACCCTCTTCATTACGTATCGGGAAGAAACATTAAATCTTCGCGTTCTAGTGGTGAAGCGTAATACGTCAGAACATAACGCGTACTCTCCAGGGTTCACGATATATCGTTGGGAATTTTGACCCCATCGAGATGTCAAAACCTAAGAAATTTCAACCAATTTTGATCGAATTTACAATTTCAAAATTAAATTTCTCAAAAGCCATTGGAATTACCCCTCGAGATCGACTTTCAGTCCGGTTCAAAATTTTACGATTTTGGATCCTCGATTTGCGGTATCCGTTGCCTCCTTTCCGTACTTTTTTGGTTCGATTGAAGAATCTTTCATCAGCATACAAGACTGTAAACATTGCAGAAATTGTACGATCCAAATGAAACAAACCGTACAGTCTATCGTGTAAAAAAACTATTCCGCCTATCATCATATAGCAGTTGTTTTCAGGGAAAAATAAAAACACTGTAGTATTTATTTTTAGGGAAAATAAAGGAGAATATATCCTATAGATTTAAGCTTTTCGTACGCACACCGTATATCAAACAACAAATATCACAAAAATTTCTAGAAAAATTTGTACATGTACTTTCAATAGTATTACACCTTCAATTTCATTATATTTTAGTTGTAAAAAAAATCTAACAGTTTTAAGAGTATAAATTTGAATTTGAAGATAAGACTTTATATATAGGTATAGTATTATTGGAAGTACATGTATAATTTTTTTTTAGAATTTTATGATATTGTTAGTTGTTGTGCACAGGAAAACTTGTGTGTATAGATTCATTCCCAAAATAAAGAGCATTTTGTATTGGTCCTAAAAGTGAAATTCATTCTCTATTTTGCTCTGTAATGTCTCTTCTTCTGAAAGAAAGATATAATAGCAGCTAAAACAGAGTGGTGTCAGTTTTGCAAATATGGTATGAGTAAGCCTGATATCCTCTAAGAATATCAGATGGATATCGCGCTTTCAATTCTTGTTTTGATATCCTGATATTCTTATTACTCCATCATATTACTACTATGTATATATCATCAATTTTAGTTTAAGTAGCAGGCATTTACAGTTTCAGTTCAGATTTCTAACCAAATGGGAACCAAACTTTCAGCTTCATTATGCATGTCTGGAACAGTATAACGGCACTGATGCACCAGAAGACATTCAAGGAGTACGCCAGTAAATGCAAAAAGAAAAATGGAAAGTCAGTTATCTTTGTAACTACAAGATATGATCCACTTCAGAATATCAAAAGATCCAAACTGGTGAAGACATTGGCATTGTGTGAGAAAGCATAGCTTGAGTAGCCCGTGCACAAAATGTGGATACATAGACAAGAGCATCAGATTTTGGCTCTTTCAATTTGTGAATGAGAATAAGCCACAGCATGCGCATCAACGAACCAGTGTACTTCGTTGATTACGCGGTCGGCGGGTTAATTCCGCCGGTTCTCTGATTTCTTCTTCCAGGTGCTGGAGACGTTTGAGGTGCAGAGTTGCACTTGACCCCCAATGCCGTGATGGAGCTGGGGTTTTCGCACATTTGTGCGAAATGTTTGTGGGCGTCATGCCCTCGTGGGACCTTTTCCGGCGCTACTTCACCATGAAGAGCGCGTTCGAAGAACAAGGCCACCACCTGCCTGAGCGGGTAGGCTGCGTATACTTCCACGGCCGCCCCGGCGTCGAGTTCATTTGTCCCGATGGCGCTGAGAAATAAATGGATTTGTGGCGCCAGAACTGGGTCTACATCGGTTGTCGACGCCAAACCGGCACCAAAAAAGACCTTCGGCTCCCGCCGCGGCGGCCCAGAAGCGAGAAGCTGGACCGAGTCACCGCCGGAAGACGCGTGGTTCACACCAGTGTTGGCGCGCATCGCTGGACCTGGTGGCGGTGGGTTGAACGCATACATGGTCGTCGGCGATTTCCTCAGCCGGCGACTGGCGCCGCTCAGCCGAAGGTCCCGGCCATGTTGGCTGTACACCGGGCCCAAGGACATCACTAGGACCCACCCCGACAACCTCAGTGGGGCGGCGATGGGCCTGCTGATGGCGTCGGCGCTGGAAGGAGGGGGCGCGGCGGACCGTGCTCTCCCGGGCGGCGTGACGCCGCTTTGCACTAACCGCGGGCGGCGAGGATCCAGAAGCCCTCCCGTGATTCAACGCCGTGGGCATCGTCGTCTCGCAGGTCACCCCCAAGATCGTCGAGGTACTCGACGCCTCGGGGGGAGAGGATGTGCCGGCCAAAGAGCCGGTACTGTCGAAGAAGGAGGGGAAGCGGTCCGTGGGTCCCGATTTAGGATTCGCGGCGTCAAAAAGAGTGAAGACTGCTGCTCCGGCGGTCGTTGTCCAGGCCACTGCCTCCTTGGGCCACACATATCGCGGGCTGACCAGGGCCATTGTGGCGGTCCCCAACGTGGGGGGAGATAAGACGCCCTCGGGCACGGGGGGCGACGTTGAGCAGGCGCCGGGAGCGCCCGAGCTCCGTCCGGCACCGCGCCCTGGGCGCGTCTCTAGGGAAGGCGGGACTCCGCGGCGGCGACCGGCCACTTTTGGGGCCCAAGCCGTGGAGCTTCAGGGGCCCGGGCTAAGTAAGCGCCTCAACTCTATTCGGCCCTTCTCGCTTAGCACGTTTCCCCTTGTGTTTCCTGACCTAGCTCTTATCTGTCTGGTTCCGGCCTTTACAGGAAGACCAGGGCCGACGATGGCGCCGCGGCCCGGCGGAGGCGGCACTGGGGACGCGCCGATGGCGTCGCCGCGTCCCGCCGCGCCCCAGCCATCGCCGGGTGCGGTGGTGGACATGGAGGCCGCGGTGGCCACGCCGGAGCGGGCCTCCGCGGGACCGACTGTGGTCCCCGCTACGGGGGGAGAAGGGGACGCCAGGGCCCCGCCGTGTCCCGCGAGGGGGGAGCGGGCCCTGGTCCTTTTTGTTGCGCCGCGACCAGGCGCGGTGCGCGGGCCCGAGACGCTGCACGCCGCGCTGGGGCAACTAGTGGTCACCGCCGGTGAAGTACAGGTGGCGGCCCGCCGTGAGCAGCGCGAGTCCGCTCGGCTCCGGGCGGAGCTCGAGAGCAGGCAGGCAGCGATTGCGGTGGCAGCAGAGGGGCTCACTGTCCGTACGGTTGCCACCGAAATCCTCGTGGCGACCCGCCGGCAGGAAATCGAGGCGGCGGAGGGGCGCATCGCCCAAGTGGAGGCCGCCGCCAAGGTCGCCGCTGACGAGGCCTCCCGCGCCCGGTCCGAGGTGGAGGCGTGGGAAAAAGAGATGACCTCCCGGGAGGACCGTCTCTGGGGCAAGGAAGCCGATCTCGCGGCCCGGGAGCGTGAGGTCCGCGCACGGGAGGAAGCCGCAGCGATCAGCGAGGAGGCCGCCAAGCTTTCCAGCGCCATGGCCCAGGACGGCGTGAGGCGCCTCCAGGGCCAGGAGAAAAGGCTGGCGTCTTGGGAAGAGAGCCTCGCAGGACGGGAGGCCGACCACCGACGCGAGGCGGAGCAGGTGAAGATGCTAGCCGCCGAGCTCGATGCCCAAGTCGAGGCCCTCAGGACGCGAGAGGCGATCCTGGAGGACAAGGAGAACTCCCTGGCTTGGCGGGAGGCGGCGGTCACGGCTGCTGAGGCCCGGCAGGCGGAGATGGAGGCCTCCCGGAAAAGCATGGTCGACCTCGAGGTTGCTGAGCGGGTCACGCCAGGCAGCTCCCCGCTATTGATAAGCGCGGCCAGCTCAGCCGAGAAGCTGGCCAGGGCGGAGAAACGGCTGAGGTTGGCGCACACTAGCCTCGCCCTCTGGAAGGAGCTCGATGGCGAGATCACAACCTGCCTGGGCCAGTACGGTTCCAGGGTCCGGAGGTGCCTCAAGCGCATCGGCGTCCGGGCGCCCCCGCAGAAGACCGATCTGCCCGCCGGGGCCGGTCGGGGGCTGGTGGAGTTCGGCGAATTGGTGGACACGCTGGACTCGCTCCCCCAGTGAATTCATGAAGTTTTGGAGAAGGAGGGAACAGAACTCGCCACGCAGGTGGCGGAGTACGTCCTCCGGTGCTACCGGGCTCGGGACGCGGATTTCTCCCAAGCCCCGGCACTCGAGGGGTTCCCGGCCAAGGGGGAGGAGGATGCACGGAAAGCCGTGGGCGAGGCCGCTGCAACGGTAGCAGGGTTCTTCGACCGCGGCGAGCGCCCCGAGGAGCCGATGACTGACGAGGAATCCGAAGAAGACGGCAGTTCCCTTCGAAAACCGCCCGGGGTCCGGCCCGAGGAAGATGAGTGAGCCCCCCCCCTGGATGGCAACATCTCCCGGGAGCCTCTCGGGGACCGACCTCAACCGGGCACGGGGTCGCCAGGTAGCGAAGCACTCGGCGCCTTGGCGGTGGCCGGGGAGGAGCTGG
The DNA here is from genome assembly GCA_003991445.1 of Oryza meyeriana var. granulata. Lineage (NCBI taxonomy): Eukaryota > Viridiplantae > Streptophyta > Magnoliopsida > Poales > Poaceae > Oryza > Oryza meyeriana. The sequence continues at coordinate 142,577 of RYFJ01001440.1, read as the reverse complement.
CCAGCCGGGCACCGCTGCCCGCCTCGGGAATCTAAGCTGGCCCAACGGGGGGCGCTGCCCGAGACCCCGGGGCATCGACAGTGTCCGGGGCACGGTCCATGACCCGGCCATTAGGCCACGGCAACCGGGCCAGCACTGACCCAGCGGCCCACTGACCCAAGTTCCGCTTGCACCCAGGGCCGAGGGGAGCGAAACGCGTGGCCATACAAACGAAGGAAGGATAGATAGCCGAGCGAAGCATAAAGTTGAGTAAGATGCGTATCTGGATGTTGGAAAGCGTGGTGCAGCTGTGCGGGCATGACCTCGGGGCCAGGAGCACCGCGAGCTCTAGGCTGGGCCCGAGGACCGTCCGGAGATGGGACACCTCGGGCCCCTGTCCCGGGGACCTTCCCTGGGCACGCTTGCCTCGGGCCCTCGGTCCGGAGGACCTTCCCGGGGTGCTGAGCCGAACACCCTACTTAAGTCTGCCGGGGAAGATCTAGTCTGCACACGATGAACCATGAGAGTACTTGGCTCGTCTCCTTGTCCATTCCATGCTACGAACCGTGGAGTCGACCACCTCCCGAAGGCGTCCTCACGGTCGCGATCGTGCAGAGGAAAGGATTACGCATAAGCATTTCGCCCCCAACCTCCGGAAAGAACCGACCCCGAAACTAGCCAGGCAGGGCATCGGAGCCGCAGGGATACGGGGCGCCTCCCGGAGGGCGTCATCAGGTCCCCACGAGGTCGACAACACCCTGGACCTAGTACGTCGGGGCACGATTACTCGTCGGTAAGGGACTGACGATAATGCGCAAACCCCAACCGCCGCACGGGCGCGGCCCGGATATGCCTCCAAGGGATGGGACACCCGCGGACGCAACACACAGAAAAGGACAAAGGATGACACCAAGGAGGATATTAAAAAAGCTGTTTATAGGAAGTGTATACACATGGGGCCCCCAGCAAGCGTTGAGTTTTGGAGGAAACCGACGCTGGCCCGAGCTCCCTGCAACTTACGGGATATGTTTATGGATAAAACTTGCGAAGGTGCTCGATGTTCCAGGGATTGGGAAGCGGGGTCCCATCCTCCTGGCCCAGTCTTACCGAGCCCGGTCAGGAGACACCGATCACCAGGAAGGGGCCTTCCCACATGGGGGAAAGTTTATTCTTTCCGGCACGTGTAAGGACACGGCGGAGGACTAGGTCCCCGACCTGGAGTGATCGGGCCCGAACCTTGCGCTGGTGATAGCGCTTGAGGCTCTGCTGGTAACGGGCGACTCGGAGCGAGGCGCGCTGTCTTCGTTCCTCGAGGAAGTCGAGGTTGTCGAGCTGCATGTTGTCGTGGTCGGCGTTGTCGCTGTAGCGCTGTACCCGGGGGGAGCTGAAGGTGAGTTCTGACGGCAGAACGGCCTCGGCCCCGTACACCAGGAAGAACGGGGTCTCCCTAGTCGCCCGGTTTGGTGTGGTACGATTTGCCCACAAGATCGCTAGGAGCTCGTTGATCCACTTGACACCGTGTTTCTTAAGGTCGTTGTAGGACCTTGTCTTGAGGCCGCGCATGATCTCGGCATTCGCTCGCTCGGCCTGCCCATTGCTGGCAGGGTGGGCAGGGGAGGTGAAGCAAAGCTTGATGCCGACGTCGGAGCAGTATTCGCCGAAGAGCTCGCTAGTGAACTGCGTGCCGTTGTCGGTGATAATGCGGTTGGGGATTCCGAAGCGGCTGGTGATTCCCCAGATAAACTTGAGCACTGAGTGCTTGTCGATGTCGATTACGGGGAATGCTTCCGGCCACTTCGTGAACTAGTCGATGGCGACATACAGATGGCGATAGCCCCCGACTGCCTGGGGGAAGGGGCCGAGGATATCGAGCCCCCAGACCGCGAAGGGCCAAGACAGGGGGATCACCTGGAGTGCTTGCGTCGGCAGGTGGCTCTGTTTGGCATGAAACTGGCACGCGCGGCAGCGCTGGACGAGGTCGAACGCGTCCGGCAAAGCTGTAGGCCAATAAAATCCTTACCGAAAAGCCTTACCGACCAGGGATCGAAATGCGGCGTGACTGCCACATTCCCCTTCGTGGATGTCGGCGAGGATCTCGATGCCAGAATCGCGCGGGATGCACTTGAGTAGGACGCCGTTGGCGCCATGCCGGTAGAGGTCCCCATCTACCATAACGTAGCGCTTAGACAAGCGCGCCACTCTTTCGGCTTCCGTGTCATCTTCGGGGAGGTGTGCTCAGAGAAGATATGCCCGGATCTCGCCCATCCAGGAAGGCGCACTGGGTCCGGCCGCAAGGACCAAGTCCTGCGACTGGGCGTGCGTGTCCGGCTCGGGCCCGGGCTCGGGGGTGGCCCCCAGAATCCTGGACGAGGCTGCCAAAGGGGCCTCGAGGGCTTCCTGAAAAACTCCCGGAGGGGCCGGTGCCTGAGAGGACGCCAGTTTTGAGAGCTCGTCGGCGGCGAGGTTGTGACTGCGAGGGACGTGGCGAAGCCTGAGGTCGTCGAAGCGGCGCTCGAGCCTCCGCACTTCGTCCACATACGTGGCCAACTGGGGGTCCAGAGTTTGGTACTCCCAGGACACCTGGTTGATGACGAGCTCGGAGTCGCCCTGCGCGCACAACCGTCGGACCCCGAGGGCTATTGCTGCCCAGAGGCCGGCAAGAAGGCCCTCATACTCAGCCATGTTGTTGGTGGCTCCGAAGTTGAGGTGGACGATGAAGCGGAACTCGTCCCCGGCAGGAGACACGAGGATGACCCCGGCCCCGGCGCTGGGGAGAGAAGCCTGTTTGGCGTAGGAGCCGTCGAAGTTCATTGTCCAGTGGAGGTGCAGATCGGGAGCCAGCTCGGGGGCCGGGAACCCGGCGTCAAGCACAGGGTCCGGCTCGGGCCCCGGCGTCCACTCCGCCAGAAAATCCGCTAGGACTTGGCTTTTGATGGTGTGGCGCGCTTGGAAATGGAGGTCGAATTCAGCGAGCTCGACCGCCCACTTGGCAACACGGCCTGTTCCCTCCCGGTTATGCAATATCTGCCCAAGCGGGAAGGAGGTGATTACCGATACCTTGTGTGCCTGGAAGTAGTGGCGAAGCTTCCTGGAAGCGATGAGAACCGCGTAGAGCATCTTCTACACCTGGGGATAGCGTGATTTGGCGTCACGGAGTACCTCGCTGACGAAGTACACCAGCTTCTGTTGCGTGTTCCCCGATCTCGGCCCGACGGGGGCCGATGGCCCGGGCTCAACTCCCCCGGAAGGGAGCGAGCTCTCGCGGCCGGGAGGACATGTAGACCCGGGGCCCGGGGGCCCCGGCTGGAATGCGGTTTGGTGTGTGCCGGGATCCGGAGGCCTAGGCATGGAGATGGGATGTGTCGGGACGACTTCCCCAAACTTGCTCTCGCCAAGGCGATGTTGTCCGGGTACTTGCGCCCCATCTGGTTGCGATAGTGTTGAGGTTATTCCGGGCGCCATGTTCCTAGGCACGCACTCGCCTTGGCGAGGCTGCCCTGGTTCGGGCTCCGCGGTGTCGGGCTCGAGGAGCGGATTTTGGGACATGGCCCCAAGAACCTGTGCCCCGGCTTGAATATGTGCCCGAGGCCCGGAGGCCCCGGACTAAAATGTGGTTTGATATGTGCCGGGATCCAGAGGCCCAGGCTTGGATGTGGGAGGTATCGGGGCGACTTCCCCAGACCTGCTCTCGTGAAGGCGATGCGGTCCGGGTACTCGCGCCCCGTCTGGTAAGGGGCGCTCGACGACGAGCGCCGCGCTCACCACCTGCGGGGTTGCCGCAATGTAGAGCAACAAGGGCTCCTCTGGTGCCGGTGCCACGAGGACAGGGGGCGTAGTCAGGTACCTCTTGAGCTCATCAAGGGCTTGTTCGGCCTCGCCGGTCCAGGTGAACCGCTCGGTTTTCTTGAGAAGCTTGAACAGGGGGAGGGTGCGCTCCCCAAGCCTGGAGATGAAGCGGCCTAGCGCGGCCACGCATCCGGTCAGCTTCTGGGCCTCCCGAAGCATCGTCGGGGGGCGCATGCGGTCGATTGCCGCTATCTTCTCCGGGTTCGCCTCAATGCCGCGGCTGGACAAGAGGAACCCGAGAAGCTTGCCGGCCAGGACCCCGAAGACACACTTTTCCGGGTTCAGCTTCATCCTCGTGCATCAGAGGTTGCTGAACGTCTCGGCCAAGTCGTGAAGCAGGGTGACACGGTCACGCGACTTCAGGACCAAATCGTCGACGTAGGCCTCCATGTTGCGACCTAGCTGCGATTCAAATGTTACGCGGACAGCACGCTGGAATGTTGAACAAGCATTTTTCAACCCAAAAGGCATGCACATATAACAAAAGGCCCCCTGGGGGGTGATGAAGGAGGTCTTTTCCTCATCCTCCTCTGCCATGCGGATCTGATGGTATCCTGCATAAGCTTCAAGAAAACACAAGAGGTCGCACCCCGCGGTGGAGTCGACTATCTGGTCTATGCGAGGCAGAGGGAATGGATCTTTGGGGCAAGCCTTGTTGAGGTCGGTGTAGTCTATGCACATTTGCAGCTTTCCGTTGGATTTGGGGACGACGACTGGGTTGGCCAGTGTAACGCCCAGAAATTCGCACCGAAATTCTAAACATTAATGTGTAATAAATCCCTACCCAGGAAAGCCAGGGTACACAAACCAAGTTGCCATACAGAGTGTCTTACAAACAGAGCAAACTGTATATTACATAAATGCAGCGGAAAAAGGTAAAACGAAGTCTATAAACAACTGGCCAAGCAGTCGCTTCCATTCCCACAGGCACCTTGACGGCGGAGCCAGCCTAATCCTCAGAACGTTCCTCGTCAGACGCCGTTCTCCACAAACTGGGGCGGGAAAATGGAGCAAGGCTGAGTACCACCCACAGTACTCAACAAATCACACCCACAAATATGCAAATGCACAGGGTACAAAGATGGGACAGGGTTTATTTGCGGAAAAGCAGTTGCAAAAGGGAGTAGTTCGCAAACAGTAAAAAGTTGATTTAATTAACAATATTAACTTCCACTGATTAACGTTAGACCACGTTAACCAGGCCCAACCATTCCCAACCGATGGACGCTAAACCACGTCAACCAGTCTCCACTGATGAACGCTACACCACGTTCACCAAACACCTCCGGGTACCGTTACACCACGTTACCCGGACTCCACTGATTAACGCTACACCACGTTAACCAGTCACCACCGGACAACGTATCACGCTGACCAGCTTTTCCCGACCAACGCTAAACCACGTTGACCAGGCCGCGCTGATGGAAGTTACACCACATCCACCAGGCGTAACTGATGAGAGTTAAACCACACTCACCAGTCTCCACCGATTAGCGTTAAACCACGCTAACCGGTCACCCCTGGTCAACTCAACCATGCCGACCGAACACAACACCTTCCACAACACCAGTTTGATAAAACCAGATTAATTATCTAGGGTGAGACTAATCACGGTGAGTCTTGGCCAATGAGCCCATAACCGCGGGTGCAGCTATTCGAATAGATTTACTCTGATCAGAGGTGTACAACTTTACCCACAAGACACGGCCTCACACACGTTTCCGTGCGTCGATGTGTCACCACAACACCCCGCAAGAGGCTGTGACAGGACCGTTCACGCAACCTCTCCCTAACCATCCACCCCACGCTGAGGTTGCACCTGCCGACAGGGCACGCCATATTGGCCAGGCTACCCCCCTTGCGCCACGGTGAATCCGGCAGCCGATCAACCCTTCCCCGAGCCGACCCAACTCCATCTCTTCCACCCTCTTCTTCGGTGCCTAGGAGAGGGAGAAGAAACGCTTCAAGCCCAGCCGTTGCCCACGCTGGCTTGTGGAAAGTACGGGAAGTTGCCCAAGTGGTTCCCGCGAACCGGTCCTTAATTGCCATGGGTGTGACAAGCAAAACCATACACCCACAGCCCACCATTTAGGTCAAAATTTTAGGAATTTAACAACAGCCTATCCAAGGTTCCATTTTTCCGACATTGAGTCGAATCATATAAAAAGACATTATTTAATTCCTAGGTGAGCTATGTTGCTAAGCATGGCTAAGCATTCCTAAGGATTGTAAACTAGTCACATTATTACCCAGGTGACAAGGATTTAGTTATCAAAACTAAGGCTGAAACCTAACATTGTATAGGCAATACCAATCCACATGAATTATTAAAATAATGCAGTTTATTTAAGTAAACCAAGCAATTTAGCGAAAAATGGGTACAAATTGATCAAAGTATCAGTGCGACTTGCCTTGCTCCGGCTCAAGTATTCGGCTACGATCTCGAAATACGCAGGGGAAATACCGGCGTCGGATTCTACAACAAACAATGCATAAACAATTAAAAACAGTACACAGGCTCGACAAACATGGGCTGAAAGTTTTATTAATGGATTCTCGGCATTTTTCTGGATTTAATGAAATTTGAATGGACTTAATCCGAGTTCGCATGAAACAGTTATGATTTATTGAAGTTTTACTGCTATTTTTAGTGTAAATATAATTAACCAGACGATTTATTGCGCATTAACCGATTTAAAGACGTCACCGGAGGGGGGGAGGCGACGGCGCACAGAGGCGGGCGCGCCACGTGGCGCCACCGCGGGCAACCACGCGGGCGAGCGAGCGGGCGGCCCCGATCTGCCACCCGGCAGATCGGACGGCCCCGGGGAGCGGCGGCCGAAGCCAGCCGTCCCGAGCGGGAGGCGGCGGCGCGCACGCGACCCGATGGTCGCCGGCGGCAACCACCCGGCGCGGCAACGACCACACGGAGGGGCGGAAATGAACGGGAAAACGGAGGGGGCTCTCACCGGCGGCTCGCGACGGCGAGCGACGGCGCGAAGACGACGGTGGCGACGAAAAGGCGGCGGCGGCCTCGGGACGACGTCGGCGACGGAGCTCCGACGGCGGGAACGGCGAGAGGCGGCTGCCGAGGTGTCCTGGAGGATGAGGAGGACGGGAGAGGAGTTAGAGCGGAGAATGGAGACACGGCGCGGCGGGAATCACCGGCCGGAAAGGAGGTGGAGGGCCGATACTCACCGTGCGCGCGGGCGAGGCGGTCCGGCGAGCTTCGGCTTCAACGGAGTGGCGGCCGAGGTGCGGCGCGGCGCGGCGGAGGTGCAGGCGGTGGCGGAGTCGCCTGGCGGCGTCCGGAACGGCGGCGAGCGGCGACCGGAGGCGGCGAAAAAACGGTGGAGCTCGGGTGCGCAGTGGCGACGGGGTTCTGGGGCACTGGAAAGCTCGGCGTGTTTGGGAAAAGATGGAGGAGAGGGTGGAGATGGTTTTTATACAGTCGGCCGGGAGAGATCGAGCCGAACGGCTCCAAACGCGCACGATGAGTGGGTCACGGCGTGGAGATCGTGCGCGTGGTTCACGGGAGAGAGGGGACGGGACGCCGGAGAACTCGAGGAGTGGGGCGGACTCGGTCCGCGACCGTTTGAACGAGTGCGAGTGCGGGAGGATGAGGCAGGAGGCGGCGCCGGATCGGACGGCCCCGGGAGTTTCCCTCCGCCCGATTCGGACGACGGAGGAGGAAGATGATGCTGACAGGCAGGCCCGGCCTGTCAGCGGGAGGTGCGTGGGCGCGGGCGCGAGCGCGAGAGAGCGCGGGGCGCGGGCAAGGGAGAGGGCACGAGCACGAGCACGCGGGCACGGGCACGAGGGCGATGGCGCGGGCGCAGGGCGCGAGAGGAGAAGGCCGGGGAGGAAACCGGCCTGCGGCACAGTGCTGGGCCGGCGGCCCAGCGATGGAGAAAAAGAGGAAACAGAGAAAACGGAAGGGAAAAGAAAAGGAAAAAGATTTCCAGGACGACTTAAATTCCAATAAGCGTATTTAATTTATTAAAAATAGTTCCTGTGCACTGAAAATTCCACTAAAAATCCAATTAATGTATTTTGGCACAGAGAATACAAGAAAAATATTCCCAGCCATGATAAATTATTATTTGCATTTTACACCTTTAATTATTTTCCTGTTGCTATTTTTAAATTCTTTTTTTAGGTATTTTTCACAGGTAATATTTAGTGTGGCTAAACTCAGGGTGTGACAAACCTACCCCCCTTACACAGAATCTCGTCCCCGAGATTCGGAAGCGCTGGCGAAGAGGTGGGGATGGGCGGACTTCAATTCGTCTTCTCGCTCCCAGGTGGCTTCTTCCTCTGAATGGTGACTCCACTGTACCTTGCAGAATCTGATTACCCGGCTCCTGGTGTTTCTTTCACTGATCTCCAGGATCCGTATTGGCGTCTCCACATAGGTGAGGTCTTCCTGGATCTCGATCTGTTCCGGATCTGCCTGTTCTGCTGGTATCCTCAGACACTTCTTCAACTGTGATACGTGAAACACGTCGTGTATGCCTGTCATTGAAGCTGGAAGGCTCAACTGATATGCCACTTCACCTTTTCGGGCTAGCACTTGGTAGGGTCCCACGAAACGTGGCGCTAGCTTCCCTTTGGTTTGGAACCTGTGTACTCCGCGAAGTGGTGTGACACGAAGGTACACGTAGTCTCCTTCCTCGAAGCTTAAGTCTCGGCGACGGTTGTCAGCATAACTCTTCTGTCTGGATTGAGCCGTCTTCAAGCGCTCCCGTATTATGGCTACCTTCTCTTCAGCCTCTCTGAGTGGGTCGGTTCCGAATACCTGGCGTTCACCTGTCTGATCCCAGAAAAGGGGTGTGCGACACTTCCTGCCATACAGAGCCTCAAACGGTGCCATCTGCAAGCTGGCCTGGTAGCTGTTGTTGTACGAAAACTCCGCGTATGGTAAGCTCTTATCCCATGTTCCTCCGAAGTCTAGTGCACAAGCTCTCAGCATGTCCTCCAATATCTGATTGACTCTTTCAGTCTGACCATCTGTTTGCGGATGATATGCTGTGCTGAAGTTCAATCTGGTTCCCAACTCTAACTGTAGCTTCTGCCAAAACTTGGAAGTGAACTGGCTACCACGATCAGAAACGATCCTCTTGGGTACTCCATGTAAACACATTATGCGAGCCATATACAGTTCCGCCAGTTTCTTACCCGAGTACGTGGTATGCACGGGGATGAAATGCGCAACTTTGGTGAGTCGATCCACGATCACCCAGATTGAGTCATACCCCGATGATGTCCGGGGCAACCCGGTGATAAAATCCATCCCGATCTCTTCCCACTTCCACTCTGGGACCTTGAGTGGCTGTAGCAGTCCCGCAGGCCGTTGGTGTTCTGCCTTGACTCGCTGACACACATCACAAAGTGCCACAAACTCGGCGATTTCCCTTCTCATGCTGGCCCACCAAAACTTGGTTCTAAGGTCTTGGTACATCTTGGTGCTTCCTGGGTGAATGGAGTACTGTGTCTCATGGGCTTCCCGAAGTATTAGGTCTTTGAGATCTTTGTTTTCTGGAACGCACAAACGTTCCCCATCCATACCGTTCCCGTTCTCATCTTCCGTAAAACCTTGAGCTTTTCCGACTCTCATGTTCTTCTTAAGTTCTTGAATTTTCGGATCGTTCGCTTGTGCCTCGTGAACTTGATCTAAAAGCATGGGCTGAGCCTCTAGGGCTGCCACGAATCCGTGTTCGACAATGCCCAGGTTCAAGCATTCAAACTCTTGCTGCATTTCCTTGCACATTGCCTCTGCCTGAGCGGTGTTGCAGTAACTTTTCCTGCTCAAGGCGTCTGCCACGACATTGGCTTTCCCTGGATGGTAATGTATCCCCACATCATAGTCCTTAATCAATTCCAGCCACCTTCTCTGGCGGAGGTTCAGGTCAGGCTGGGTGAAGATGTACTTCAAGCTCTTGTGGTCCGTGTAAATCTCACTGCGGTTTACTGATGAGGTAATGCCGCCAAATCTTTAGAGCATGGACCACGGCGGCCAATTCCAGGTCATGTGTTGGGTAATTGCTCTCATGGGGGCGTAACCGACGCGATGCATAGGCTACAACCCTGCCTTCTTGCATCAACACGCACCCTAACCCTTGGCGGGATGCATCACAGTATACTTGGAAATCTTTCTTGGGATCTAGTAAGATCAGAACTGGTGCTGAAACCAACTTCTTCTTGAGTGCTTCAAAGCTGTGATTGCATGCAGAGGTCCAGATAAACTTAACATCCTTCTTCAGTAGCTGATTCATAGGTCTGGCAATCTTCGAGAAGTTCTCGATGAACTGGCGGTAGTACCCCGCAAGTCCAAGAAAACTCCTTACTTGTGTCACTGTCTTAGGCGGTTTCCAATTGGTGATAGATTCCACGTTCGTTGGATCCACGGCAACTCCTTGAGCGGTGATGATGTGTCCGAGGAATTGCACTTCTCTTAACCAGAAGTCGCATTTGCTGAACTTGGCGTACAACTGGTGTTCTCTCAACTTTTCCAAAACCAAACGAAGATGTTGTTCATGCTCTTCCGTTGACTTTGAATAGATCAAGATGTCGTCGATGAACACTACCACAAACTTGTCCAGGAACTCCATGAATACCTTGTTCATCAGATTCATAAAAAAGGCAGGTGCATTTGTCAGCCCAAAGGACATAACAGTGCACTCATACAAACCATACCGGGTGATGAAGGCTGTCTTTGGTATATCCTCTTCTCGAATTCGGAGTTGGTGATAGCCTGATCGCAGATCTATCTTGGAGAAGACGGTGGCACCCTCCAATTGGTCGAAGAGATCATCAATCCTTGGCAGAGGGTACTTGTTCTTGATGGTGACATCGTTTAGTGCGCGATAGTCCACGCACATCCGTTTTGTCTTGTCCTTCTTTTCCACAAAGATGACTGGTGCTCCCCAAGGTGATGTGCTTGGTCGGATGTAACCCTTCTGTAGCAGGTCGTCGACTTGCTTCTTGACTTCGGCCATCTCATTCGGTGCCATTCTGTAAGGCCTCTTGTATATTGGCGCTGTTCCAGGTGCCAGATCAATCCTGAATTCAATTTTCCTTTTTGGTGGCATCCCTGGTAGGTCTTCCGGAAACACATCCTGGTATTCCCTTACTATTGGAATATCCTGTATTTTCCTTTCTGGCTTTGTTCCACCTTCCGACAATTGCTCTGCTGCGACTTGATTCAAGCTTGCTTCTTGATGCAACGGCACTGGTGACTTGAAGATAACCACCTTTCCTTCTGGGCTGGTCACCGTTACGGTGCGGTCCGCACAGTCGATCACCCCTTTGTGTCGGGTCAACCAATCCATTCCTAGGATGACATCTATGTCTTTGGATTCCAAGAGGATGAGATTGGCTAGAAAAGGTGATCCTTGGATTTCGAGGCTCACTGAAGGGCTATAGTGAGCGGTTACCATTCGGTTCCCAGGCGTATGAACCCTCATGGGGATTTTAAGTTCCACTACTTTTATCCCATGTGTCCCCACAAATTTCTTGGATATGAAAGAGTGTGTTGCACCAGAATCAAAAAGTACGGTAGCAGGTGTTGAGTTCACAAGAAACTTACCCAATACCACTTCCGGTGCGGTCTGGCGCCTCTTCCGCGGAGACATGGTTGACACGCCCCTTTACCACCTGTTGATTGGCGTTGGGGTGTTGGGGAGCTGCAGGTCTGGATCCCATTCGCCTCGGCTTCGGACACTTGTCGGCGAAGTGGCCCGGTTCGTTGCAGTTGTAGCAGACATAGCTCTTGCCCCCGGTATCCTTCCGTGGCTGACTCTGCTGTGCTGGCGCCATTGGTGGGCGCGGAGCGGACTGACGGTTGTACTGCCCGCTGTTGCTGCTGCTTCCGGAGTGCCCTGGGTGGAACGGGCGTTGTTGACGGACGATCATGGTGGCTGGTCCACCATGCGGGCCCATCATCATCCGTGGTCGCTGAAGCTGTCCTTGGTGAGTCCGGAACTGTGCTGCCTTCCTCTTGCGATCCACCTTGTTATGCTGGCTCTCCTGGCGGATAGCTTTATCCACCAGCTTCTCGAAGTCTGGGTAGTCGCTTGAGAGGAGCTGATTGGTCAGCTCGTCGTTCAATCCATCCAAGAATTTCTCCTGTCTTTCCGCATCGGTGCGGACCTCTTCTGGCGCGTAGCGCGCTAGACGGTTGAACTCGTGGAGGTATTCTGTAACTGTCCTATTCCCTTGGACCAAGTCCTTGAATTCTCTTTTCTTTTGTGCCACAATTCCCGCCGGAATCTGCGACTTCCAAAAATTGTAGCAGAACTCTGCCCAAGTGACCTCCGTGGTAGCGGTGCGGGTCACCAAGAAATTGTCCCACCAAGTCGATGCGGGACCTTGGAGTTGGTGAGTAGCAAAAGTGACCTTCACTTGGTCGGTGCACTGGAGGAGGTTGAGCTTCTTCTCGATTGCCAATAACCAGTCGTTGGCATCAATGGGGTTGGGGGTGCTGGAGAAAGTTGGCGGCCTGACCCTCAGGAACTCTGGCAGTTTGGACTGAGGGGCAACGGCCGGGTTGTGAGATTGCTGGTGTTGCTGCTGCATCTGCTGCATCATCAGAGCCATCATTTGGTTTTGGTTGGCCAAAACCTGTACCAAGGTAGGGTTCTCCGGTAGTGGCGGTGGCATGTGGTTGGGTGCTCCCTGATTCTGAGGTGCTCCTTCACGCTGGTTAGTAGCGCTGGCGTCGCTGGCAGCACGGGCTCCACTCCTGGTGTTCACCATCTGAAGGGAAGAGTAGAGGAAGGGAAGGAGAAAAACAGGTGGCTCAGAAACAGGAGTGATAATTAAGTGGCTGAATTAAATTAACTGATCTTCTGGGTTGGAAACATAGGAAAAACAGTTCAACTCCTAATTACGGCGGACATACCACAACAGACGGCATGCCACCACTAACCCCAAACAAAACAACCATTCCTAACATTACAACTAAACAGGAAATCAAACTAAGAAAACGGCAAAGCTAAGGGTGGCACGTCTAATGCTCTGAGCGGCTTCGACGGTCATCCGAGTCGTACTCCGGTTCCTACTCGTCTTCGGCCTCGTCGTCTGTGCGGCTCCTGGATCCGCCCACATAATCCACACTCCCGTGGGCCGAAGAACTGGCCTCGCTGCGGGTGCGGGACCCGCTGAAGGAGCTGCTGTCGTCTGTAGAAGTGAAGCCTCCATGGATGCTGGTGCCTCCTTGAGAGCCATCGCCATCAGACGATGCACTAATCCATCCACCCGTCGGTGCTGGTACTGGAGCAGGTGCAGGCGCTGGAGCTGGTACTGGAGTTGGTGCTGGAGCTGGTGCCGATGGGGGTGGTGGTGCGTGAGGCCCGTTCCTGGGAGCCAATTGAACACGCACCGGAGGAAGGGTCCTCTTCCTCGGAGTCAGCCGGGTCCTGGCTCCACCGGGTGGCGGCTATCCCTTAAGTTCTGCGACCTCCTTCTTCAGGCGGTCGACCTGGTTCTGGAGTCCCATGATAGTCATCCTGTTGGCGTCCTCCCGGTCATGAGCTGCACGCACCCAGTTGGCATGCATGTAGTCCATAGCCATCATTGCCTGCCTCATGTGAACAATGGTGGTGTCGTTCTCATTGTCTGCCAGCTGGAAATAACTGTATTCTTGGTCGGGCGTCCGGTAGGGGAGGTAGCGGTAAGAAGTGGTGCGGAGGGTAGAGTGATGCTTCCGGCGCAGCTCTCCAAGCAGGCGGAAAGCGGCCTCCTGACAGGCGTGGTTGAAGGTACGCCCGCCAACCTCTACCTCCATAGCAGGCAGGAGGTACATCTCATCAGGTAACTCCAAACGAACCCGGTGTGGTAGCTCACCCTCCAAGGGCTCCACTGCGGTGTACTCTGGGGCACGGCTGTACCCCAAGGTGAAGCTCATCATCCGTAGTTCTTCCACGAAACCACCCATGTCGGTACCACGCTGGTTAGGGAGGTTGTCCATCTATAGAAAGACAAGGAGGGGAATCAATGTATGCTCAGATCCAAACAAGAAAACAATAAATAATTTGGAAACAACAACAATTTTATGCAGTAAATAATTTTGTAAGTAAATTTGAAACCAACAAAATACCACTGCGAAACCAAATAGTACCAAATAAAATTCACATAATAATTTTCAACACAAATAAAGAGATTTATGCATGCTGTAAATCGAACCTTCCCCAAGAATAACCAATGTTTTCCCAAAATTTGGACACCCATACAAACCCCAAAAATAAAATTTTTAACCCCAGATTTAACTTGACTCAAATTTTTCCGATCGATATAACGGCCAAGATTTTATCCCAATCCGCAAACAAAGTCCCACTTTTCCCAAAATAACTCCAAATGTGAGAAGCATATGCAAGATGGGAATTTCAGAGGGCTCTTAGGGTTTCCATTTGGCTGGTCCTACGGTCAAGCTCAGCTCTGATACCAACTTGTAACGCCCAGAAATTCGCACCGAAATTCTGAACATTAATGTGTAATAAATCCCTGCCCAGGAAAGCCAGGGTACACAAACCAAGTTGCCATACAGAGTGTCTTACAAACAGAGCAAACTGTAAATTACATAAATGCAGCGGAAAAAGGTAAAACGGAGTCTATAAACATCTGGCCAAGCAGCCGATTCCATTCCCACAGGCACCTTGACGGCGGAGCCAGCCTAATCCTCAGAACGTTCCTCGTCAGACGCGTTCTCCAACACTGGGGGGGGAAAAATGGAGCAAGGCTGAGTACCACCCACAGTACTCAACAAATCACACCCACAAATATGCAAATGCACAGGGTACAAAAATGGGATAGGGTTTATTTGCGGAAAAGCAGTTGCAAAGGGAAGTAGTTCGCAAACAGTAAAAAGTTGTTTTATTTAACAATATTATTCTCCACTGATTAACGTTACACCACGTTAACCAGGCCCAACCATTCCCAACCGATTGACGCTAAACCACGTCAACCAGTCTCCACTGATGAACGCTACACCACGTTCACCAGACACCTCCGGGTACCGTTACACCACGTTACCCGGACTCCACTGATTAACGCTACACCACGTTAACCAGTCACCACCGGACAACGTACCACGCTGACCAGTTTTTCCGGACCAACGCTAAACCACGTTGACCAGGCCGCGCTGATGGAAGTTACACCACGACCACCAGGCGTAACTGATGAGAGTTAAACCACACTCACCAGTCTCCACCGATTAGCGTTAAACCACGCTAACCGGTCACCCCCGGTCAACTCAACCACGTCGACCGGACTCACACCTTCCACACACCAGTTTGATAAAACAAGATTAATTATCCAGGGTGAGACTAATCACGGTGAGTCTTGGCCAATGAGCCCATAACCGCGGGCGCGGCTATTCGAATAGATTTACTCTGATCAGAGGTGTACAACTTTACCCACAAGACACAGCCTCACACACGTTTCCGTGCGTCGATGTGTCACCACGACACCCCGCAAGAGGCTGTGACAGGACCGTTCACGCAACCTCTCCCTAACCATCCACACCACGCTGAGGTTGCACCTGCCGACAGGGCACGCCATATTGGCCAGGCTACCCCCCTTGCGCCACGGTGAATCCGGCAGCCGATCAACCCTACCCCGGGCCGACCCAACTCCATCTCTTCCACCCTCTTCTTCGGTGCCTAGGAGAGGGAGAAGAAACGCTTCAAGCCCAGCCGTTGCCCACGCTGGCTTGTGGAAAGTACGGGAAGTTGCCCAAGTGGTTCCCGTGAACCGGTCCTTAATTGCCATGGGTGTGACAAGCAAAACCATACACCCACAGCCCACCATTTAGGTCAAAATTTTAGGAATTTAACAACAGCCTATCCAAGGTTCCATTTTTCCGACATTGAGTCGAATCATATAAAAAGACATTATTTAATTCCCAGGTGAGCTATGTTGCTAAGCATGGCTAAGCATTCCTAAGAATTGTAAACTAGTCACATTATTACCCAGGTGATAAGGATTTAGTTATCAAAACTAAGGCTGAAACCTAATATTGTATAGGCAATACCAATCCACATGAATTATTAAAATAATGCAATTTATTTAAGTAAACAAAGCAATTTAGCAAAAAATGGGTACAAATTGATCAAAGTATCAGTGCGACTTGCCTTGCTCCGGCTCAAGGTATTCGGCTACGATCTCGAAATACGCAGGGGAATTACTGGCGTCGGATTCTACAACAAACAATGCCTAAACAATTAAAAACAGTACATGGAGTCGACAAACATGGGCTGAAAGTATTATTAATGGATTCTCGGCATTTTTCTGGATTTAATGAAATTTGAATGGACTTAATCCGAGTTCGCATGAAATAGTTATGATTTATTGAAGTTTTACTGCTATTTTTAGTGTAAGTATAATTAACCAGACGATTTATTGCGCATTAACCGATTTACAGACGTCACCGGAGGGGAGGGGGAGGTGACGGCGCACAGAGGCGGGCGCACCACGCGGCGCCACCGCGGGCAACCACGCGGGCGAGCGAGCGGGCGGCCCCGATCTGCCACCCGGCAGATCGGACGGCCCCGGGGAGCGGCGGCCGAAGCCAGCCGTCCCGAGCGGGAGGCGGCGGCGCGCACGCGACCCGATGGTCGCCGGTGGCAACCACCCGGCGCGGCGACGACCACACGGAGGGGCGGAAATGAACGGGAAAACGGAGGGGGTTCTCACCGGCGGCTCGCGACGGCGAGCGACGGCGCGAAGACGACGGTGGTGACGAAAAGGCGGCGGCGGCCTCGGGACGACGTCGGCGACGGAGCTCTGACGGCGGGGAACGGGCGAGAGGCGGCTGCCGAGGTGTCCTGGAGGATGAGGAGGACGGGAGAGGAGTTAGAGCGGAGAATGGAGACACGGCGTGGCGGGAATCACCGGCCGGAAAGGAGGCGGAGGGCCGATACTCACCGTGCGCGCGGGCGAGGCGGTCCGGCGAGCTTCGGCTTCAACGGAGTGGCGGCCGAGGTGCGGCGCGGCGCGGCGGAGGTGCAGGCGGTGGCGGAGTCGCCTGGTGGCGTCCGTAACGGCGGCAAGCGGCGACCGGAAGCGGCGAAAGACGGTGGAGCTCGGGTGCGCGGTGGCGACGGGGTTCTGGGGCACTGGAAAGCTCGGCGTGTTTGGGAAAAGATGGAGGAGAGGGTGGAGATGGTTTTTATACAGTCGGCCGGGAGAGATCGAGGCCGAACGGCTCCAAATGCGCACGAGTGAGTGGGTCACGGCGTGGAGATCGTGCGCGTGGTTCACGGGAGAGAAGGGACGTGGACGCCGGAGAACTCGGGGGAGTGGGGCGGACTCGGTCCGCGACCGTTTGAACGAGTGCGAGTGCGGGAGGATGAGGCAGGAGGCGGCGCCGGATCGGACGGCCCTGGGGAGTTTCCCCTCCGCCCGATTCGGACGGAGGAGGAAGATGATGCTGACAGGCGGGCCTGGCCTGTCAGCGGGAGGTGCGTGGGCGCGGGCGCGAGCGCGAGAGAGCGCGAGAGCGCGGGGCGCGGGCAAGGGAGAGGGCACGGGCACGAGCACGCGGGCACGGGCACGAGGGTGATGGCGCGGGCACGGGCACAGGGTGAGGGCGCGAGCGCGAGGGCGCGAGCGCGCGGAGGAGAAGGCCGGGGAGGAAACCGGCCTGCGGCACAATGCTGGGCCGGCGGCCCAGCGATGGAGAAAAAGAGGAAACAGAGAAAACGGAAGGGAAAAGAAAAGGAAAAAGATTTCCAGGACGATTTAAATTCCAATAAGCGTATTTAATTTATTAAAAATAGTTCCTGTGCTCTGAAAATTCCACTAAAAATCCAGTTAATGTGTTTTGGCACAGAGAATACAAGAAAAATATTCCCGGCCACGATAAATTATTATTTGCATTTTACACCTTTAATTATTTTCCTGTTGCTATTTTTAAATTCCTTTTCTTAGGTATTTTTCACAGGTAATATTTAGTGTGGCTAAACTCAGGGTGTGACAATATACCCCTCACCTTGCAAGAGCCGACCCCCTACTCCCTTCGCTCGGTTCCTCTCCACAACTCTCTCCCAGGCGACGCAGAAAAAATTGCAAAGGAGTTCCTCCGCCGGCGGTGGCGGTGGTGGCCGGAGGAGAAGTAGGCGGCTGTGAAAGAGGGATCCTCCCCCTGTCTCATATCTTCCTCCGGCATCTCCTTCCCCACTCCCTACCTCGAGTGGTGGTGCGCGGCGGCAGATCTAGGAGGCGGCGGCGTTGGGTAGCCGATCTAGGAGGCGGCGGCGGCGTCGTTGGGTGGCTGATCCAAGAGGGACGAAGAGTGGAGAGGGCTCACTGCCGATTACAAATATCAAGAATCATGTCCAACCACGATTTTCATATCAACTACGATCAATAGAAAAAGTATCTAATGTGTGTTAGGTTTAATATCCAGATCAAACTTACCAAATTTTGGGGTAAGTTAGAGGCATGTAAATACGTGATAGTTTTTGTTTGGTCCGATGCCTTAACAAAATTTTATGTGATATGCTATAAGTTTTGGAAGCTTTCCACAATTTGGTAATACAAAAATTTAGTAATGTTGGAAAAGACATCAAACCAAACACTCCTATGGGAGCTACAATTTGGTACTGTATTGTTCATATATACTCACCACATTGGACAAACGATGTAATCTTTCTAAAATCGACCAACAATCCCATCAAATTCCAGACGAGCAACTATTTCAAGTACATTTTCAGCATCAAATTCTACCCTCGGTCTTTTCAGCTACTTCAGGGCTTCACCGAATTATTATCGTAAATTATTGATATACGTCTATAAGAACATTTTTCTACTATATCACTTTTTAAAGTTTATTTTGAAAAATATTAAATTTATTCTTATACTTCCCCGGTCTCAAAATAAAACTATATCTAGCATTTAAAATTTATTTCAAAATATAGTTAGTTCTTTACCTATCTCCTTATTTTTAACCAATCACACAATCTCCTATTTAAGTTCTTACCGACTTACTCATCTCAACTGATCATAATTTTTCACCATTTAATTTTACCCATCTTCTTAATCCTCAAAAAGTTCCATTCAAAAAAAGTTTATTTGTGGCCCATCTCATCCATATCAATACAAAGTAAAAGACTAAAATATCCTATACTTTAGCAAACTCTAATACACTTGTCTATTAATTTAACAAACTCCAATAAATTTACCTTTTACTTTAGCAAAATCCAATGTATCTATCCTTTATTTTCACAAACTCTAATACATTGATTACTCTAAAGATGAAGTCTGTGTGACAAATGAGATTAACTAAAAATAAAGCTATTTTAGGACGGAGGGAGTATATTTTAGGACGGAAGGGGTAATCAAATAATCCCTCTGTTTTTTTATTTGACGATGTCAAATAAATGAAAATGGAGGGAGTACTAGATAATTCATGTCAACAATCCGTAAATACTAAGGCTCCTTTGGATGGAAGGATTTCTATGGGAATTTTAAAGGATTCAAATCCTTAGCAATTTTTCCTAACTTGCTTGTTTGTAACATAGGATTGGAGTCGAGGAAATTCCTTTGGATTACCTACACCTCAATTACATAAAAAAATTACATAAAAATTATGTGTTTTAAATTATTATGGATTTGGTAGCACATGTCATTTCAATCCTACATTTTTTCTATTTTTGTATTTTTAGAATCCTACGTTTTAAACGAGTCGTAGGAAATAATCGGCTTTTAAACCAGCTGTGCAGCCTGTGCTGCAGGGCAGGCTAGCTACTCTAGTTCATTCAACTCGTTTTGTCTTCTTCCTTCAGAACGTGCTGAGATGGATGCGAGCCGCCGAACAAGCAACAACGGTACGCTCCTCAGAATTCAAATTCCCCCAGTCCCACTCTCTCCTCCCCCATCTCTATCTCTCCAAGCCAATCCAGCGATGAGGTCCCTCTTCTCGTCCAAGCTCTCCCGCGCGCCGGCCTCCCCGCCACCGCCGCCGCACGCCGCCGCGGGCGGAGAGGCCCCCACCCCTACGCCCTCGTCCCACGGCCGCCACCGCCGCTTCCCCAAGGAGAACGTGGACCCGTCCTCCTCCCCTGCACCGGCCCCGTACGACCATTCCCCGTACCGCTCCCCGTCTGGCAGCAAGCCCCTCGTCGCCAAGAACCGCAGCCTCCCGCCGCGGCCCCCGCTCAAGCGCAAGCTCCTCGATGTCTCCGCCGTCCCCGCACCCGAGAGCGCGCCTGGCGGCGGCGGCGGCGGCGGCGACTCCGGCGTCCAGGTAGGTGGACTGCTACTGCTAGCTAGGGTTTGGGATTGGTGGCACGGAGCGGGACCCTGGCTAGATCTGGTTTGATGCTTGTGGGTTTTCGTGGCAGGTTGTGGTGAGGGTGCAGCCGCCGAGTCGGGCGGAGCAGGAGGATGAGGGGGCGGGGAAGGATGTGTGCGTGCGGAAGACCGGCCCCGGCTCCGTCGAGATACAGGGGCAGGGGTTCACCTTCGATTCGGTCGCTGATGAGTCCTCCACGCAGGTAAGAGGTTCTATGATTTCAGTTCTAATTTACCCCCATTTGTGGATTGGCAATTGACATGTATGTTCAGACTTACACGTTTACAGTTGTGGGCTTACTGCATTTGTGCTAATTTGGTTGCTTATGATGTCTACTGAGTTTATATTTACTGTGTGGTGGATCGTTCGATTCCATTGTAGTTTGTATGATAAGGGATAGTATTAGTGGATCAGGCATTCTATATGATTTTCTTTCCATCTTTTCCTTTTCAAAGTTTATTAAATTGGGAGGTTTAGGTTGAGTTTTTACTCATATTTCTGCATAAATTTTTGTTAGCTGTATGTATAGGACGATGTGCATGTGGCATATTTACCTGGGTTTGATCGTGGGTTGCATGTGTAGGAGGATATCTTCCAGCTTGTAGGTCGACCGCTAGTGGAAAATTGTTTAGCTGGTTTCAACAGCTCAATTTTTGCTTACGGACAGGTAACTGGGCATCAGCAACATTTCATTTCTCTGCTCCATTGTGATTTCTGTAAAACAAGTTGATTAATACATCCTCCATTCTACTTTGTAAGACTGGTAGCGGGAAGACTTACACTATGTGGGGGCCGCTGTCTGCCTTGTCCGATGATACAGCCAGCAAAGAGAGGGGACTGACTCCTCGTGTTTTTGAACTATTGTTTTCACGCATTAAAGAAGTACGTCATGATTTGCTATTTAGCCCTTTTTTCCTGATTGCTAATTAGAGGTCCATATATGCTGTTCATTTGCAGGAGCAGGCTAAACACTCAAATAAACAACTTGTGTACCATTGCTGCTGCTCTTTCCTAGAGGCAAGTCCTATTTAAGCCTCTAAAATCACAACAGTTATGATTCTTGCTTGTGACAGAAATCCTGAGTTACTTTTTCTAAGATATGCAGATCTACAATGAACAAATTACTGATTTGTTGGACCCCATGCAAAGAAATCTTCAGGTGAAATGAAGTTTCAGAATTTAATTAAAAGAATTCCTAGCCTTGCTCTGATATGTCTTGTACATTTTCAGATTAGAGAAGATGTTGGTACTGCTTCTGTTTATGTTGAGTCATTGACAAAGGAATTCGTGTTCACGATAAAGGATGTTACTCAGTTGCTAGAAAAGGTAAGTGTTGGTCTTGGGATCTAAAACCTTATCACCATGCTTATTTGCTCTTTAACAAAAGTTGTATTTACTACCCAGATGTGACTTTATTGATATAGATGTTCTAACCATATGAGAATAATATGCTATTTCATAGCCTATGTTGTTCTAAGATTATTTGGTTCAGTAGTAGCTAAGGCAATTCGATCCTAAATATAATTCTAGATAAGGAAAAGAAAAGAAATGAAATGATGCATATTAACTGTTTTTGTATACTTTGATAATTTTCCATTCGAATGTCTTTAATACTGATTCTTCCCTACAGCCTGGTAATTTGCATATCTTTCATGGATAATTTCATTTTATATTAATGATGGTGCAGGGTTTGGCAAACCGAAGAACTGAGGCTACTACTGCAAATGCTGAAAGTTCACGCTCACACTGTGTTTTTACTTGTTTCATTAAGTCAGAATCCAAGGTATTATCTGATTCATAATTGAATGGCACTCTAAATTTTATCCCTAACCTTCCAACAACCTTTCGAGCACAAGCACATGATTGCAACTTTTGTTTATTATATTATTAAGCAAAATATGTTTTGTAGGAGTGTCATTGTTGCCTTTGGTTTGACACAATAGGTTGCTTTTTTTTCTCTGAACTGACATTTTCTCTTTGGAGTAGCTCTTATTGCCCTTGCCTCAACAGTGTTGTTGTTGCCTTTGGTTCTTACAGTAGGTTATTTTCTTTTTTCTGAACTGACAATTTCTCTTCAGAGTAGTTCTTATTGCCCTTGCCTCAATCATTACCTTTTTCTGACAGAAGACAAACTTTAACTAAATTATAGGATAATTACTTGTAGTTGTAATTTCTTGGAGGCATTACCATGAGGGTATTTCCTTGATCCCTGATAATGCGAAGCTTGCACCAATGATGACCACTCCAGGACATTCCTACAAAGTTTAAGTAATCTGTTACATTTTTATATGTTTTGCTGGCATGCTGGGCATACATTCAGACTTAAAACTTTTTTGTATATGGTGGACATTCCTCGAAAAAATGGTGGCATTACCTTTTGGTTTATCTTCTGTTCATGTCTTTGCATGTTATGATGCCTCTGGAAATGCAACAAGGTATTTTAATTCAGTGTTATATGAAGCAACCGTAAATTACTTTGCTGCTAATTTCAATTCAGATGCGTCCAATAACTTATGGCTCATCTTGATTTTATAGTTCAACTTTGTTACTATTGACAGAATATGGAGGACGGATCAAACTTTACAAGAACAAGTAGGATCAACTTGGTTGATCTTGCTGGATCAGAGCGGCAAAAACTAACAAACGCAGCTGGCGACCGTTTAAAAGAAGCAGGGAACATAAACCGTTCACTCTCACAATTGGGGTATGTTTTGTTTAATGAATGAAGAATGTGTTGAAAGCCTAATTGAACTATTGACCCTTTGTATAGCATTTAAAGGATTTATGGTTGGTTTGCACTACTGATTTTATACAACTATTCTCTATCACCATCATAATTTAGTATAGCTTCTTTACGTTGCACCATTAACTAGAATTTGCCAGGTGTGAGTCTCTAATTGTATATGGAGCATTGTTGCGCCCTTTAATATTTCAAATTCATATCTGAACAGTATTACATAAAACAAATGGAGAATATTGCATGAATTGTAAACTACTGTCATTTTCCCTTTTTGTTATGTTTTTTCAGAATGTTTTTCGTACATCCTGGTATGCAATGCATTTGGAAACAAAAATGTCTTGAAGATTTGGTCATAAATATTTGATGTTTATGACCAGAGGGATTAAGATTCACTAATTATTTTTCTATACCACTTATTGTTGCTGCAGAAACCTGATTAATATACTGGCGGGAGTATCTCAGTCTGGAAAACAAAGGCATCATATTCCTTATCGAGATTCCAAATTGACCTTTCTTTTGCAAGAATCGCTTGGTGGTAATGCTAAGCTTGCAATGATTTGTGCGGTTTCACCATCACAGAAGTACTGTTTGAGACTATGACAAGCTATTTTCTTACGCCATTCTTGTTTCTTCATGTGCTAATAATCTGTTTTTTCTTCTGCAGTTGTAAGAGTGAAACACTAAGCACTCTAAGATTTGCTCACCGTGCAAAAGATATAAAAAACAATGCTGTTGTCAATGAACAAAGAGAGGACGATGTCAATGTTCTTCGTGAGCAAATCAGGCAGCTGAAGGTATTATTTAAATTCTTTTTCTTTGGTAATCATGATTTTCAATTAATTGCCTCTATCCTTATTGCAGGAGGAGCTTCACCGGGCGAGATCAAATGGGAGCTTACCAGGAAGCAATGGCAGCTCTTCCACTGGGTGGAATGCTCAAAATAGCTTTCTTTTGAAAATGAGCTTGAGTCGTCCTACAGCATTCCCCACCATCAAAGATGATAGTGACGAGGAGATGGAGATTGATGACAACGATGTCGAGAAGCCTTATAATTTAGAAAACTATGTCGAGAAGCCTTATAATTTAGAAAACAAGTCTTCATCTTCTCATGGGGATGTCGAAGAAAATAGATGCAAGTCAAACTTGGCAGCAAGCATTCAGAAGGGCCTTCAAGTCATTGAAAGCCATCGTAATAGTGTTGCTTGGAGGAGATCATCATTAGGTTTTAACACTAGACTTATGGATGCTCATCTTTCAGTTCCAATTTCCAAAGTTGACGTGGCTATTCAAACCGACACTGAAGAATCTGAACCAAGACGAAGAACTATGGCTCTAATTCCTAGCAGTCAGACTGAAGCAACTACAGATGAAAACAGAGAAATCTCTGGTCGCATAGATCTACAATTAGTAACAGTTGATGGAGCAATACCCTCTAATGATCCAAAGCAACAGGAACAAGTAATTAAAGTAGGTTACTATGCAGATGTGTTCACCATGTATCTGCAATATCAGCACAACTTATGCGTGGGGTTGTTTTATTCCTTAGGCTGCGGAGAAAGTCCTTGCTGGAGCCATCAGGCGAGAGATCTTACGTGATGAACAGTGTGCAAAGCAAGCTGCTGAAATTCAACCGCTAAAACGTTTGGTTGGTGCCTTGCCATCGCTATCAGATTTCAGAATCTTTATTTGTCCATCTGAAGTGTTTTCTGTGTGCAGGTGCAACAATATAAGCATGAACGAGAATGCAATGCTGTAATTGCACAGATACGAGAAGAAAAAATTGCAAGGCTTGAAACACTTGTGGATGGAATTTTACCAACTGAAGAACTTATGCATGCAGAGTATCTCTCTCTTCAAGACGAACACAAGGTCTTCTGTTTTTCTGTTTATTTTCCTATGTCGCCAAATATTTACTTGTTTCTTTTAAATTGAGCAAACTATATTCTTAAACATGTTCCTCTTGAATCAACAAAAATAGATTCTCCGTCAGAAGTATGAGAACCATCCTGAAGTTTTGAGAGCTAAAATCGAGCTTGAAAGAATCCAAGAAGAATTGGAGAGGTACAGAAACTTTAAGGATGAGAAGGAAGTTTTACTGGAGGAGATACAACAACTGAAAAATCAGTTGCATTACATGCTGTCATCATCAACGGCATTGTGTAGGCCACCAGTTGAACTATTGCAGGCAACTAATACTGTCTCATATCGTCCAATCATTTCAGCTTTGGAAGAAGCTGGTGAGGATGGCCACAGAATTGTTGAGGCTACTGAGAGTAGATGGATTACTCTTACAGAAGAGCTTAGTGTTGAGCTTGAGAAAAGTAGATCTCTCACTGACCGTCTGCAGCTTGAAGTGGAATCAGAAAAGAAATGCTCAGAGGAATTAAAGGGGGCATTGGAAATGGCAATGCAGGGGCATGCTAGAATCTTAGAACAGTATTGTGAATTACAGGAAAAGCATGCATCCTTGCTCTGGATGTGTCGCACAATCAATGATGGGATTGAAGATGTGAAAAAGGAAGCAGCAAAAGCTGGTGTGCGAGGGGCAGAATCTAGGTTCATTAATGGCCTCGCCAGGGAAGTATCAATTTTGAGAGCTGAGCGAGAGAAGGAGCGTCGGTTTTGGATGGATGAAAATAAAGGCCTACAGCAACAGCTAAGTGATACTGCTGAAGCTGTGCAGGCTGCTGGTGAGCTTCTTGTACGGTTAAATGATGCCGAGGAAGCTGCATCACTTGCGCAGGTACCATTTTCTGCTTTGCATTTTCCCTAGCATAATACAAAGATACGCGGGTCTTGCGTATTCCCCAAAAATAAAAATTTCTGCTTTGCATACATGGTTGCATACTTGCATTCAATATACACTACAGTAGTATGTTTTGGTACGTAGTTATCACATACTGTACCATTATCTGAATTATAGAACTAATAAAACTAATAAAACTATTGACATACCTCGAGGGGGTGATCCTCCTGACATCTCTTTATTTGCTCTGCTTTTGAATACCAGAAGGCCAATCAGACGTCCATTGACACTCCCACTTAACACTAGACACCTAATTCTTTCTATTGTTCTGTTCAAATCTTGTCTGAGCTAATGCACCATTGTGTCAGGCTAATATCCATTTCATGCATCTTAATTTCCCATTCGGAAATAACATGATACTAAATTTTCAGCATTTTGTGATTTGCATTGGATTTTTGTCTGAATCTTGTTACTTAAACTTGTGCAAAAGCAACCAAAATTTAAGTAACCTGGAAAATTAGAGAACAATGACAATTGATTTGATGTCACTATTTCAAAACTAAGAACAATCTCTTCCTTTGCTGCAGAAGCGAGCTGAGTTGGCAGAGCAGGAGATGAATAAAGCCTTCGAAGAAATCGACAACTTAAAAATGAATCACGAGCAAGAAGTTCTTGTGCTAAACCAGCGGCTCGCGGAATCGAAACTGCCGAGCAACATTGTACAATCACCTGACCGTAGTGAAATCGGCCCTGCTAGATATGACACAGGTGGGAGCTTCGGCGATGAGCAATGGCGAGAGGAGTTCAAGCCCTTCCAATCAGTTGAGGTCTCCAAAAGCAGTGATCCCAGCTCATGGTTTTATGGGTATGATAAATGCAACATTTGACGAGGCATTCTGGAACCATTTATTTAATTATTTTGGATTCTTTCACCTAGAAAGGTCATATGTTGTTGTACACCATGCCTCAGGAAAAAAATTTTTCGGACGTTGGCTTACCATATACCAAACCGCAGCTTCCCTCGCTGCCTGGTGCCTGCCCCTATCAGCAGGATTTTCAGAAGTTGTATGTTGTGTTGCAAACTTAAACTGTGAGGTGTCTGTTTAGATGGACTGATGGAACATGTAAAATGGCGGACTTATTTTTTGGGCAGTTGGTGGCTTTATTCACGAATCGACTATCGAGATTTGTTTTATGTTGTCTCCTCCTCTGGTCATATCTATATCTTCTATAAAGTTTAAATCCACTAGTTTTAAAACTTAACATGTAAACATATTATATTATCTCTTACTGGTAATTATTATATCATAAAGGTCATATATAGAAGCATGTTATATCTATAATTTGTTAGATTCTAGATATTAACATGTAAGCATATCAAATAATCATCCCTTATATCATTTCTACAATATTTCAATATTTATTTATATATTATTTTAATAATATTTAATATGTATTTATCTATGTATTTCGCAGCAAAGCGTGGGACATATCTAGTATTGACCATCAATTTATTGAGATTAATTGATTATTAAGATTATTACTTCCAATGCCAAATATTATTGATTAGAGGGAGTATTAAAGTATGTTTATAAGATCTAATATGTTTATGATATTATGATAGTATTCTTTAAGGCAAATCTATGTGTACTATTTTTGTTTTTAAACTAAGTATTTGAGAAATTATTAATGGTCGAAGTTTGAATAATTTGACCAAATCTTATATCTTCAATGTCAAATACTAACTTTGTTTCAAAATATAAGTATTTTTAGATTGTTTAGTAGAGATTAAACTTGAGGAGAAGAGACTTTGATACCCCTCGATGAGAAATGGTTGGAGGTGGATGGATGGTTGGGGTTAAAACGAGAAAAAATTTGAATGGGAAGTGATTGATGAAATAAGTAATATTATAAATAGTACTAAAAATGTTTATACTATGGAACAAAATTTAAATACTAGAAATACTTATATTTTAGAACGGACGGGTTACTTATGACAGGAGGGAGGGAGTACTTTATTGCAGTTATGTGATCCAAACATCTGTGTAATGTATATGTAGCTGCTAGTACTAATCTGTGCATGACCAACTGTAACCAAAAAGCCCTTTCATTCTATGTCGAGGTAGTGTTGTCTGAGCTGGCTCCATCCCCAAGCATCGATGCCATTTAACTTTCCTTTCAGAAAAAAGCCATGTCTCTTGTGCTTGTCCATGGCTTGCAAGTTCGAAATTGCTAAAAAACATTTGACAGTTTCTTCTCTCTCAAAATTTTTAAATTTGTAACAGTCGGATCACCTCAAGGTTTGTGCGGGGAGGGAAAAAAAAATTCAAACCACGCAAGCATGAGTCGAACCCGCGACCTAGTAGGTCAAGCGTTTGTCACTAGCTAACCGGCTATGCACATGTTTCGATCAATTATATACAAATTACATTATAGTTACAATACAATTATATTCTAACTTATACTATAGTTGCACTTAAAAGTTTCCATCCAAAAAAGTGTGGAATGCTGAAGAGCTTTTCGCTTGCAAGTTTGCAGGCTGCAATGCCATGGCAGTCCTGTAAGGGAATTTTTACTGTTAATAATTTAATTCATTTTTTAATTTATAAAACTAAATTTTAATTTTTTTTTTCAGAAATACCCTCTTGCCGCCATAGGTCAGGACGGTATTTAAAAACCACCGTGGTTTAGGGCGGCAAATGGCCTAGCCGTCAGGGGGGCTAACGGCGTGGGACGCCATTAGCCGGGGGGGCCACGTGGCATTGCCGCCCTGGGGGACGGCGGCGAATGCATTTGGCCCCCTGGAGCCATTCGCCGCCGTCCCCAGGGCGGCGAATGCATTTTTGCGTTCGGCCCCCTGTAGCCATTTGCAAATTACCAAATTTAAAAATTTTCTTGCTAATTTTTAACCAAAAATTTTGAAAATTTATTTCTCAAAATTAGATTCTTAAATTCTATTTATTGTGCCATTGTATTTATTGGGTCGATGTTAAAAAAAAACCAAATATCATAGATTGTTCACGTCGTGAAGAAAACTTGTCAAACTGAGGGTATTTTCGGATCGCCACTCGCATTCCACTCCTCGTATGTCCGGATTGGCACTCGCAATCCACTCCTCCCCGTCTTTCGTCTACACGCTTCACAAAATTTAGTTTTAATCATGGTTTAGGGTATGTTTTTTGAAGTTTTTTTTATAATCCGACGATGGTGGGCGTTAGTTTGTAAAATCGTACTGATTATTTTTTCAAGTTTATTTTCGGTAATACTTAATTAATGACATGGTAATAGGCCGGTCTGTTTTACGTGAGGGGCTTAGGACCCTCAGGCGAACAGAATGTTAGGGCCTATGAATTTTTTCCCAAATTTTTGTGCAATGTACGTACTGAATGATTTTTAATTCGACATTGGGAGACGATATATTGTATTATTCATGATCCACTCGGTCGATACTTAACACAGTGCACGTATAATAGCATAGTGATATTAGCTAGATGTGAGCCATTTGCATTGCGGCATGATGAATGCGACACCCATAGTACGAAATACAACAACGGATACAACTTGTGAGCAGTACAATGTATCCGCTCGTTCTAGTAACCGGTTCCTAGAAAAGCGGGCGATTCATTCATGGTACGATCTAGACAGGCTGTAGTTGGCTGGTGATTCTGGTTGCATGTTCCAGTGTCGTGATAGATCTGACGGCGACGTGAAATTGTCAATCCATTGTCTGAATTGACACCTCCTTGGAGGATCCTGTGGGACGAGTTTGATTAGTAAATTCGTCACGTTTGGTGAAGGTAAACTATTTACAGGAAGTAAGGTGCAGCTTGAACTTACATCGATATCGTCGTCAAGAATGTTCGGACAAACAAAGCTTCTGCGTCGCAGAGTTCCTGGCCTTCTCGACCTGACGAGCTAGCAACGATCACCACAAGCGCACGTTGGACGGTCCTCCCATCGCGGTAGTCTGAGAGGTCGATTTCTCCAGTCTGTCCCTTCTAGCTCTAGACGTTGTTCGTGCTCCGCCCTCCTGGCCATGTATTGCGCCATGCTTTCGTCTAACAGGAGGTAGTCATATTCCAGGTTGTCGTTGTCAATCCACTCGATGAAGCCGCAATATCTTCCCTTGGTCTGTTAAGGTAAATATCCTGGTGTAAGAGTCGTGGGCGTAAAAACGAATATGACAAAGACTTGACTGAAACACGTACCTGGGGACTCCGGTGCACGCACTCGAAGTATCTCTAGCCGTAAGTCTCCTCCTGATGAGATATGCGTAGCCGGCAACGGTCACCACAAAGGTATATCGAGCGTTCAGCCCAAGGTGGCAGTACCAAAGCGAAACCTAAATATCGCCAGTTGCAATCCTCCACGAAAAGAGGTGTAGGAGGCATTGTTCGATGCTGCTACAAGAAGAAAAGAAAATTAGTGAGGCAGGTAGTGGTCGTAGTTCATAAACGGTGCGAAGTTTGCCCGAGGGGCTGGGTGAAGGCCCTCTGCTACTATGATGGTGCTTTTATATAGGTTGTCGTGCGTTTATTTCCCTATGAGACGTACATGTCAAAATATAAGGGACATGCATATGCAAAAAGCGGTTGAAGTGGCCGACCATGTATTCAGAATGCCCGTGACAACGCATGACTAAAGCGACGCGCCGAAAGCTTGCTTATCGCAATGTGGCGCACGCGGGGCCTATATTATGCAAGTAAAGGTGGTCCGTACTCGCGCATAGTATGCGCCGAAAGTGGTTTGTCCTTTTAAAATGGTACAAACAGGACAGAGTACCATTGTAAATATTTGTGAAAGGTCAGATCTGAAGGGTGGGATCGAGCCTAGAGGGGGTGAATATGGACATGAAAAATTTGAACTAAAGCGGAAGCAATATGCAAACAACGGATATTCCGTAATAGTATGACAGAATAGCGAGACCTATAAATAAAGAAATACAACAATAGCCCCTAGTCCTTACGCCTCCTCGTCCTCCTGGGCTACGCTCGCACGTGCCCGCGCGAGTACATCAGGCGGTCCGCCGCTACCCCACGGGTGGCTCGGACCGCCTGAGCAGTATGGGAAGCACCGGCGTCGTGCAGCTGTGTGTCCGGTGCACCTCTGAGCTATGACGACCCGATCACGTCCTGCTCCGGAACGAGGTCGTCCTCGGTAGAGATCCAAGCAGAGGTGCTCCGGGCAGATCCCCGCCTAGTGTCCCCTAGGTGGTGGTGAGATCCGTCGCGTAGGGCTGGTAAAGAAAAGTTTGCGTTAGCCGAATAAAAAGTGCAGTTAGTTATGGAGAATATGTTCGAACCTGACGTACCTGACAAACCTCGCCCGATCGTGGAGGCTGCCGTCCTCGATCCTCCGGCGGTACCGGAAGGACCTGCTCCCCACGACGTACTGACCCCTGCAGAACCCGCCGCTCCTGCCGATGTCCCTTCACCATGGGGATCTTGCATATGTATCTGCATCGGCGGGGCTGCATCGGAACGGTGACAAGTCAGAGCACGGACGACCGAGCGCATCGTGTTGCGCATCCGGCCGAACGTGATCCTTTGCTCCTGCTCCGTGAAAGGGATGCCAGCCTCGAGGTGATGGCACAGTAGGCCGAGCTCCGTGTCGACCTGCCTAGCATTATCCGCCTGTTTAGCAGGACATGCGTGGTTAGTTGCGCGTGGTAACTACCGTTGAAAATAGTATAAAAACCATTGACTCACCACGCGGAAGTAGTCCTGGTCGTGGTGTGTCGGGTGTGCGTCTCGCACCCCCGCGACGTGCACCTGTGGAGCCCCGGGAGTGAACGTCACCCGTAGTCTGGTACGGGGCTGGTACTAGGAAAGGTACTGCTCGTACATGTCGGCTGTGTGGGGGTGGATCTCCGTGATGACGTCCTCCGTGGCTATGAGCTAGTCGTTGATGTACTCGATGATGGTGGGTCTCCACAACCTACCGGCGGCCTGGCCACGCCGATTTAACCTGCAGAGCACAACCGATGACACAATACATAATAATACGGAATATTCATTTCCACACATACCTATAAACGTGTTGCGGTATGGGCTAGAGTTGTGGATGGCCGAAGGTCTGGCGCATACAGAATTGCCGCATCACACGCTGCGGGTAGTGCGGCTCGACAGAAATGTCGAACAGCATCGGCGTCATCGTTAGCCAGTACGCCTGGTCCCTGGTGCAGAGGGACGACAGCCCAAGCGGCGCACGCGCCATCACCGCCTCGGCGCTGTACGGCTCCCAGACAACGTCGTCGTCTTTGATCTTGTCAAACTCCATGATGAAGTCTGGGTACGACTTCTGCACCTGCACGTGAGCGTACCGACACTTCAAACAGGTAAAGAGTTCTCGTTAGTCCAAGTAACATAAAAAACCGAGACGGTTCTAACACCGAACATACCTCACGACGACACCACACCGTCCCCGTCGTCGGATAGTCCTCCTGTGGGACATCCACGTATAGGATCGGCTCATATGGACTGTGGTCCACCACGGGGCGGCCGATCGCGAACCGCTCTGCCGCCCAAAGCTTTAGGAGGAGTGGACAACCCGTGAAGACCGCTTCTAGGTCGGTCTTCCTGCAGCCGTCGCACAGACCCCTGTACGTGGCGGCAAGGACTGCCGATCCCCAACTGTATTGGGGAACATCACCGTCCTCGGCGTCAGCTATCTCCCTCGTGTAAGGGATCAAGCCCTTGTCGACTGCGTGGCCGTGTGAGTTGCTGAACATCACCCACCCGAATAGCCACAACAGGTACGCCTCCAGGCTCCTCTACAGTGAGTACGCGTCGGCCTCTGGGTCTAGCTGATTAGACTACAGTAACATATAAGGAAGTTGACACTGTAATTCTAGTACGGACTTAAGGACAAACATAAAACAACAATAAAGCATTCTTACCGTGTAGCTCAATATCCAAGCCTGAGGGGGCCCGTATGCGTGTATGGGGAGATCTCGCCGACGAGGGGAAGCCCCGGAGCACGGTGAACCGGGGCGAACCGCTGCAGGATGTCGTCTCGCCACGCCTGGAGCTTGTTAACTGGGCCCACCGGATCGCCGGCTAGAGGCAGCCCAAGGAGGAGGCTGACGTCCTGCAGCGTGGGGGCCATCTCACCGCATGGGAGGTGGAAGGTGTGCGTCTCTGGTCTCCACCGATCCACAAGAGCTGTGATCAGCGACCGGTCGATATCCCACTTCTTCGCCGGGTCATTCGGGTCCACTTCGGCTGCTACCAGCCTACACAGCGGCAGAAGGCCTGCCTCCCGCAACCTGACAATCAAAACAAAGCAAGTTAGTAAGTTCACATATACAGCTTCACAGTACAACGTTCGTACATACCTAGTCGTGAATCGAGGGTCCACGGGAAGGAGTCGCCTAGAAGGTCGAGGACGTAAGGTACCGAGCTGGAGGTTCTGCACCGCCGAGAGAAACGACCGATGGGTCTGATCGGTGGCGTGATCTAGCAGCTCAGGCGTCTGGTAGTCCATACCTACAAGGAAAAAGAAGCAGAATGGATTAGCTCAATTAAACATAGTGCATTACAGTCAGAAAATTAACAGACAACAAAGTACTTTTAAAAGGCCAGCACTGGCAAAGTGAAAACAAAGAGCACATTTCAACAGACGACAATTGATATGACACGCCGATATGGCCTACACTAAAACGAAAATCAGATAGCAATACATGCAGATTGGTACACATTACAGGGAGATTACATCAGCAACCAGCGGCTATACTACACAACATAACCCGAAGGTGCACGAGGATGCCTACGATGATGCTGTCTATCAGTGGTGCCTTCCCCAGTTGGCCGCCTTCCATTGGCGCTTGATCCTTCCATAGGAACTTCCGCTACAGTTGGGGCCTCGTCATCTTTCGTGCACTTCTTGTAGGTATGTCCCTCCTCTCCACACCTACTGCAACGTTTAGTGCTAATGCTGGTCTCGGATTCGTCCATATCATTGTGAATCCTCCGTATCCGACGGCGGCCTGCCTTGTTCCTTGCCTTCGTCGGGTCAGGGATGTAATAAACTGGACTTATGTCTTCAGTGAAAGTGCCGACGATGCCGAAACCAAAAATCTCGGTACTCCATGTATGCATGATTACTTCCTTTTTAAAGTATAGGGACACATATTGGTGTTCATCAATGCCGCACTCCCCGCAAGCGGCAATGACATGAGAACAAGGCTTGTGGTACAAGCTTGGTTTCCGGCAGGAGCACTTGCATGTCTCATCTTCCTTTAGGACACACTCTTGCACAGGTTTTCTTGCAAATATGCCACGCCTGGACCTGTCGGCACACAATATCTCAAATCTACGCTCTCGTGTGCCCTGCACTCGAACTCGGTGCTCTCTTGCCTTCTTACATTTCTCCTCAAGGTACTCTGTCATTTTGGTGCCGAACCAAAGGTTTCCATCGGCCATAGATGGGCCATTCTGTCTGCACCTGTCGTGGAAGTACGTCTGTGTTCCATGTAGGATGAACTCCACGATGGCAACAAGGGGGAGTTGCCTCACACCACGCATGACCCAGTTGTAGATCTCTGCAAGGTTCGTGGTCATTATGCCGTACCTTGCTCCACCTTCATCGTACAGCAATGCCCATTTCTCCTTCAGCTCGTGCTCGATCCACTGCGAAAATCTGCTAACTGAGGAACCGGGCCTCCTTCTGAATGTACCGTCATCGGTGGGAAGTGCACCTAGAGCTTCAGGGCCGTCAATACCTCTAGCTGCGGGTCTTGCAGAATTCTCGCCTCTATGTTTGGCTGTCAGCTCATCAAGTCTCCTCCACAGCTCATTGAACTTCTTCTATTGATTCTGGGCGCACAAACGTTTGAACATAGCCATCAGCTCTTTGTTTCTGAACTGCTTATAAAAGTTTGCGCCCATATGACGCATGCACCATCTGCTCTTTACATCTTCCCACACTAGAGGGTATCCCTTGTCTGCGCAGCCGTTTCGTAGCTCCTCAATTGCACGCAGCATCCCTGCATGACGGTCATGTATGAGACATACCTCTGGCCTCATCCCCACCACCTTTTCCTTAACCAGCTTCAGAAACCAGTACCAACTCTCTGTGTTCTCGCTCTCGACGAAGACAAAGGCCACGGACAACACTTGGTTGTTCCCGTCTACTCCGATTGTCGTCAACATTTGCCCTCTGTATTTTCCAGTTAGGAACGTGCTATCGATGCAGAGAATGGGCCTGCAATGAAGAAATGCAAACATGCACGCCTGCAGAGAGAGGAAGGCCCGCTGAAGGACGCTCTGCCCAGGATTTGCTAATGATAGGAAAGTTTTGATTTCGAAGTAGCTGCCAGGATTCCTCGCACAGATGGTTTCCAGTAAGCGAGGCAAATTATTGTACGAAGCTTCAAAACTGCCGAATCTTCTTTCAATTATCTTCTGTTTGGCCCTCCATGCCTTGGCATATGTAATGGTGTACTTGTACTTCTCCTCGATGCGCCTGATAATTGATTTGGGCTCAAACCGGAGGTTCTCCACAACAGCATAATACAGCTCTGAAGCGATGAATACAGATGATATGTTCCTGTGGTACTTTTGAACACTCGGAAGATGGCAGTTGTGCTCCGTCACGATTGACATGGACTAATAGTCGTCATATTTCTTCCTGGATGCGTACATCCTCCATGGACATCCATCGCTTGAACTTGCACATTTCACTTCGTACACTGATCTGGTGGACTTTGATACCTAGAACTCCCTCCCAAGTGACACGGCCCACATCTTCACAGCCTCTGTCAACTGTATTTTTTGGGCATACCTAGCGCCTTGCACCACTTCATTCTACCGATACTCCGATGGCACGGTGTGCCCCTCTAAGACAACGAGTCCGGAGAAGTCCTCGTTGTCCCATTCTGCCAGGTATACATCGTCCTCCAAAGAATCATCATCCTCCATATGCTCAGGTTCTGAGTCTTTAATTTTCATCTCCTGTACTAGACCTAGGTGTCTCTCCCCTTCATCTGCAAACCCCCCCGGTCCCATGTCTTCTTGGCCTCCTTTCTCTCCAGCACCCTCGTCTTCTGCCTCATTTTGCTCCCCTGTTTTATCGGGCCCTTCCGCTGTACTTGGACCAGCCTGATCAATGCTAACCCTGTCATGCACTACCACTAGGATGCTAGGTGCCCATTCTCGCTACAGTGCACTCTCCACAAAAAATACCCAGCTGGCCGTCGAATTTATTGGCATCAATTCCCACCAAAAATCTTCCACAGCCCAGCTAACCAGTGCGTACACCGTAATTGCATTTACTTGAGGATTTACTCCGAATCCCCTCATTAACCAATTGTAAACTCCAGGAAAACTTCTCTCAGCTAGAGCTATAATTCCCTTTTGTGCTACGTTGAACTCCGATAAATCTACCCCATATTGTCCTTCTCTGACATTTCCTTCACCGTGATATATCGCGAATGCAACTCTATTTGCCATTTCTGTTGACAAAAAAGATTTTCACTACAGTTATTAATCTGTACTAATCAATATTCGTTCCTAAAAAGGCTATAGGTATGAGTCAAACCATTACCGTTTCTACATTTTACAAACTAATCTAGCGGCGTTAATAAAGTTATACGCTAGGTTTATCCAATGTGTCGAAATGACGTATACCAACGATGGCCATGGCGGACCATATTTATTTCTAAAATATCTATAATTTACTACCTGTCCGCTATGTTCTTCTAGTACGGTCAAATAAATTTAACACTAACCATGGTTATACCAAACCGCTAATATTTTCATACTATGTCGGGTATTACACTACGCGTCTAGTACTAATTAACACTTGTCTAAAAAATTGACTACATGACGGAGGGAGAGCAAAAAATATCTGGGTTCGGCTTAAAAATTCGCGAGGGCTTCGCCACTATATTGCTCCTTCTTTGCCTCAGCTCTATCGGACGAACGCTGGAGGCGAAAGGGGGAAATGACGCGCCGGCGAGTGCGCGAAGGGATTTTATAGGAGAGGGCTAAAAACCGCCCTCCCCCAGGGCGGCGATTGGGCTAAAAATCGCCCTCCCCCTGGGCGGCGAATGCAAATTTGTATTCTGCCCCCTGCAGTTCTGCCGGCCTCACGGGGGGCCCGTGAGGCATTCGCCACCCTGGGCCACGGCGGCAAGCCCACGTGGCCCCCCCCCCCCTCGGCTAACGGCGGCCCACGCCATTAGCCCCCCCTGACGCCAGGCCATTTGCCGCCCTGGGCCACGGCGGTTTTTAAATACCGCCCTGGCCTACGACGGCAAGAGGGTATTTCTGAAAAAAAAAATAAAATTTAGTTTTGTAAATTAAAAAATAAATTAAATTATTATCAGTAAAAATTCCCTGTAAGGTGCAGTTAGCCTGGAAATTCCGGCCCAGCTTTATTGGGCTTGCGCGGGCCTAGATGGCTAGATTACCAGACGTGTTGAAAAATTACAAAGGGAGCAGAATGCATCTCTTTCCTCGACTCGACCGGCGGCTGGCTCCCACCCCTCCCCACTTCCACAGTCCACAGGATATGCCACCACCCTGTACTCGTGTCTGCGCTTTCGCCAAGGCCTCGCGGGTCGCGTGGGCGCGAGGATGCAGACGGAGGAGCGTCCGCCCGGCCGCCGGTGAGGTGGTCGGATGCGTCGTCTTCAGCGGCGGGCGGCGCTTGGCGAGCGAGTGAGGCTGGTGGTGCGCAGGCAGCTCAGGTGCTCGACGAAATGCCGAGCACGC
Organism: Oryza meyeriana var. granulata; assembly: GCA_003991445.1. Lineage (NCBI taxonomy): Eukaryota > Viridiplantae > Streptophyta > Magnoliopsida > Poales > Poaceae > Oryza > Oryza meyeriana. Next base: position 105,255 of record RYFJ01001440.1, on the reverse strand, counting down.
GGGAGGCGCGCTCTCTGCTGCGGGGGATGAGCGCGCTGCAGGGTGAGCCGTGAACGTACGATGAGCTCACGATGCTCGGTTTGGCCGGGGTGCCGCGATGGCATGGCGGAGGTAGAGCGCTGTTGCCATGGAGATGATAGGTCCCAACTGGGCACGCCTTCTGCTTTCATGTGTCACTGGAGGCAAACAGCTTTGACAGGCTGACAACCAGGCAATGGAGAGATCGAGACGTGTGATCGATGTCGCCTATGCTGGTTGGCTCAAACAACATGGCTCCAGAGCATTGCACTCATGCTCGCTCAGCTATATGGTTCATACTGCTGACATACGAATTGATCACAGTGGTTGTTCTACAATATCGGCTGGCAACGATCAAGATCAATCCCTGGGAGCAACAGCCATTGCTCCATTATGCTCGTCTTCTGGTCAAGACCTCAGCTAGTTCTCGGTCTCGGAAACTCATCGATTGTCGCAGTCGCAAAAATGTGTACGTGCACATGAGATCAGTGTTCATCAGCTCATGAATCAGACTGACAAGCCCATCAAATGTCACGAGAATCGCCCATTTTCCACGATGTTGAGAGAAGAAGATGGGAAAGGAGGAAGATGATGGCAAATTAGACTTTTCTATGCTATTGGGGGCAAAAGAGAGGAGCTGCTACTGAAGTATGTGACACTTTTACAAACCAAACAAACATTGGGGGGCAAATGTGCGTACACCCCTTGACATCGTGACAAATGGCAAAGGTTGCGCAATCAAGATATATACCATGATGCAGAAATATTGTCAGAAGTATTGCCCGTATCTGCACAGCACTGAGCAATGTGAGTCTTCCTTCTGGCCATCAAGTCCTCAACTCAAGGCTATAAATAGAAGGCCCCAGGCCTGCCTCTCCCTCTGCCTTCACATTTTCCCTCCAAAAATCAAAACGACGGTACTGACCCCCTCTTCCCCACACGGCAAGATGTTGGTTGATCTAAATGGCCACGAGCCATTGTGAGGCGTGTGGGCTCGGCCCATGCGCTGCTAACGACGTGGACCGATTCCCACGTACGCGCTACGATCGGAAGCGCCCATTTTCCTCGTAACGGATTCGCCCCCGATCTCCTCCAGCGATATAGTTAAAAGGGGCTACGGCAACGTGAATGGGTGACGATCTATCTCACGCTAAGCAAACCCCAAAAACCCTAGCCGATCCTAAGCCCGCTGGAAGGAGACCGAAGGGCGATCTCCTTCACCATTGATGGCCAGTGCAGGTGGCGGCCGGAGGGAATACGCCACCCACAAGTCCATCGTCGGGCTACTGCTACATCTCCACCGACTTAAACTACGGCACTAATGGGCTCCAACACAATTGGTCAGTAATTCACCTCTATTCCGCATAAATTATAAAGGTGATCATGTATGTGTTAGGGCTAAGATTAAGTGTAAGATCTAATATTGTGGTATCAGAGCCACCTTAATCACATACATGAATCCATCATTCTGGTTGAAGCCCTAAGGCTATGGTATTGACTAATTGGATTTGGTTTGGGTAGCATTTAGAAGGAGGGGAGTCAGATTTGGGATAAGAACTAAGGAAACCCCAAAATCCCCTTCGGCCGAAAACTCCCAAAACCCTAAGAAATTCCGAATCAGAAATCCCTAATTTTTTCCTTCGGTCGAAACCCTAAGATTTTCCCCAAATCAAGAAAGCAAATGAGGAACGGGACTAAGTTTCTTACCCGTTGACGAATCGCCGCGCAGGGCATCAAGCTCGCCCGCGTGTGCGCCTTCACGTCCTCGCCATCCTCGCGCCCGGCCTCAACTCCGCCGTGCCGACGCTCCCGATGCGCGGCATCAGCTCCGCCGCGCATCGTCGTCCACCGCCCGGACTGGTCCCGCGCCTGCCTGTTGGCCGCGCGAGATCGAGGCTCTCCTCGGCTGTGGCTTCCGCCGTGCCGAGGAGGAGAACCGGGCGGAGGGCTGTCGCCGTCCTCGGTCCGCCGCGCGCCATGGCCGCCGCCGTCGCCGCTTCGCTCGGCGCGGCGTCGCCGTTTTCTCGCACGTGGAAATCGGGGAGGAGAAAGGGATCTGATGGGTTAGGGTTTCGGCTCGCCGCCGCCGGGTTTTTGTTGCACATCTATTGATTCCCGGCCGTCGAATTAGATTGGACGATGATGGCTAATGGGCCTGCGGGGTAAACTGGGCCGCCTGGCCGTGTGCGCCGCGGGGGAGAAGGGGCACGGTAACGGGCCAAAAAGACTTATGGGCCGCAAGGCCAAAATTATTTTTCCCTTTAGTTTTCTTTGCTAATTCCTATAAGCTGTTTTAAATTGTTTTATGATGCAATTAAATTTAAGTAAAATCATTATGTTGCCATTAAATTTAAGTAAAATTTTTCCCTTACATTTATGTACTGAGATTTAATTTCTTTAAGGCATAATCATCAATTTATGATTTATACATTAAGTTTTAATTTTCCTTTTGAGCCATTTCTTAATGCTATAAATTTAAGTAAAATTCATTTTCTGCATTAGAATTAATTTCCAACTAAATAGAACCAACGGGAAATTTAGTTGGAATATTTTATTTATTTTCTTCGTCATTTTGACCCAACGGAGTCATGACCTAGGACATTATTATTAGCGACAAATTTAAATTTTACTTCATTTTGCCCAACGGAATTATAAAGTAGAATAATTTTTCTTTATACATGATTAACCAGACCAACGTAGGGTTAATTATGTACATTTTCGCTGTTTACTAATGTTTTGTTGTTAATTTCAGCTGTTAATGATGTTGTTGCTCAAAAAAACAGCATTGAGCAACTAAATGGCACCAACTTCCAGGAATGGAAGGAGAGGGTGACAATTACTCTTGGGCTACTGGATTATGATATTGCCTTACGCGAGGATGCACCCATTCCCCCTCCCGCTAGTGCCACTAATGCAACTAAGAAGGCATATGAGGAGAAGGCGGAGAAATGGGAAAAAGCTAATCGCATGAGTTTGCTGGTCATTAAGAACAGTATATCTCCTGGCATTAGAGGCGGCATTACTGATGCTGACAACGCCAGAAAATATATGACTAATGTTGAGCAAAACTTTAAAGGCTCATCTAAGACTTATGCCAGTGTTCTCATAATGAGGATGCTCACATCTCGTTACGACGGGAAGGGGAGTGTACGAGAGCACATAATATCTATGACCAATATGGCAACACAATTGAAAAGCATGGACATGGCTATCTCTGATGGCTTTCTAGTCCACTTCATTATGAGTTCCTTGCCACCGGACTACGGTCCATTTAGGATTAATTATAATACTCAGAAGGACAAATGGTCCATTGCCGAACTCATTTCTCACTCCGTTGAGGAGGAGGAACGACAAAAGGCAGAAAGGCAAAAGGAACAGGCCTTCCTCGCTGAGTCTGATAAGGGTAAGAGGAAGGTGGATGAAGTTTATGTTGGCGAGTCCAGTAAAGACCTAAGACTGGCAAGCCTAAGCCTAAGGGGAAGTTTAAGCCACCCCAAGGTGTTCCATCTGGATCTGGTGGTGCTTCATCTGGATCTGGTGCGTCTGCAGTCAATGCCATAATATGCAATTTTTGCAAAAAGCCTGGGCACATGCAGAAACAGTGCAATGGCTTTAAGAAGTGGCTCGCTAAGCATGGTAACGTCATTATTGACATTATCTCTTATGTTGATGATGCACTCTATGTGAATTATGTCTCTGATTCTTGGTGGATTGACTCAGGTGCAACTGTGCACGTCACCAATTCATTTCAGGAATTGCATTCCGTGAGGACTATCACAAAGGGGAGCGAAGTCTTAGAGTGGCAGATGGCAATGAACTTCATGTTGAGGCCATTGGAGATCTTCCATTAGTTTTAGGAGGAGGCTTCAAACTGTTATTGTATGATGTTCTTTATGTTCCATCTGTTAAAAGAAACCTTATTTCTATTGTTTGTTTAACGGAATATGGATTTAGGGTTGATTTTGGAGACATTGAATGTTTCATTAAGTTTAATAATGAGGTTGTGGGCCTTGCTTTTAAGCGATGCAAACTTTATTCGCTCTCTCTTGATGAATCTGAAATGACTTTGCGTGATGTTGCTAATCATGTTAAGATGAATGAGACCTCATCGAAATTATGGCACTGTCGTTTATGTCATATTTCGAAGGGGAGGATGGAGCGTCTCATTAAAGATGAGATACTTCAACCATTAGATTTTACTAAGAAAAATCCCTGCTTAGACTCTATCAAAGGCAAATTCACTAAAATAATTAAGAAAGGGGCCACTAGGAGTATGGAAATACTTGAGTTAATCCACACGGATATCTGTGGACCCTTCTTAGTGACATCAGTAGACGGTTTCGATTCCTTCATTACGTTTACTGATGACTTTTCCCGTTATGGCTATATTTTCTCCATTAATGACCAGTCTGAAGCACTAGATAAGTTTAAGATTTTTAAGGCTGAGGTAGAAAATCAGCATAATGTTAAGATTAAAGTAGTGCGCTCAGACCGAGGAGGAGAATATTATGGGAAAAGTGCTCCATACGGGCAAATTTCGGGGCCATTTGCCAAATTTCTATGCTCGGTTGCCCAATATTCTATGCTCGGTGAACCACAACAGAATGGAGTTGCTGAGCGTTGCAATCGCACACTAATGGACATGGTGCGTAGCATGCTTAGTCATTCTAGTCTGTCTGTGAAATTATGGATGGAGGCATTAAAAATAGCCGCTTATATACTAAATCGGGTGTCTACTAAGTCTGTACCTAAGACACCTTATGAATTACGGACTGGTAGAAAGCCGAGTATAAATTATTTAAGAGTATGGGGATGCGCTGCTGAAGCCAGACCTTTTAATCCACATCTAAAAAAATTAGACCCTAAAACTGTGAGCTGTCACTTCCTTGGGTACCTAGAAAGATCTAAAGGGTATTGGTTTTATTGCCTAGACCGTGTCAATAAATTCATGGAAACCAGACATACCGTCTTCTTAGAGAATGATCAAATCTGTGGGAGCTCACAGGACAGACAGTTGGACCTCGAGGAAATCCGTGTCACCATGCCGGTTATCCAACAGGAAAATCTGCCTGTGTCTCAGCAAGTGCCACAGGCATCCTCTTCTGTGGATCCGTCTACAATTGAGGGTACTAATGAACCTGTAGCACAAAATGATGTACACACTGATGTGCAAATTCCTCAGCCTGCTGGAGTTCAGAATGAACAATTAAGGAGATCACAGCAGGAGAGGAGATCTGCCATTCCCAGTAATTATGAGATTTTTATTGGAGAAGACATTGGGAAAACAGATGATCCCACTTTATTCAAGGAAGCCATCATTAGTGAGAATTCATCCAAGTGGCTTGATGCCATGGAAGATGAACTAAAGTCTATGGACGCTAACGATGTCTGGGATTTAGTAGAAATTCCCGAAGGAGTTAAAACAGTAGGCTGTAAGTGGGTCTACAAAACTAAGTATGACTCTAAGGGAAATGTCGAACGATTCAAGGCAAGACTCGTAGTTAAGGGTTTTTCGCAGAGAGAGGGAATAGATTATAATGAAACCTTTTCCCCGGTCTCTAAGAAGGACTCATTTAGAGTTGTTATGGCGCTGGTAGCTCATTATGATTTAGAGTTACATCAGATGGATGTTAAGACTGCATTTCTTAATGGTGACTTGCATGAGCACGTTTTCATGGCACAACCGGAAGGTTTTGTCATGAAAGGCAAGGAGCATATGGGATGCAGGCTAAAGAAATCCATTTATGGTCTTAAGCAAACGTCTAGACAATGGTACCTTAAATTTGATGATATAATTAAGAACTTCGGATTTAAGGAGAATGAAGTGGATAATTGTGTCTATATGAAGTATAAGGGTGGTAAGTTTATAATCTTAGTACTCTATGTGGACGATATTCTATTAGCAAGCAGCGATAAGCATTTGCTGCATGAGACTAAGGTATTTTTGTCCTCTAAGTTCGACATGAAAGATCTTGATGAAGCCTCTTATGTTTTGGGCATTGAAATACACCGAGATAGCTCTAGAGGAGTATTAGGGTTATCTCAGAGGTCATATATTGACTAAGTACTTGAAAGATACAATATGAATAAGTGCTCTGTCACGCCTGCTCCAATTGTTAAGGGCGATAAGTTTGGGTTATTCCAAAACCCGCGGAATCAATTAGAGAAAGATCAGATGAGGTCGATTCCGTATGCTTCAGCTGTCGGAAGCTTAATGTATGCACAAGTCTGTACGCGACCGGACTTGGCTTTTGTGACCGGAATGCTTGGCAGATACCAGTCTAACCTAGGTCTAGACCACTGGAAGGCTGTTAAGAAAGTTTTTGCGTTATTTGCAAGGCACTAAGCATTACATGCTAACTTATAGAAAGTCTGATAACCTTGAAGTTATTGGTTATTCAGATGCTGATTTTGCAGGATGTGTTGACACTAAGAAATCTACATCAGGCTATGTCTTCACCCTCGCAGGAGGAGCCATTTCATGGAAAAGCTCCAAACAATCTCTTACTGTAGCGTCGACGATGCAGTCTGAGTTTATAGCATGTTTTGAGGCAACCGGGCAGGCCGTATGGCTTAAAGGTTTTATTCCGGGACTAAGAGTGGTCGACAGCATTTCTAAACCACTCACTGTATACTGCGACAATAAAGCCGCAGTGTTCTATTCAAGTAACAACAAGTCAAGTGGTGCTGCCAAACATATTGACATAAAGTATTTCGTTATGAAAGATAGAATTCAGGATCAAACAATTAAAGTTGAGCACATAAGCACTAAGTTAATGCTCGTGGATCCGCTCACTAAAGGTCTACCACCCAATTTATTTAATGAGCATATTGCCGGCATGGGATTAGTAGGTAGCCTATAAGTGTGATTCTGGAATGGGGGCATAAAAATCAATCAACACCCTATAAGAGTAAATTGTTTCCTATCGAGGTAATTTGGTGACTATAGATACTGTTGTCGTAGTGGCATTTTCATTGACCGCTGCGACACATTATTTTAGTTTGCCATACTACTTAGATTGGACTCGTTAGCCTTAAGATCAAGTAAAAGAATGTTGGTTGATTTAAATGGCCACGAGCCATTGTGAGGCGTGTGGGCTCGGCCCACGCGCTACTAACGACGTGGAACGATTCCCACGTACGTGCTACGATCGGAAGCGCCCGTTTTCCTCGTAACGGATTCGCCCCCGATCTCCTCCAGTGATATAGTTAAAAGGGGCTACGGCAACGTGAATGGGTGACGATCTATCTCACGCTAAGCAAACCCTAAAAACCCTAGCCGATCCTAAGCCCACTGGAAGGAGACCGAAGGGCGATCTCTTTCACCATTGACGGCCAGTGCAGGTGGTGGCCGGAGGGAATACGCCACCCACAAGTCCATCGTCGGGCTACTGCTACATCTCTACCGACTTCAACTACGACACTAATGGGCTCCACCACAACCGGTCAGTAATTCACCTCCGCATAAATTATAAAGGTGATCATGTATGTGTTAGGTCTAAGATTAAGTGTAAGACCTAATACAAGAAACCAAGAACTCCTCCACCGCCGCCCGGAGGCCACCCACCGGCGCCGAGAAGCAGCAATAGCGAGGGATTCTTCCCCGGGAAGGAGGACACCGACTGCGTCTCTGGGCGCGCGCCACGAGCTCGGAGGGCCCCGACCATGGAACCGGAGGAACTTCTTCGGCGCTTGCGAGAAGGCTATGACAGCCTATGGGGCTCCCCCTCCCCCTCCCCCCCGCTGCCACTGCCGCCAATATTATGGCGGTCCGCTCCCACCTCGCCCCGGACGACACCATGGAGCCTACTTCATGACCCGCCGGCGGCGGCTGATGTTGCCGGCACGTCGAGCTCGGCGCCCAAGGACGAGGGCCCATCAAGAACTGCATACGCGGATCAAGCCAGTTCGGAGCAGCAGCCCGCGGAGGGCCCCACGAGGTCTGACTACGCCGCGATGATGCGGACGGCGTTGGCGATGTTCCAAGACGATGCTGCTGCCGACGATGACGAGGCGACGACGGCGGCGTCCGCGGTGATGGAGCAGGCGATGACCGGCCTCATGAACCTCACCTACCGTAAAGTGAAGCCTCCGGCGCTGCCTTACGAGTTCGCTACAAGATGGCCTATTCCTATTGCTGATGTAAGTGCCCGCGCCTTGGTCTCTGAATTCTTGGGATTTCTGATCGAGGCTTCCAACTCTGTTCAAGTTCTTGTCTTCTTTGGTGTTTGGACCCGTCTCGTTGTTCTGTTTCTTGTTTACTTTTGCTGCTGTTAGTAGGATGAGGAATTTCCTAAGGAAGTCAATTGCATTTCTTTTTGCATCTATTTTGTTTGCATCTATTAGTAGGCTGCCTTCCACACAATTGTGCATTGTGATCGTCAATGGAAAAATTTTCTTGCTATTTATGATTAATGAAGAATCCCCCTTTCCTTTAGTTGAGCATTATTAGCATCTTGCACGTTCTTGAATTCAATTTTACGTGCAAATCCAATGGCATCTTGCCTGAAGTTGCATTCAATCAAATCGATTAACCCATTTCTGGTTCTTCATCACGTACAATAGTTGCATCAAATCAAAATTTTTGATCCAACTCTTAACCCACCTATACTAATCCTACAATTGTGTGGGTTCCCAGGATGGTACGCTTCAAGCGGGAGCAATGCGTGATCCTGTTATCTTGGCTTCTGGATATGTAAGTGACAAGATCACCTTTTTGCTTAGTTTTTATCCAAATGGATTTCTGTACAATTATCTGCTGGGTGTATTCAGTTTTGTTCTTTATAGCTAATGTTCTGCCGAAAAGCTAAGATTGTTAGAAACTAGCAAATTATGGATCACCAATTGACGAAACATTGATTTGCTGTACTTGTACACTTGTTGCACTGGATGGCAGTAGCTAGTGTCCTTGTTTAAATATTGTTATTAGTATACAATGCAGTTCTACCTTTTGGCTTCACTTACCAAACACTAAAATTTAAATTTATAACCTCTTGGATTAGGTTTACTCTTGAGTTTGCATCATCTTATATATTTTTCTTGAGTTGCATCTTCTTATTTTTTTTAATCTTTCAAATTACTCAAATATATTGACTGCTGCAAAGAAATGGTAAAGCTAACCTTCTCCTAATCTGTTAAAATTAACATTCGTTTCCTGCTGTGCATAGTAGTTTGAATTGTCAGTTGCTGCTTCGGCTTGCTCGTTGTGATGGTCTGTAAGTTCATCTTATGATATGATGACTAGAATGGAAACTGGTCCCGAAGTGTAGAACACGGGACAGAAAAAGAAGAATTTTACCCTAGTTTCTTTCATTTCCATTTATCTTTCATCAAATACGGTTCAATTGTAGTTTCTATATTATTTTGTATTATAAACTCATGAGCATTTTGGTAAATTAGCCTTCTATTATTTGATATGTTGATTGGTACAACTTTTTGTTGGTCACAATAAATCACTGTGTGCTGTTTTTTCTGAAGTTAACTATGGTGATTATGTTCTGGAAATCAACCATCATTTACTCATTTAGATTAACCGTAACCATATTTTGCTTGTTTGGTTGCAGTCTGTTGATCAATCATACCAAAACTACCAAAAACGGCAGAGTCCGAGGACAAACACCTGTACAGTTACTGAACACTCCTTGCCCCACTCTCTCTCTGTTCCAAACCATCTTCTTCACGACATGATTTCTTCATGGTGCCTTGACCACTCGGACCTTTCCCCACCTACAACATCTGATACACACACCATTTCCTTGGACTCTTCAGAGGAACACATTCAATGCATCCTAGAAAAGTTCTCTGGGAATTCTGCATCGCAACGAGAGGCTTTGAATCTGATCCAGCTACTCTCCAAAGCCAGCAAAGGAGTGCAACCTTGCCTTGCCAAGTGTGCGGACCTGATCCCACTGCTGATAAATCTTAGGAAGAAATATAAATCGAGATGGACACGAGATCTTGAGGAAGAGAGGCTCACAATAATCATTAACCTGACTATGCACAGGCAAAACAGGGAGATCCTAGCTGGACAGAGTGAATTACCAGGTGTTCTAAAGAAAATCGCGCAGAAAGCATACAATCTTGGTAAGCCAGCACCATCCTTGGTGAAGATAGCTTCTCTAGTTGCTATCCTGTCAGAGTTTGACATGTTCAGGAAAAGAATGCTGGATATTGGTGGAATGAAAATACTTCGAGATATGCTCAAGATAAAGGATACTGTGGTGATAACGGAGGCTGCCACTGCGATCCTTGCACTCTGCGCAGATGATGTAGGCAAGCTATCAGCCAAAGTTTATAATGTGGCTGAGATGCTGCTGAAATGCCACATGTTCACTGATGAGATCCTGCTTCTGCTAGACTGTCTGCCAAAAGCCCCATACGTTTTCAAAGAAATCTGCAATCAGGCTTTGCAATTGGTGAATATCATTATGGCTGAACATACAAGTGGGCCGGTGACCTCTAAGGGCATTCACTCAGCAATTTCCTTGATCTACGATATTGTTGAAAGGGATGTGGGTAAGATGAAGATGGTGAAGAACATGGGGGATTTCTTGGAGCGGTTGTGTCAGCTGTCATCAGATAGAATGCCAATGCATACAATGTTTCAGGTGGAGAGCATAACCAGGACTCTGTCAGATATGTTTCCAGCTACTGTGCAAGGGTGAAACCAAGAACCCAGTGGAAGTCGTCTTCATTCACATGGATAGCTTGAATTTTATACTGTTCTTCTGTACAGATCTCAAAAGGCTTGAGATTTTACTTCTGCTCGCTTAATTTTCTGGAGAAGTTTGAATTTGTTGACTCTGCAGCAATGTGATGGATCAGACGAACAATTCAAAGCATAGATAGATGGCTTGTTTCACTGCCTGGTGAGAGATTGTAACAAATGATTGGTGCTAGTAACTGACCGAATGTTCTTGTGATTCTGTGTAGTATCATATTAGTCCTGTATGAAGAGAAAAATCTTATATCCACTTCATGGGACCATTCGTTTCTTTTCTCTAGTGGTACAATTGGTATATAATCCCTTGTTAATAATTTTGTCTGGAATAAAGTTTCTTATAAAACAAATTATTCTATGTGCATGCAACTTGGCAGTTCAATGCAGCATCATTTCCTTGGACAAATCCGCACTTCAATTGTATTATATGCTCTGAACTGATTGAGAGATTGAGTGAACAGGAGTATACAATTACCAGCAATAGACGATATGGTACTAGGAATTGATTAATACAGTAATAGACAAAGAAGAAGGTGAAAGAGAAGCATACTATGTGTAGTTCTGTAAAGAATGTTTGCGTAGAAGATATAGAGAAATTCAAGCCAGGGCGGAGCTAGCAGAACAGGAGCACAGGACTCAGAATCATCTGACTTCGCTCCACTCTTGTGTATTGAATGTTGATGCCGAATCGCGCTGGTTAGGGAAAACAACGATTGATGTTCTAGCTTAAATTTAAAATTTGTGTGATCCTTGCCGAATGGAAAAAAAAACTATAATCTATATATGCATAGAATGGATCTGGGTTAATTCAGGAAATAAAAAACAAAGCAAACTATTTTATTATGAAATTTAGTGCTAACAAATACTTCCTCCGACCAACAATATCAGCATTCAAAGCATTTGAATTTTATCCAATAATATAAGGGCAGGTATAATAGTACATATGCTTAGGAAAAAAAGTATCTTAGGATCTGTTTAAGAGCGCGTCAATCTCCAATAGAGAACACCCAATTTACAGATACTTAGTTATTTTAGAGCCCATCTAAGCGTCTCGATGCTACAACGGTACTGGCCACGTGAGTCCAGTCATTTCTGTTTATTGTTAGCAGAATATTATCAAAAACAATGGGTTGAGCTCAGTGGGTATTGTGAGGGAGTAAAAAGCTCTAGATTTCTGTAAAAAGAACTTAGAGAGTTTAACCAGTTGACATAACCACCATTTGGTGTAGGATCCATTTGAATTGGCAAAACAAGAAGAAGGTGCACGTCTGTCCAAGCCATATACGTGGTATTTATAGAGAAAAATTGGCTCCCTATCACGGCCATGCGGAGCGAACCGATCAAGTTAGCTAATTATAATTAGTTAGTTAGTTAAACATGTATATTAACCGTAGTTAGTTTGGTGAGGACAGCCGAGTCGCTTCTAGCTCTTCCTTTCTTCCCGCGGGCGCTCTCAAGGGACGACCGCTCCGCTTGTCGGCGAGCGACTCGTGCAGTGCCAGCCTGACAAAAATAAACCCGGTTTTCATCCTAAGCATCCCATTGCACATGCCCTAAGTATTTCTACACTGTTACTTATTACATCGATCGCTACTTATTACATCAATTATTTCTTATTTAAATTTTTTTTATCATATCCTCAACCATCTTCCACCTCTAACTATCCTTATTTAATGAAGAGCACTAAAGTCTTTTTTTCAACCTTAATCTCTGCTTAAACAATCTAAAAATGCTTATATTATTAGACGGAGGGAGTATGAAAAAATTAAGTTATTAGCTATACTTCATATATTGGACCTTTTTCTTATTCTACTAATAGAAATATCATTTATCCGAGAAACATAAGGTCCACTGGACGTAAAAAAAGGTCTAGCCTTTGATGGTAATCAATTGGGAAACCACTGTGAGTTTCTCTAATATGCTGATCACACCTAAACAATCTTATAGTGCCTCCAACTTTGTGGAGAAGAACCTTTATGCAGTCTGGCACATTTGAAAACTACGAAATGAAGTCATTCTAAAACTGCGAAATGAAGTCAGAAGGCAAGGCAGCATTGGTGGCTGTTTGGAGGCGTATTTTTAATAACGACCTCTACCTACTTATATATCTATACTTCTTTAAAAAAAATAGTAATATACCATATCATCAACTCTCTATTTTTTTAAAAAAGAAAAAATAATAGTGTTGACATAAAGGACACATATGTCAAATAACCCCTACCAACTTTCTATTTTTTTGTGAAAAGAAAAATGATAGTGCGGTGTTAACGGGTCCACATGTTTGTAACAAATGTATAAAGCAATTAAGAGATGATATATATAGAAGATAATGACAATAACTTGTTAATGATAATTTTTTTAATTAAAATTTTGTTACAACGTACATGCAATATGCTAGTAGAATAAAAACTTCTGAGAGAGATCACCTAGCTGCTTGGCTCTTGTTGTATTTTTTCGATTCTTGTTTTGCACAAATACCATTTTCCTTATTTAATGTATTAATTGCAAGGGCCTTCAGGTAAAAAAAAAGTGGCAACTTTTCAGGCAGCGGCGGACTGGAGGGTTTGCCGGGTAGGCACCGACATAAAAAAAAATAAAAAAATTACTCCCTCTATACTAAAATATAGAAAGGTTTAGCTCTTCTTATGGCTATTAAGAAGAGATAAAAAGACTTTGTCTCCTCGCGGGGTGTGAGGTGTGGTCCTAAACTAGTTGGGGTGATATTAAAGGCAATAGTAGTATATGTAGTTTAATGATAAAAATCACCTTTTACAAGTACTATACTGTTATATTTGAAACAAAATTTAAACTCTAAAGTTGTTATATTTTGAAACAGAGGTAGTACAATGCAGTAGTATAGAGTGGGCCAAAACGTTAAATAGGTGCCTCGTTGAACAAAGAACAAGGCCCAAGAGCCCATTCTCTCTACTCAACCCACAAAATTATGTATGTGTGTGGGGAAACTATTTTGATCTCTTGAGGGGGGTGTTCTTTCGTTTGTTTTAAAGTGTACTAAAAATTATAAAAAATTATCTGTCGGAACTAACAATATTAATTTGCTAAATTTTGCTAGAGCTGAAATAAAATCAATACGACATTCTAAACCATGGAGTCCCTTCAGCTCATCTCCCCTCCCTCCCTCACTGAGGGCCGACAAAATTGGGGCGATTCGGCAACAAGCTAGGTTAGGGTCTTAGGGACGTATAAGCGAGGGTGATGAGGTCATTAGGCCCCAGATTTGTTGGAGGACAAACAGCGAGGTCGAGGTCGCCAAATCCATCAACTAATAAGAAGGAAAGTGGAAGCCTATCGAGTGATGGTGTGGCAAAGATGGAAGGTGCAAGAGTGGCCGGCGAAGAGCATCTCCAGCAATAGCCTTCATTGCAGAGCCCCCAAAGATTAAATGAGGGATATCACCATTTTCTTTGAACTCCAAACATGCCTCGAACTCAAGTAACGACCCTTATTTCTCAGCCCTATTTTTTTATTGTATATATTTATGTATATGTCTAGTTTAATAATATAATAATTGAAACATAAATATTTGTAACACATAGAATTAATCCATATACACATTAATAATTTGAAACACCACAATTTAAATTTTTATTCAAAATTTAGAAATATGGAAATGACATATCCTGCAATCAAAATCCAAGACTCGAAATAATGCATACAAAATATAATGAAACATACTACTGAGCTCCCTCAGATGGCATCGAAGACTTGTTGGACCTTGGTCTCTTATGGGACTCTGGTACTTGACATTTCAGCCAATACCTCACCTTCAGCCAATAGTGAACAAACTGAAAGCCCCTATTTTTGGTTCCTTGGATGAACACAATACCTATGCTTCAAGAAGCTGTAAAAAAATTAAAGTGTTAGTTCACATACATACAAGATTATTTAAAATAATCAATAGACAAGTCAACTTACATGCTCTTTATATGGTATTCTACTTAGATATCAACGCTCGATTTAAACATAGTAAGCTTAAAACTTGTTTGTCTCCTTCTGAATGGTACTCCAACGGTTCTCAAAAAAGTTTGCATTTTTATCAGACTCAAAAATATGGTTAGCATAGTAATGCTCTACAATCCTTTTCCAGTATGTCTTCCTCGGCTGCTCATTGCCTGTAAAAGGCTCTGTGCTAATGCTCCCTCATGATATGCATAATTGGATGTTCTCTTGATGAGTATAAATGCTTGACCTTTTGGTGCTCCTTTTAAACCATTGGTTGAATTATCTAGGTCTCCATCATGTATTGACAAGGAAAATGCATAGACATGGGTGTCTTCGGACATTATGTGCACAAAAGAATCACCTCCACTAGCCATTGCAAGCTAATCACTATAATAGGTAGATAAACCAACAAAATACAAATTAAACATATAAGATTACTACTCCATAAAACCAGGTGTCTGCAATTTGAAGTGCTAATGCAATGTGCTACAGTGTTTTACCATACAATTTGAATAGTTTGAAATGGACAAATGGAGTGTTCATGCAACCAAATTAGTGTTTTACTGTAGGTCTCCAGTTTGTTCTACAGTTTGATTAGTAGTGTTTTACTGTAGATCCATACAGCGTGCAGGGACAAATGAAGTATACACTAAACCAAAGTGCATACTCCCCTCTGTCTTTCTCTTGAAAGGTATCAGCACTCAACAAAGAAACAAGTATATTACTGTGCAAGTGGATGAGAAGACGAGCAGGCAGGCACGGCTCCGTCCTCCTTCCCCGCTTCGCTACCCACCGCACGTCTTCTTCTTCCGGACAGCAGGAGGAGCCGGGTGCCATCGGACCGGGCTTGGTGGCAGCCTGGTCCAAGGCGGGCTATTGGAGATGTTCATGAGCCGCTGCTGGTGGGTAGGCCCACTAAAATGAGCAAAACATAATGGAGATTAATTTTGCTGGCTTTAACGATTATTAATTTACAAGACAAGGATGACTAAACCCTTTAATGATATGGACTGCATTAAAAAAACACTCTTGTTGTGCCGTATGGCCGGGTTTGTGGTTCGGTGGGCTTGCTGTCCATTGAGTTTTTGGTTGGGTGGGTGCTAATCTTCTAGAGCTGGGAGACCCAATTGAGCGGTCCAGACTCCAGACCTCGATGGCTCGATCAAGCTACCGTCGGTTGCACAGTAACATTCATATGATCACTAAATTTGTGGAATAAATCTGCACTGTCCACGAGCGGGGCCTACGTGATTCATCGACAGAAAGCACTAGTCCGATGTTGACTTTCCTATACTACAACTTTGTTGATGTTTCTGTCATCAGCTAGCAAGCAGTTTTCGCGCACATCTCGATGGCCAAAACCAAATCAAAACAAACTTGAAGCGGGCTACCGTATGGCTAGCCAGATGGTAACTATAAATTGTAAAACTCAATCTATTATCTTAATAAAATAATAGAAAAAAGAGTCGTCATGTTCACCCTCACAGTCTAGCAATTTCCATATTAATCAGAGAAAAAAAAGTCTATGTAGAAATTCAATTTAAAATATTTAAAATTCGGAATAAAATACTCCCTCTGTTTTTTAATAACTGATAATTTTGACTTTCTCATTTAAACTTTGACCATTAATTGCTCTTTAATTGTTAGCCTATTCTTATATTTAGGACATACCACAATTTAATAACATGTCATCATTTCTTTTCTAGTGTTTATAAATATTCAATAAAAAAAAACGAGTGATCAAAAGTTCAAAAGTAAATAGTGTCCAGTGTCAATTATTAAGAAACAGATGGAGTATGAAGAGAACTGAAAGAAGAGTCTAGGTAGAGATACAATTTAGGACGAGCTGAAATTCGGATTAGAAATAAATAATATTGAGAGAAGAGTCCTTGTAGAAAATCAATTTACAAATAGCTGATATTCGGATTAAAAAAATAAATAATATTGAGAGAAGAGTCCATGTAGAAATATACGCCTTAGAAATTTCTAAAATTTGGATTAAAAATAAATAATATTGAAAGAAGAGTCCATGTAGAATTAGAATTTAGGTTTATCGTAAATTATGATTAAAAATAAATATAATTGAGAAAAGAGTTAATATAGGAGTACAGTTTAGAAATATTTGAAATTCAGATTAAAATTAAATAATATCGAGAGAAGATTATATGTACAATTGGAGATCAACTCAAATTTAGATTAAAAATAAAATAAAAAAAATGATGTCACTATGCATAACAAATTAAAATCACTAAAATTTGGAATAAAAGAAATAAAATATGTAAAGAAGTGTACATGCGAAATTTATAGAATCAATTTTTTATTCTGTACATAATAAACAAATATAATCAAATATAATTGATTTCGATGAAAATTGCATATGAAATCACTCGAACACTAAAAAATGGAATAAAAAATTGATGAATTGTACAAAATATCTACAAAAGAGTCCATGCGAATACTATTCAATAGAGTAGCTGCACTTTTAATATGAAAATTATTAATTGGAATGCCATGCATATATCATAAAATTTCTAAATGTTATAATTTGGAATATAAATTAAAAATGTTAAGAACTAATGACAATAATAATAAAGATGAGTATTTGCAATAATGAAAATATTAGACATGAAGAAGCCCGGTAATAAAGAAGTGTCGGTAACTAGGGATGTTTTCTTATTTAAAACGGGTTATAAACTATCACAAATATGCAATATAGTATGACATCTCTGCTAGGTGGAAGAATATCATCAGAGACGATAATAAGAAGATGCCACTATTAGCCTGAAGAGAAACAAATATACCATAAAATTTTTATATTTTTGATCTATTGTATTATTAAGAAAATACTAAGGATGATTCATGCTTACTTTGTGGACATAGGAATTACTATATTAATTGAAATAGCAGATGTATAAATTTGATCAATATTTTTTTTATAATAAAGCGTGAAAGTATAAGTGCTATTTTTAACTACGGTAGCTGCGGAATCTGCGTGGGCCACTACGTTAGTTTGTTATAAAACGAAACACAAACTTTATGCTATCGAAAAGTTGGAATTTCGTATTACAACCTTACTAAAATTTGGTAGCGTCAAAGTTTTGATTATAGATTTTCGATATGTTTCAATTTGCTCTGTGATTTGTGCATCGGTGACCTCCGACGCATTCAGGATTGGGGTTCCGGTGGTTCTTGATTCTACCGACTATACACAATGCTCCCCGCACGAGCATGCTAACCTACCCAAGAGAATCGCATGCGCCTATAGCTTCCTTCTGATCATCAAGTTGGCCAACAGCTTTTTGTGTATTCTCCACAATGCAATGATCATTGAATTGCATCCACCCATTCATAGAGGCCGACAATCAGAAGAAATATGTGATCGACCACAGAATGACTTTTCCAGGCCGGAATAAAAAGTTCTCAAGCTATATTAAAAAAACCCCACGAAATTAATGTTGCAGTTTCACGTGTCGCATTCTGAAATTCATTCATGATATTTAGACATTACAGGGCCCTCTCTTAATTTTGTGTCAAGTAAGCTACGAATCTGGGTACTGTCTTGTTAATTAGTCTTCACGTTAACAAGAGCTAATCTATCTAGAACGTATCCTATACACGCGTGCATATATCATGTACATCACCTAATAAATATCACTAAAAATTTTAAAAAATTATGCATGTACTTTTAATAGTACTATACATATATATATAAAGTTTCATCTTTAAATTTATTATAAATAGAGAGCAACAAAAAGACAAAATTTTGACAGGTTTATACTTTTAAAATTGTCAGATTTTTTTGTTAGGCTAAAATATAATGAATTTAAAGATGAGACTTCGTATATTGGTGCAGTATAATTGAAAGTGCATGTATAAATTTTTCTAAAATTTTTATGATATTTGTTAGTTGGTGTGCCATACACAAAAGTCTATGTACATAGATATATGCTCATCTATCTATCTATCTTCTATCTATTATATACTAAAGTTTTATTAGACATCCTCTAGAGCTTTTGTAAGCCTTTATGTGTTATCTCTAATAAATTAAAACAATCCTATAAATTCTGAGAAAAAGTAAAATATCTGGCATCGATTTTTAAGTTAAACCGGTGGACCCACGATTTTTAGTTAAATTGGTGAACCCACTATTTTAATCCATTGTATTAGATCTGTTAAAAATTCCGCTAATCCCCTCCTCTTACGTGCGTACGTACGTACTCCAGCCCTCCTGCCTCTCACCTCACCTCCTGCATGTCCCTCTCCTGTTCTCCCTTTTCTGCTAGAAGTTGACAATTTAAAACAAGTAATCTTTAAATATAGCCATAACTATTAAACCACATATCCAATTAAACCAACCACACACACACACACACACACACACACACACACACACACACACACACACACATATATATATATATATATATATATATATATATATATATATATATATATATATATATATATATATATACACACTATGTTTAGATTAAAAATGCCATTCAGGCCATATCGTACCGTGTATTCAATTTTTTTGTATTTCCCATAATTAAACCAACAATTTAAAACCCTTATTAACTATTTGGTTAAAAATGGCATGTGGGCTCACATTCTAGCCCTATGCATGCCATACTCATTGAAATAATCATAAAGAAATATAAACAAAATTTGACAATTTAGATTATTCAATCATATATTAAAACATGCATTGCTAAACTAGATCTATAATATAAGAAAAAAAAATTAAATCAACTATAATTGAACGTTCATAACTTTTAAATTATATATCTAATCCATAATCCATTTTAGAAATTATATTCCTTTTAACTAAATTAGCTATGGATGACTCACGATGGCTATATTTTCAGTGCTAAATAATTGTGATACGTGGGGTTCACATGGAATAAAAAATGTTATAATTAATTTTCAAACAATTTCACGTCATATTTTTATGGTATCAAATATCACTTGACAAATATGCCATGCTGATTTCAATCTACATATTTAGAAATGAAAAAACACAATTCAATTGTGTTTTTTTCAAGTAGATCCAATTTTAATTTCAATTTTTTTGTGTGATTAGGATTCTAAGCGCCCTTTGATTCACATGATAGGAAAAACGCATGAATAGAAAAAACATATGAATTAGAGTGGCATGCTTCTTCAATCCAATGGAAATAAAAAACACAGAAAAAGATAAGAGGAGCCCTTTAATAGTGCCATAGAAAAAACAAAGGAATTTGAAACCTGTACATCACTTGTCCTCTCCCATTTTTGAATTTGAACAGCTAGCCGTTGGCATTCAGAGCAAGTAGTAGCCGTTGCATGTCCTTATATATATATATATATATATATATATATATATATATATGTTGTTGTAGCTATAACTAAGACATCAACAGAGCTAGCTCATCTCCTATTGTCTCGGTCAAGCATGCCAAGGGCTCAAACGTGCCAATTTATTTGGTAAGTCATAGATGAACTTTCTTTTTATGTTCGTAAGGATTAGCAACTTATTTCCTTGTAGATATTGGTAGAACAAATTATCAAATTTAAATATCTGTTGTTGATTTCCACTGTTATTGTCATGGATCCATGTTATCAACGATGATCACAGAATGAAGATGAGTTCATGCCTTTTGTTCTCCCTACTATAGAAGGAGGTTCATCAAAACCATCATTTAGTAGGAAACTAATGCACACATCAAAAATTTAAGGGGCTTGTCGTGTTAATGAAATCTTAATAGGTCATGAGAGCCTAAGCAAAAGGAATTTTTGTATGGAAGTTAATGTTTTTGAGCTTTAGTGAATAATTGCGTGAGAAACAACTACTTGCTGATGCAAGAGCTATCTCAATAGAAGAACAAGTTGCTATATTCTTGTATGCACTAGACAAAAATGAAGTAATGAGATCTTGTGAGATAAGTTTCAACACAGCGGACAAACAATAAGCAAGTATTTTGGAGTTGTGCTTGATGCAGTTACACAACTTATATGTGTATATATTCGACCACCTTCCCTACATCCCCATCAGATCTTGAGAAGACCAAAATTTCACCCTTTTGTTTTGAGGTATGAACATATTCATGTTTTGATTCTTTTAATTTCATAAAGTTAAACTGATCACTATACATAAAATGAATTTATTAAGGTTATATTTATATGCATATAGGATTGTGTTGGCTCTATTGATGGGACACACATACCAATGATACATCCACTACAACAGCAAGAACCAGAAAGCAAATAATATCTCAGAATGTTATAGTGGCTTGTGACTTTGATATGAAATTTGTACATGTATATGCCAATTGGGAGGGATCAGCTTCAGATGCAAGAGTTCTTCATGATGCACTTAACCATGGTTTTGAAGTACCTCATGGCAAATTTTTTCTTGTATAATACAACATAATTTTCTTACACCATATCGTGGGACAAGATATCATTTAAATAAAAAAGGAAGAGCTAATTAGAAGCCACAAAATTCCAAGGAGTTACTTAATCTTCGACATGCACAGCTCAGAAACCATATAGAGAGAGCAATTGGTGTATTAAAAATAAGATTTCCTATTCTAAAGACCGGCTCGCACTACTAGCCCGTAAATAAGTTGACATTTCTGTTGCTTGTTGTGTTCTACACAACTTCATACATAATGGAGATATGGTGTGGCCAAGTAATTATAATGTGGAGATTGATCCAAATCATATTGTTGATGGGCCAGATAGAGACCAGAACTACATTGGTGATATACAGGCATTTAATAACTCTAGAGAAGCTAAAAATCAAAAGCAAGATGACATGGCACAACGGATGTTGAACCGTTATGTAGCACGAAGGAAATTGTTGTTGAAAAACAATAGTGGATTCTGAGTATAGACAAAACTGGTAAATCTTTGTATTAATATCAAAAACTTTGCCATTACAGTGACCTAGGTGCCTATTTATAGACCTAAGGGCTCACTTACAGGCTCTAGGGTTCTATTTACAAGAAGATAAAAGAAATAAAAAATCAGTGTAGTATGTGTACTGAAATACGGAAGATAATCTTAGATCCATCGGTAAAAACAAATCGAAGCCCTTGTTTAGATACAGTACTACCATCCACCTGTATTATTTAGGAAAATTGTAAATTACAAATGCATGCCATGACCAACATGTCCAATAAAATACGCACGCGTACGTGCTCACACACACGCATAGGTGTAAATTGAATAGTTATAGTTTTCATAGATGCAGGTGCCAGAAGTTACAGAGGCATAGTTTCCATTCGTTTTCACGCCTCCAGTTCCACCAGGGGCAGCACGGTGAAAGTTATCTTCTATAATCAAGTTAATAGGAGCTAAACCTTCCTGTAAATCAGAGTTAACAAATTTAATCAGCATGTACGGTAGTTTGCAAAGGTAACGGAGGATGAGTTTCTATTCTTGGTGGAATCGAGACAAGCAAATCTGTTTGTGGTGTAATTAAAGAAGGAATATTTGCCTAGGATCCGTGTTTCTTTACATATTGGATGAGTTGCTTAAGTATCTGGTGGGAGTTAAGTTAAAAATTTAACATGATCTATCTACTAATCTTAAGCTAAACAATAACAAAGCACCCATGAAAGCAGCACGGATTATTCGCATGAACAATTTCATCTCGTTCACCATCCATCTCTACCAATTTCATTATCCAACTTAAGGAAATAGGTCACTCAGAGACATGCATAGCAGTTCACAGAACAACAGCAGAGGCTAGATAGAGTGATAGATATGCAGTGCTGGTTTATCTTGCGAGCCATGTGCGTGCAGGAAGGAGGCGACAGGGATGAGTCGAGTTTCTCGGACGGTGACAGTAGTGGCTCCGTCACCTCCCACAGGTACCGCCACGCATCTCGAGGAAGATGAGGACAACACTGCACATCTAGTGCCTTCTGATCTTGGAGAGGCCAGATCTAGCTCGAGGGTAGAGGAGACGGCGGCTGGCGCTTGGAGGCAAAGGAGATGGCAGTTGGCTCGCTCGGGGGCGAAGAAGGAACTGATGCTCAAGGGTGATGCTCAAGGGTGGAGGAGAAGGAGCCAGCAATTGAATCTAGCCACCATGAGGTTAGGGGTGATAAGGCGCTGCAACAGCCGCCACAGCCAGTGCGCCAATCATGTTCTTCACAAATGCAGTGTCCCCCTTCCTCACCACAGCAAACATCACATATGGCCTCAAAACCCTACAACCCCGTGTACCCCCTTGGCGACCATCCTGGCTGCCTGTCGCATTAGCTCTGCACACACACTGTCAGACCCCGAGGTGAGCGCCTGGACGAACGGGTGATCATGGGGCGGGAAGCGCGACGCGGAGGGGCCAAAGTGAAGCACGCAGGAGACGAGCACGGGGAGGGGGAGGCCGAAAGCGGCGCGAGGAGGAGCAGGAGCGTGAGGTCGAGAAGGAGAAGGTCGGCGCAGGAGACCACGAGTCGGGTGACCGACGCCACGGCGTGCACTACGACAGTCAGGTGCGGGGACGCGAGGAGTGAGGAGAGCACGTCGTGCGCGGGGAAGGGGAGCCGTGGGGGTAGGGAGAGAAGGTGAGAGGAGAGAGAGGAAGTGGCAGCGGGGATGGGAGAGGAGGAAACAGGGGTTTAGGGTTAGGGTTTCGAGAGAGGCTCGGGTTGCGGATCAGACGGTTGTAGTTGATAGGGTAGCGTGATCGGACGATAGAGGAGGGCGTTGGGAGGACGGAGATGGGAAATAGGGAATCTTCCAAGGGGCTCCGCCGAAATATGACGGTCTAGGTTGTGGAAGTTTGTTGGGCCGAGCCAAGATGGTGTAATGGCCCACGAGTTGACTGGTCCTTTTTGGTGGCTAGAGGGGCATTGTGAGCTGCAGTTAGGCACACATTTGTGGGTGTTCAGAGAAAATCATATTCGCTGTAAATGGTTGCTCAACTGATTTGGCCCATTGAGCATTACTCGACCTTTCTCCCGAATTAAAACCGCTAAGGGCTCCTTTGAAATGGAGAAATTTTGAAGGATTTAACAATTTAAACTAATTCATATGAAAGTCATAGTACAAAATTTATGCATTCCAAAGAAACATAATTAGAAAAGTGTTGGTCAATACGAATTTGTGATTTCTCTCTTTTTGTGTAGAAAAAATTTCGATCTAACTAGAAAAAGACAGGTGCTTTCTATCTCTACTATATTATAAAAACTAATAGTGTTTCTGCCGGCTCTTTCATTCGTCCACGCGCGATTCCACGCTACGTGATCAGTCCGTTTCATTCTTCTCGTGTTGTACGTCGTACGCGTATTGCTACTTTGTCTGTCTCCAATCGATCATATGTCATCCACAGCCCATGTTCGCATCCATAGCCCGTCCACAGGCCCACAATCGACGTCATGATTCTGTTTGTACGATCAATGAGAAGCCCACGAATGTTGCCTATTATTTAGTGAGTATTCTTTGTCGAGCTAAAGTGTTTCTTACTATGGGTGGAGATAATTTTAATTGTATATATTAAATCATTGGATGATTATAAGGAATATATTGATACCACCTTAAATAAGATTATGTTTACTGAGTTTTTAACCATAATAAGTTTATTTGTGTTAATGTTCTTTTCTATTAATTAATTTATTCTGATTTTTTATTGATTTAGTAATTTTGGATTGAAATCTGTCTTAAAATTCAAAAAGGTTATAAAGTATACTATGGGCCTACCCCTAGCTATGTTGATGAATTTTAATTTTGGGTTAAGATTTTGGCATATACATATACACACACATACGTACTATTATAAAAATTGAAGTTGTTTCCATTGTATTCTTTGTGTGTCGTCCGACTTCCACAATCTTAGGGTTAGGGTTTCGAGAGAGGCTCGGGTTGCGGATCGGACGGTTGTAGTTGATAGGGTAGTGTGATCGGACGATAGAGGAGGGCGTTGGGAGGACGGAGATGGGAAATAGGGAATCTTCCAAGGGGCTCCGCCGAAATATGACGGTCTAGGTTGTGGAAGTTTGTTGGGACACACATACGTACTATTATAAAAATTGAAGTTGTTTCCATTGCATTCTTTGTGTGTCATCCGACTTCCATAGGACTTCCACGTGCCTATGCATTGTCCGTCATGCGTGGGCCCGCCTCCCATCAATTTAAGTCATTTGCGTCTGCTCGCACTACCCCGAGTCCGTCCTCTCGAGAATGATAGGGTACTGCTTTCGTCTGACCAAGATTGTAGGCTATTTTCAAAGACAATGCTTTGTTAATCGAGCCCACAAGGCAATCACACATGTATACATGAAAATCACAAGACAATATATCCCATACATGGTAACCGATTTGGGAGCTGTGGGTCGTTCCCATGGGTGCGCATGCTGCTCTGCATCTAATTATAAATTATAAAGTAGACGTGCTTTCTAAGGCGAAGACTCTTGGTCTGAAAAGGGCAATATGTTTATCGTATAATTTTAGCTTTTTTTGTTACAACGCACGGGTATTTTGGTAGTATGTATATATGTGTATATATATATCCAATGCTGTGTGTACTATCATGTTATAAATAAATCTATGGGTACTGGAGGATTGATTATTAGACATTTGCATTGTTACAAACCTTAATCTATATTAATTGGACACTCCACAGTAATCAGAAAGATATGACCGTTGATTAAATGGATTATTATATCACCACAACCATAGATCACAAAATTCAACTTGTGTTCACTGCTACAACCTCAATTTTTTGCGAGCGGTTAGAAACACAGATGGGCTGGCGCGCCTCTTGCAACTAAAGGCCTATGAAAATGAAGCATTTTCGTAGACGGGTAGCCTTCATAGGCAGCCATCATAATGCCAGACGCATGTGAAATGCCTTTCAGCACGCATGCCATCATAATGACAGCCGCCTATGAAAATTATTTTTACAAGTTGCAAATTAGAATTTCTAGATCTAGGTGAACAATAACACCATGGCTTGCTAAATCCATCCTTTGAGAGCCAACATTACCAAAAAATTCGAAATTAAAACTTCCCCCTCTATTTTTAATTTTTACACGTGGTTGGGGCTTGGTCTGGAATGAGAGAGCTCCAAGAGAAGACTAAATATTGTGTATGCATTACCACATGCGGCCGACATAGTACGCCGCTTGTAGACAGGGCGTTATGTCTACCGCCATAGAAATGTATACATTTTCTCAAACGGCTGCCGGCATAACGTCTCACTTGTGAAAATGTATGCATTTCCATAGGCGGCCATTTATACATGTGAAAATGCCTTATTTTTATAGGCTTTTATTCGCTCTATTGCGCTAATAAAAACCAAAAAGAGCTTTCAAAATGCCAAAGATTCAAAAAAGGGCAAAATTTCGCTTCCCCCGTCTCGAGTAGATGAGCAGAAAAGGCCGCCTGCCCTGTTCTACTCTAGCAGCTCGAGATGGGTTCGAAAGTGAATAGATATACCACCAACAGGCACTGATGACGCCATCATCAGTGCCTGGTTGTGGCGCGACTCGGCATCGATGATGGGCCCGCTAATCAGTGCAGGTTTGAGCTTAGAACCGACATTGATAGTCTATCATCAGTGCTGGTTATTAACTGGTGGGAGGCGAGGGCAAGGTGGGGGACAGAAAACCACATATCAGCGCGGGGTCTAGCAGAACCGGCACTGATATATCAGCACGAACGTGCTATTCTGTAATAGTGTACATGGTTAAAACCAGGTGAATTAATCGCTAATTGTGTACTTTTGATCTTTAGTGGATTGATTCTTTTTCTTATTTCTTATTTGATAGCCACCTAAACTTGCACAACGGACGCGCTAAACTTGTATAGTATAATCATATAGAAAACTATATCATTTTTTATATCTAAAACTATAAATTTAGTGCATACTTTATTTAACTTGTAGTTTGCTTTTTATTTCCCTGGATGAATATAAGAAATGCATTTTTTATGCTTAACTTTGGTATAATTTTCTTGTTTTGTTGTACCTAATATACACATCAAAGTAAAAAAATTTGAGAGTAAAATACACCACGTGTCCCTAACTTGTCCTGCTGGTTCAATTAATACTCCAGCCATCTCTCATGTGGATCTATATATTTATTACTCCAGTATTATCGTTGCTTACTTCGCAAGATGGCGGTGGCCACCGTGGGACTAGTTGGAGCGCTTTTATAGAACGTGACTACACAGTGCACGCAAAAAAATAGCATGCATCTTTTTTTCCATACGCGGATTCCAAAAAAGTCACAATGTAATGTATTAGTGCACGCAATTTCCTTTTTTTCAGTGTCGTGCTAGCCCTGTGCTGCACCAAATAAGAACACCGACTCTCTTCAAAATGGAGTAAAAAAGAATAAAAACACCAGCAACCACAACGACCACAAAAACATGAAAAATAAAGATTTTGGTTGGCTTCAACAGTATTATTTAAGAAACTCCAGATTTGAATTTTTTCCTAATCTTAAAACAATTAAAAAATAAAAACATCATTACATGTAGTTTTTTCGAGTAACAAATTACATGCAGTTATGTCTAATTCATGTGTAAGTTACATCTAAAACATGTAAAAATTACATTCAGAATCATACAAAATTATCCCCTCTCTAAACCTGTGCCAAATCATATAAAAAGATATAAGGAACAGAACAAAACAAAATGCACCATAAAATTGTCGAATCTATATCCATCCCTTTACTTCTAAGGTTTATGTCTTCTACAACCTTTAGATTTACTACATCCATCAAATTATTTAAATTTATTCTTATTCTTAATTCCTCTAGAAGTATAGTTAGTTCTAATACCGTAAAGAATTATTTCTAGTTTTTCATAGTTACTTCCCTCGAGAGTGTAGTTACTTCTAATACTACGAAGAGTTACTTGCATTTTCTTGTTAGAGTTACTTCCTATATGACGCAAAAATACCTTTTTTTCAAAAAATAATATAGTGATTACTTCAAATAAAGAAAATCCATGTATTTATTTGTGAATCTTTTCTACAATTTACTCAGCAAATTTACTTCACAAAGTTACTCATTTTAAATCGTCCACTACGTAATTACTTTTAATCCAATGAAGAGTTACTTCTACATCTTAATAACTTACTTTGAAAATTTTGAATATATTCAATATTTAACTTGTCTTGCTATATATTTTGAGTAGAGTACGATGGTTAAAACAGATTGTAAAAATAATATACGATTTAAAAGATATAATTTATTAAAAATTTCATAGTAAAAAATAGACTAGTGCAAAGCTACCTTGATGGTTGTTGCTGCCTCTATCCTACATCGCTAGACATGCTCGTTTTCATACACTGTTATAACGCAATTGGCTTGGACACGTGAATCGCATCCCTAGGCATCGTCAGGTGATCGTACGGCCTACGTCGCCCGATAAGACTAGTTAGGTATTGCGCTGTTTATATGCTTGCAATATGCTGACGTCTAGTTACTGTTACAATCGACCCGTCTCCAGCTATGCAGTGTGCACAACCAGTACAATTGACAGCTCCAACAGTGAAGTGGTTGAGCGCAGCAGAAATTAATTAATTTATAGTGGACACCATTAGTGATGTATCATTAATTTCATATACCGTACGTGATATTTATGGGGGTTTGAGTAAACACTAGCAACATCGGTAGTCTGCCCAGCAAGAATCGCTAGCTTCTCTCATTTCAGACTGTCGATCCTTTATAAAAATACCCTATGCGGAAAACGCAAAAAGATCACAATGTTTCAAAAAATATATGACCAAATTGATCGGAAGGAAAGCATGCAGACAGCTTAATTAAGGTGCATATATGTGTCAATGATGAAGATGTGAGCTCGTTTTCAGGTAGCAGATAGGATCGTCGACAGATCATCGATGTGCTTGTATATATCTTATGTTAATAGTATTTTTATTATTATAAAACTCATCATAAATTATTTCTTCCATCTTAAAATATAGTTACCTAATAGTTTTTTAGATAAATTAAGTATTAAAGTGAAAGATTTAAAATGCCTTATTATTAAATGGTGAGATGATGGTAATTAAGAATAGTATAAGTAGAATATAGTTCTCGGGGGTTGATGGGATAATAGAATCATCAATTTAAAACTGGTCAATCAATGTTAGTTCATCCAAACTATTTTTTCTTATTAACCAACATCAATGTAATATATCACTAATTTAAGAGAAAAAACGACACTAAATGCTAAACAAAACTAGCTTTTAGAGTTCAGCTAGCCAGCTCGATCGAGAACACCAAGTCTCAGTCTCTCTTGCTCAACCGTATCTCGCCCCCTCACTCGGATCTCTCTCTTGACATCCCTCTCTCCCTATCTCATTTTCATTTTTTCTTGATCCTGGAGGTTAGAATCGCCACTAGCTCCCTCTCACTCCCTGAGCATGCGGACGATGGCGGCGTCAAGGAGACGAGGCCAGCATGGAAGGACGACGGGCATGGGTAGTGGTGACGAAAGGGGCAACAGAGATATTGTGGTTCGCGGGTTGCTGCCTACTGGCGATCGCGACGGGGGATGGAGGCTCAACAGGGCTAGATTTGGCAGTCCTGAGTTTAGGCTGTTAGAATAGATATTAAATATACTAATCCTATTAGATTATAATAAAATTTAAGACTTATAATAATACTAAGAAATAAAGTTAGTGTCAGACTTTGCAATCCGATAACTCTTTAAATATAGAGAGGTATGTTACAATGTAACCATCGCGACGACAGTATAGCACACACGCATAGGGGAAGAATGGTGGACAATAGATCCGTAGCGGTGGGTATGCTATGTCGATTGAGAAAGAGTGCCCATAATCAAAACCCCAAAGATGTCGTGTATTTCCGTATCATCATCTGGCATGTTTAAGTTAATCAATGGCTGATAAGATCAAGAAGGTTATTCGTGGTTATTCCATAATTTTGGATAATTTTTATAACAAATTAGCATGGTTCACCATTAAATTAAGTTAATATCCGAAGGAGAAACAAAATATGAGGTCATGCATCTATAGAGATTGTGATGATGAGATTGACGGTGACAACAAGGACCTTACGGAGACAATGTACTCATGTCGCGATCAAACCGGCGAGGGCGGATGTGACCTTAAGATGGAGATGGATGTGACCAAAAGTAACTGGAGAGATCGAATGGTCAAACATAATTTCAAAAGCCAGCGACATCAAACATTAAAAAATAAAGAGAATAATATGTACCGTGTTTTATTCGTGCTAATCTTAACATACAATCTACAATTAATCTAGAAAAATTCAAAATGTTATACTGCATATAAATACCACCGTTAACTTTTCATTATATCATTTAACCATTTGTCTTATTAAAAAACTAAAATAAATATGTAAAATATGACAGTGCTGGTGTAAGTCCTCAGGCCTTAGCAGACACGAGAAAATGACGCGCGTTAATGCCAAGAGCACAAATGGCAGAAGGAATACCGTGGCATCGTCTGATCGATGCAGTCCAGCTACCGCTCGCCGCGCGTGTTGTCATGGAGAGAGAGAGAGAGTACACCTCCACCTACCGGTCCATTCCGCTTCCTCTGACCATGCCGGCGGCGGCGCCAGCCCACGCGGTGTTCTTCCCGTACCCGGCGCAGGGCCACGTCGCCGCGGCGCTGCACCTGGCCAAGCTCCTCCATGCAAGGGCCGGCATCCGCGTCACCTTCGTCCACTCCGAGCGCAACCGCCGCCGCGTAATCCGCTCGCGTGGCGCGGCCGCGCTCGCCGGTGCCCCGGGTTTCCGCTTCGCCGCCGTTCCGGACGGCCTGCCGTTGGACGACGACGACACTCCGCCCGACGTGGTCGCCCTCCTCTTCTCGATCGGTGCCTGTGTCCCGCACTTCAAGAAGATCCTCGACGAGGCCGCCGCCTCAGGGGCACCAGCCACCTGCGTCGTCTCCGACATCCACCACGTCTTGCTCGCTGCCAGGGAGATTGGTCTCCCGGCCGTGGTGTTCTGGACAGCGAGCGCTTGCGGGTTAATGGCGTCCCTCCAATGCAAGGAACTCATCGCCAGAGGCATAGTCCCACTCAAAGGTACGACAAGAACAAGCTCCAGCTCACGGTCACCATTGATGCAGCTAGCTAAGCCTAAGCATATCGATCTTGTCTCTATATAAGCAGACGCTGAGCAGCTGAGCAATGGCTACCTCGACAGCACGGTGGTCGACTGGGTGCCGGGGATGCCGGCGGACATGCGGTTGCGTGACTTCGTCAGCTTCATCCGCACGGCGGACCCCGACGACGCCGTGCTCGCCTTCGCCGTGTCCAGCATGGAGTGCTTCCGGACCACCACGTCCGCCGTCATCCTCAACACGTTCGACGAGCTGGAGGGCGAGGTCATCGCCGCCCTGTCGCGCATCTTTCCGCCCATCTACACGGTCGGCCCGCTCCCTCAGCTCGCCGCAGTGGCGGCGTCACACGTCGACACGCCGGGCCTGAGCGCCAGTCTCTGGCCGGAGGACGGCGGATGCCTCGAGTGGCTCCGGAGCCGGAGCAACCGGCCTCGCTCCGTCTTGTACGTCAACTTCGGCAGCATCGTTTACTTGACAAGCCAGCAGCTAGTGGAGCTAGCATGGGGGCTGGCTGACAGCGGCCACGACTTCCTGTGGGTGATCAGAGACGACCAGGCCAAGGTCGCCGGCGGCGACCCCATCGAGATGCTACCTACGGAGTTCGGGGAGACGATAAAGGGAAGGGGTTACGTGACGAGCTGGTGCCCGCAGGAGGCGGTGCTCCGGCACGAGGCCATTGGAGCATTCCTGACACACTGCGGGTGGAACTCCATGCTCGAGAGTATCTCCAATGGTGTACCCATGCTGTGTTACCCAATGGGCGCCGATCAGCAGACAAATTGCCGGTATGCTTGTACCGAATGGCGCATCGGTGTGGAGATCGGCGACAACATCGAGAGGGAAGAGGTGGCAAGGATTGCAAGGGAGGTGATGGGAGAGGAGAAAGGCGAGAAGATGAGCCAACGTGCCATGGAATGGAAGGAGAGGGCAACCATAGCTGTAGCGCCTGGTGGAACCTCATGGATCAACTTAGAAAGGTTGGTCAATGAGGTATTCTCTCCGCGTAAGAGCGTGTGAACTCTCAAGATTGCTACTACTGTCCCGATCCAAGTATTTTTCCCATGTCATCCAAATACATGGAGGACTCAACATGTACACATTGTTGGCCATCAACCTTCATGTCTTCTACTATCTTGCCGTAGAGTTTCCTAGCCATGATCACCAGCCAACTCCTTAATTATGATGTCGGCTTCATGAACCGATGGCTCTAGTAGCTCTAGTACAATAATGCGGACAAGTTACTATGTCTGAGTGCATTCCTGGTACTTTGTACGTCTATTTGGGTTATGTAATCACATGCAAGATAGCAATATGTTTAGTGTTGTTTACTGTTATGTTCTTGATGTAGTGGTAGTAAGTCAGAATGAACAGCCCATTCGGTATACCTTCTACTTTGAGATTCTTGTCTAGTTGAGCTAGATCTGTACAAAACATTTTCGGGATTTTGGATAATATAGAATGGAGTTGCCGCTCTGCTCCTAAAAATTACCCTACGAGGGTGAAGCGGCATTTCCGCTGCTCCTTAGCTCCGCTCCGCTCTTGGAGTAGGAGTTGTATCCAGCGGGCCCTAAAAAGATCCCTCGGTAACAGAAGGATTTATAATTTGAAACTTGCACTGTCACATAGTGAAAAAAAACAGTACTCTCCCAAAATATAGCTGCGTTTAAATTTTAATTTTGTCCCAAAATAAAGCTACATTTTCAACTACTCTTTCATCTCAATCAATCATAATCATCTTTCATTTAATTTCTTCACCTACTTTCTACTCTCAACTACTCCCTCCGTCCCAAAATTCCCAAAATATAGATATTTCTAACTTGTTTTGGACGGATTAAGGAATAGAATGTGAAAACCATAATGTCCTTTATTAATGTAAGGATGACTTGGAGCGAGTAGGGTAGTTGGTAGGGATATAATAGATATAATAGTATCAAAAGAGTTAGAAATAGCTATATTTTAGGACAAAGCTTGAGTTAGCTACATTTTGAGATGAAGGTAGTAATCACAACTATCTATTATTTTATTTTACATTTCTCTTTAATATCTATGTCTAACTCTAAAGTACAATTATATTTTAGAACAGAATGAGTAGCAAATTTGAGCTAATTGGGTGAACTAGTGCTACCATAAATCAATCAAAGTTAGCGTCTTCTACAGATCGACAAATAGATACTCCATCTCCGTCCAAAAAAAGTATAAGCATTCTTAAAAAAATTGTGAGAATGATGAAGCCAAAAAGATTTTGATATCTCTCATTAAACTAGGGATGAGAGGGTAGTTAGGAGTAAGATGGGTATAGACCCGATACTAGAATTCCGGCACTGATGAGCCCCCCTCATCAGTACCGGGTAAATACCTAGTATTGATATTGCCCCGCGAGGGGGCAGGTGCCGGCCCCTGTGAGGTTATCAGTGCCGGGTAGTAAAAATACCCGAGAGGTTAGTAGTGCTGGGTATTATTACTACCGACACTGATAACCTTATGCCATCAGTGCCGGTTATGGTCCAAATCGGCACTGATGGCATGGTTCCAATAAAAAAATATAAATAATATTCAAATTGTTGTTTCGCCAAAACGAAAGAAAAGCATGCACATAGTCGTCGATCGTTTTGTACGTATCTAAGTTAGTACACGTCATTAAATTAATTATACATAGTATTATTATTAGGTCACTAATTAATTATACATTGCATGTGGTCACTATTCAAACATCCGATAAACATTACATATCGTCTTTGACGTTATAGTTATAGCAAGCTGAAATTACTTCGTCGCTAAATGACTCAATAAAATGATATCTTCAGATAGTGGTGGCCCTCCTTGTTCACTCGCTGGATGACCGTCCCTGGACATATTGTGTACGCCTTTTGGGTTAATGACTTCCCTAACGATGATGCCAACGAGTTCGTCTTGAAGGCTCTAGATCTGAAGATCTGTTAAGACACTTGTATCTATATGATCTCTCTGTATGCAAAAACACTTAGTATATTAGGAAAAATTATGAACCTATTAATACAGTTATACAATATATGTGTGGCTATAGGAAATCCAACCTTGACACTTAATTCTTTCTTTTTACTTAACCTGTTGTAGTGTCCGAACGCCATATTCAAAGCATCAATGACCTCCTGAAATTCTGATTGTGCTTTTCGATGGGAATCCATGACAGTGATGTGATCAATATGCATATGGATGACAAGGAGTAGCCAATGAAAACTGCGCACATATGTACTTAATTAGATGAGTATTTAGTCTGAGTTTAGTCTGAAGTTCACTTATAGAAAGAATAGTAAATATGCTAAATGGATAGAGGGACATGTAACGCCCTAGCGTTAGGCGTAAAACTAAATTAATAAAAACCGTAATTTCGAAAATTGAGTTTTTAATTGTCTTTGCACCGCGTGCCGAGATCTCTTTATCCTCTCATCGGATCGAACCTCGCAACCCACGATTCCCTTCTCCTGAGTTCCAAGAAATTCTCCGACACTCTTGAAATCTCCCAAAATCCGCAAATAAATAAATATACTACTCGGCCAAATAATTAATCCAAAGATCTCCCCCTCTTTCAGACCCAATTAAATAAATCCATTCCCCAAATTGAATCCATCAAAATTTAAATCCCCTAAATAAATCCTTTGATGCCATCTCCCAAGAAAGTTCACAAAAAAAAATGGTGAAAATCTTCTGCTCCTCATGGGCCTAATCTCCTTGGCCCAACCCTGCATGTCTCCTCTCCCTGGTGACGCCACGCGTCGTCTCCCTTGCCCGGCGCTCGACGAAAACAGGATAAGTACTGTGCATCGTCATCTCGCATCCCGCTCCTACCTTTCTCTCCCTGCCGAGCGCTCTTGCCGCCTCGATTCAAAAAACCTTGCGCCGCGCCTCGGGAACCCTAGTCCCCGCTCGGTCGCTGACCGCCAGTACCGCCGCCATCATCTCACACTGTGCCGGCGACCATCCTGCCTCCGCTCGGCGCTAGACTCCTCCGCCGCTTTTCAGTCGCCCGGCTCGTGTCACCCCGACCCCGCTGCAAGCTGCCAAGCTCGAGATGAGCACGTCAGCCCCCGTCGCCCCACAAGTGGAGGAGAAACGCCCCATTTTCTCCTCCTTTCTCCCCCTTTTACTCCCAGAACCGATCGGTCTTCCTCTTTTCCCTCTCCCCTGCTGCGGGCCTCTGTCTCGCCTCGTCGTGGCACACAGTGCAGTGCGCCCGCTGACAATGCCAAGCTTGTGCGCCGTCCTCGCCTTGACCGCGACAAACCGCTGCTCGCCACGGGAAATCCCCAGACCACCCCTACTTCTTCGCCCTCGAGAGTCGCCTATAAAATCCTCGCCGTCGCCCCAGTTCTCCCCTTCTTAGAAACCTTTCTTGAAACCACCTCGGAGCCGCGTTGAGTCGTGTTTGCGCCGCTCGGAGACTGCCGCCGCCATCGGTCCCTTCTTCTCCGACAGCTCGCGCCAAGGCACGAACGATCACGTTCGTGCCGTCGGCCGATCATCACTGTGCACATCCGTTATGGTAGTTTCCCGTCTCGGATCTCCCTCTCTTCCCTCCCTTAGCTATCCTGGATGTCCGCCGGTACCCCCCAGGGTCTAGCTCCCCATCGAAGGCCCCGCTCCACGACCGCTGCGCCACCACCACCCTGTTCGCCACCGCCCGTCGAGTAGCGCCGCCCGCCGTCCTCTCCCTCTCCAGGAACCCCTTCGGGACCATGTCGAGAAGCCCCCGACGCACCGAATCGCCCCCAGGAGCTTCGAGGGCAAAGTACCCAAATTTGCGCCGCCTTGGGATGTCACCAAAATACTCCTTGGACGATCAGATCCTGGTGAATCCGAGCCGTTAGCTCGATCCCCTTTGCCCTCCACGTCGCTCCAGTGCCTCGCCGCCGTTCCTCCCCTAGTGGCGCCGCTCCGGTGAGCCGTGCTACCGTGAGCTGTCGGATGATTACACTGTTCTTCTTCCTCCTATTGCCCGCGCACGACGGTGTGGACGCCGCTTGTCCTTGTCGCCCGTGCGCGCGGCTCGGTGAGACCTCGTGTCTGCACGTGGGCCCGTCCCAAGCCGAAGTACCATGAACCGCCAAGAGCTCCCCGTCCACCGCTCCCTTGGAACAAGTTCCTCCGTAAGCCCATTCCACAGTAGACCCACGACCGACAGTGGGCCTCGCCTGCACGGTCGGGCCCACCTGTCAGGAGCTATCGCGTCGCTCCCCTTCTCGCTAGGTTGAGTTGCTGACGCCAGGCCCCATCCCTTCGTGCTGCCCCACCTGTCAGGCCACACGCGCGCCTCCCGGCCAACTGGGCCACCTCTCTCGGGCCGGCCCATTTCTTTTCCCCGCGCTCCAAAGTCACCTGGGCTGTCCTGGCCGAACCGGCCCAATTCCGCGCCCACCGACCTCCACTGAACCCTGAGCCCCCCTTGTTAGCGGTCCAGGATGGAATTAAAAATAGAGAAACCCTATTCAAAATCATTTCCAATATCACAGAAAATGCTTAAACCCTCAAAAATCAATATCTTTTTCCTCGCTTGTCCGATTGACTCCGTTCCAGTTCTAGAAATTTTCTAAAAATGAGATCTTTCCAACGGCACCCTTAGAAATCTGTAATAGGACTATTATACTGGCCTTTTTATTGTTTTTCTTCGTAACGCATGTAATTTCGGAACCCGAGGAGCCTCAGGACGCGGATTTCGAAGACGAAGTTACAGTCCTTGAGCAAGGCACGTCACCTTTGATCATCTCGAGCCCATAATTAGGGAACTAAGTATTTTATTTGCTAAATCGCATCAATTAGGTTACACTGAAATTCTTGGCCATGGTCGCAAGATGACCGACGGGCCGCCGACCCATTTACTGCATGACTTCCTTGATTGATTGCGATTCCCTTAACATCCTTGTCACCTCCCTTGACAAATCCCGGTACCCGTCCTGATGGATATGGTACCGGTGATCGCCTATCAAATTTACAAATGTCTATGATGGGTAAAATTTGGGTTTACGAGAGTATGGAAAACCCGACACCTGTGTCGGTGCCTTGAAAATAAAATGGTTTGCGAAAACTGTGGTGCAGGGATCGTGCCAGCAAGACGAGTCTCCTGTACTGTAGCTAAGGACTGATTCCTTTGGGATTTAATCCAAACATACAATAGTACAACCACATGAGTGATATGGGACAACTCCTGGTGGAGTAACGTGTCGCCCAGGGACGTCTTGCGTGCCAATGGACTGTGGATTGTGTGGGAGGGCGTCGGGGTTGCCTCCTGGGTTCTTGGTATAGCATGGTCAAGGACCTATCCTATGATTGGTCGTGGACCCCTCCAGTTGGTATGGGGTAACCTGGGTGGACTCCAGAAACGTCTTGTTGCGAAAACCCCTAGTCACCAGTCGTGTTCGTACAGTCGCTAGCTGGGTGATAGGGTAAGTCGCATCGTGTGGGTAAAGTGTACCCCCTCTGCAGAGGTTTAAACTGTTTGAACAGCCGTGCCCGTAGTTATGGGCGGATGTGAGATGATTCCTTAGCGTAGTTTTGTTTGACAACTGTTTGTGAAGGATGTTTGTGGATTGGGAATCTGATTTTGGAAATGGTGTGATGCTGTTGAGGATAGCCGGGCTGTGGGCCCGAGGGTGCGGGATCAGCTGGGGAGCTAGATCCCTAAGGCCAACTCTTGAGAGTTGTGCTAATCTAAAGATTGACACAAATCACTCCGATCCGGGAGAGACCGCACCTCGTCTCGATTGTTGAGAAGCACCCACTTAAACTATTTCGAAAGCAATTTAAACGAAACAAACTGTAAAACAACCAGCCATCCTTTGAAGCTTGCATTAACCACCTAAGTTCCCATGACTTGTTGAGTACACTAGTACTCACCCTTGTTCTATATATATATGAATCTACCCCCCCAGTGCCGGAAGACGAGCAGGATCTAACTGACAAGGAGTTCTTCCAGGAGCAGGCTATCTTCGAGGAGTTTTATGGTTTCGGATTAGTTCTCGAGTTGCACTTGTGGCTTTGGGCTAATTTCCGCTTTCTGCTCTTTTGCTAATGTATTGTTACGAACTCGGGGTATGTCCGCAGTTCCAACCAGGATGTAAGACTATGTCTATTAATAAAGACAAGTTGTGCCATGATGGTTCCATCGCCTGTTGTGCCAGCACTATATTCCTAGGACTAGTACAGGTTTGCAGATTATTTGCACGATCTAAATTCGTCCTTCACGGAAGGTCAGTTTGGGGCGTGACAAAAGATGGTATCAGAGCATAGGCTTGGCCCTAGGATGAAACCCTACATGTAGAAAGACTGTAAGGACGATACGTTCGTAAAAGGAATCAAGGGCCGAGGCGCGGGGGAGGGAGAATGGCGAAATCCAACAGACGGGGCAGCTCGATCGCCTCCAGCCGATTCGGTCGGAGGTTGAAGATGGGTCTGACATGTGGGTCCCGGCCCCATATGTCAGTAGGCAAGGCAACGCGGCTGGCAGCCGGGCTAGACCAGTCAGTGAGGAGGAGCGGGGAGAGGCGCGGGCAACGTGGGCTGTGGCAGGCCGAGGAACAGCACTGGGCTGCGGCCCAGCGGGAAGAAAGAAGGAAAAGAGAAAAGGAAGGAAAGAAAAAGGAAAAAGAGAATTTCCAGAAGGATTTTAATTCCGATACTTTTGTTTTGGTTTATTAAAAATGCCTCCAGTGCTCTAAAAATTCCAGTAAAAATCCTGTTAGTGTATTTTGGCAAGGAGAATATGGGAAAAATATTCTCAGCCAAGATAATTTATTATTTCACATTTTTCTTATTTAATTAATTCCCTTGGCCTTTTTAAAATAATTTCTTTGAGGCTATTTTTAATATATTTTGTGTGGCTCTACTTAAGGGGAACTCAGGGTGTGACAAACCTACCCCCCTTAAACGGAATCTCGTCCCCGAGATTCGAACGTGCTGGTGAAGAGGTGCGGATGGGCGGACTTCAATTCATCCTCTCATTCCCATGTGGCTTTTTTCTCTGAATGATGGCTCCACTGTACCTTGCAGAACCTAATCACTCGGTTTCTGGTGTTCTTTTCACTGATCTCCAAGATCCGAATCGGCCTTCCCACAAAGGTGAGGTCCTCCTGGATCTCGATCTGCTTCGGATCGGCCTGTTCTGCTGGTACCCTCAGACATTTCTTTAGTTGTGACACGTGGAACACGTCGTGTATACTTGCCATTGAAACTAGAAGATCCAACTAGTATGCAACTTCGCTTTTACGCGCTAGCACTTGGTAGGGTCCCATGAAACGAGGGGCTAACTTCCCTTTGGTTTAGAACCTGTGTTCCCCGCGGAGTGGTATGACGCGAAGATACACATAGTCTCCTTCTTCGAAACTTAGATCTCTGCGACGGTTGTTGGCGTAACTCTTCTGTCATGACTGAGCTGTTTTTAATTGCTCCCGGATAATGGCTACCTTCTCTTCCGCCTCTTTGAGTGCATCAGTCCCGAATACCTGGCGTTCGCCTATTTGATCCTAGAAGAGGGGCATACGGCACTTTCTACCATACAGAGCTTCGAACAGGGCCATCTGTAGATTGGCTTGGTAGCTGTTGTTATACGAGAACTCCGCGTAGGGCAGACTCCAAATCCAAGTCCCACCAAAATCCAATGCACAAGCCCTTAGCATGTCCTCCAATATCTGGTTGACTCTTTCAGTTTGTCCGTCTGTTTGGGGATGGTAGGCTGTGCTAAAATTCAATCGGGTTCCTAGTTCTACTTGCAGCTTCTGCCAGAACTTGGAAGTGAACTGGCTACTGCGGTCAGATACAATCCTTTGGGGTACTCCGTGTAAACACATTATGCGGGCCATGTAGAGTTCTGACAGCTTCTTGTGGGGTAAACCTTAGTGAGCCGATCCACAATCACCCAGATTGAGTCGTATCCCGAAGATGTGCGGGGTAAACCAGTGATGAAGTCCATTCCGATCTCTTCCCACTTCCACTCTGCGACTCTAAGCGGTTGTAAGAGTCCTGTAGGTCTTTGATGTTCTGCTTTAAATCGCTGACAAACATCGCAAAGTGTCACAAATTCCACGATTTCTCTTCTCATGCTGGCCCACGAAAACTTTGTCTTGAGGTCTTGATACATTTTAGTGCTTCCGGGATGAATGGAGTACTGTGTCTCATGAGCTTCCCGGAGGATTAAGTCTTTGAGTTCCTTGTTTTCTAGGACGCACAATCGTTCTCCCATCTAGACTATCCCGTTTTCGTCTTTTGTGAATCCTTGGGCTTTCCCAACTCTCATGTTCTTCTTTAGTTCTTTAATCTCTGGATCATTCACTTGGGCCTTGCGAACTTGATCAAAGAGTGTGGGCTGGGCCTCTAGGGCTGCCACGAATCCAGGGTCAACGATGCTCAGATTCAGATGTTCGAACTCTTGCTACACTTCCTTGCACAACGTCTCTGCTCGAGCGGTGTTGCAGTAACTTTTCCTGCTCAAAGCGTCTGCCACGACGTTGGCTTTTCCCGGGTGGTAGTATATTCCCACATCATAATCTTTAATCAACTCCAGCCACCTTCTTTGATGGAGGTTCAGGTCAGGCTGGGTAAAAATATACTTCAGACTCTTGTGGTCTGAATAGATCTTGCTGCGGTTATCGATAAAGTAATGTCGCCAAATCTTCAAAGCATGGACCACTACAGCCAATTCCAGATCGTGTGTTGGATAGTTGCCCTCATGGGGGAGCAACTGGCGTGACGCATAGGCTGCCACTCTACCTTTTTGCATTAGCACACATCCTAGCCCTTGGCGAGATGCATCGCAATATACCTAGAAGTCTTTCTTGGGATCTAGCAAGATCAGGACTGGTGCCGAGACTAACTTCCTTTTTAGTTCCTCAAAGCTATGATTGCACTCGGCTGTCCAGATAAACTTTACGTCTTTCTTCAACAATTGAGTCATGGGTCTCGCATTCTTCGAGAAGTTTTCGATGAACCGGCGGTAATAACCCGCAAGTCTGAGAAAACTCCGCACTTGTGTCACTGTCTTGGGCGATTTCCAATTGGTAATGGACTCCACATTCGTTGGATCCACAGCAACTCCCTAGGCGGTGATAACGTGCTCGAGGAACTGTACTTCTTTCAACCAGAAGTCACACTTGCTAAACTTGGCATACAACTGATGCTCTCTCAACTTCTCGAGAACCAACCGGAGATGTTGCTCATGTTCTTCTGCTGATTTTGAGTAGATAAGGATGTCGTTGATGAATACCACCATGAACTTGTCCAAAAACTCCATGAACACCTTGTTCATCAGATTCATGAAGAAGGCCGGTGCATTTATTAGTCCGAAGGACATAACGGTGCACTCGTATACCCCATACTGAGTGGTGAAAGCTGTCTTCGGAATATCCTCTTCTTGGATCCTCAGCTGATGATAGCCTGATCGCAGGTCTATTTTGGAGAAGACAGTGGCACTCTCCAATTGATCGAAGAGATCGTCAATCCTTGGCAGGGGATACTTGTTCTTGATCATGATGTCGTTTAGTGCGCGATAATCCACGCACATCCGCTTCATTTTGTCTTTCTTCTTCACGAAGATGACCGGTGCACCCCAAGGCGACGTGCTTGGTCGGATGTAACCCTTCTGTAGCAAGTCGTCGACTTGCTTCTTGACTTCTGCCATCTCGTTTGGTGCCATTCTATACGGCCTCTTGTAAATAGGTGCTATTCCTAGTGCCAAATCAATTCTGAACTCGATTTCCCTTTCCGGTGGCATCTTCTGTAGATCTTCCGGGAACACATCCGGGTACTCCCTCACTATCGGGATATCCTCTATTTTCCGATTTGGCTTCTTCCCACTTTCCGATTTTTGCTCTGCTGCGACTAGATTTAAGCTTGCTTCCTGCTTATGTGGCACCGGCGACTTGAAGGTAACTGCCTTTCCTTCCGGGCTGGTTACGGTAACAGTGCGGTCTGCGCAGTTGATCACTCCTTTGTACCGAGTCAACCAATCCATTCCTAGGATGACATCTAGGTCTTTGGATTCTAGGAGGATGAGACTGGCTAGAAAAGGTGATCCTTGGATTTCTAGGCTCACTAAAGGGCTATAGT
The DNA here is from genome assembly GCA_003991445.1 of Oryza meyeriana var. granulata. Lineage (NCBI taxonomy): Eukaryota > Viridiplantae > Streptophyta > Magnoliopsida > Poales > Poaceae > Oryza > Oryza meyeriana. The sequence continues at coordinate 63,424 of RYFJ01001440.1, read as the reverse complement.
GAGTTGTGGTCATGCGGTTCCCTGGTGTATGAACCCGCATGGGGATTTTAAGTTCTACCACTTTTATCCCATGTGTTCCCACAAATTTCTTGGATATGAATGAATTCGTTGCACCAGAATCAAAAAGTATTGTTGCAGGTATTGAGTTTACAAGAAACGTACCCAGTACCACTTTCGGTGCAGCCTGTGCCTCTTCTCCAGAGACGTGGTTAACATGCCCCTTTATCACCTGCTGGTTGGCGTTGAGGTTCTGGGGAGCTGCGGGCCTAGGTCCTATTCGCTTCGGTTTCGGGCACTTGTCGGCGAAGTGGCCTGGCTCGTTGCAGTTGAAGGAGATGAGGGTCTTGCCCCCGCTGTCCTTCTGTGGATGGCCTTGTGGTGCTGGTGCCATTGGTGGGCGCGGAGCGGGGTGACGGTTGTGTTGCCCGCTGTTGTTGCTGCTGCCTCCAAAGTGCCTTGGTTGGAACAGGCGTTGCTGGTGGACGATCATGGTGGAAGGTCCACCCTGATGCCCCAGCATCACCCTTGGTCTCTGGTGCTGCCCCTGGTGGGCTCGGATTTGGGCCGCCTTCCACTTGTGGTCCATCTTGTTGTGCTGATTTTCCTGGCAGATCGCCTTGTCCACCAACTTCTTGAAGTCGGGGTCGTCGCTGGACAGAAGATGGTTGGTCAGCTCGTCGTCCAGTCCCTCTAGGAACTTCTCCTGTCTCTCCGCATCAGTTCGGACGTCCTCTGGCGCGTAACGCGCCAAGCGGTTGAAGTCATGGAGGTACTTTGTGACTGTCTTGCTTCCCTGCACCAAATCTCAAAATTCCCTCTTCTTTTGTGCCACAATGTCGGCCGGAATCTACGACTTCCGAAAGTTGTGGCAGAATTCAGCCCAAGTGACCTCCGTTGTGGCAGTGCGGGTCACGAGGAAGTTGTCCCACCAAGCTGAGGCAGGACCTTGGAGCTGGTGCGTGGCGAAGGCAACCTTTTCTTGGTTGTTACCTTGGAGGAGGTTGAGCTTCTTCTTGATCGCCAACAGCTAGTCGTTGGCATCCATGGGGTTGGTGGTGCTGGAGAAAGTGGGCGGCCTGACCCTCAAGAACTCAGGCAGCTTAGACTGAGGGGCGAAGGCCAGGATGTGAGGTTGCTGGTGCTGGTGCTGCTGCTGCAAGTTGTTTTGCTGCATCTGCTATATCATGATTGCCATCATCTGGTTCTGGTTGGCCAGAACCTAGGAGAGTGTTGGGTTCTCAGGTAGAGGAGGTGGCATGTGTTGGGGAGCCCCGTTGTACTATGGCGCTCCATCCTGTTGATTCATCACGCTGGCATTGCTGGTGGCACGGTTACCATTCCTGGTGTTCACCATCTGAAGGGGAGATGGAATTGGAAGGAGAGGAGGGAAACAGGTGGCTCAGAAACAGGGGTGGTAATTAAGTGACTGACTTAAATTAATTGAAATGCATAGTTTGGAAACATAACAAAAGCAATTCAACTCTTAACTGAGGCGGCCATACCACAAAGATGGTATGAAACCCCAACTACCCCAAAGCAAACATCCTGACATTACAACTAAACATGAAATCAATCTAGAAAAACGTTAAAGCTAAGGACGATGCGCCTAGTGCTCTGAACGGCTCCTGCGGTTATCCGAGTTATACTCCGGCTCCTGCTCGTTGCCCACCTCGTTGTTGGTGCGGCTCTTGGACCCGCTCACGTAGTCCTCACTACCGTGAGCCGACGAACTAGCCTCACCGCAGGTGCAGGATCTGTTGAGGGAGTTGCTGTCGTTGGTGGAGGTGAAGCCCTCGTGGATGCTGGTACCTCCCTGGGAGCTGCCGTCGCTCGATGATGCGCTGATCCTACCGCCAGTTGGTGATGGCGCAGATGCTGGAGCTGGAGTTGGTGCTGGTGGCGGTGTGTGTGGCCCGTTCCTGGGGCCAACTGAATACGCACCGGAGGAAGGGTCCTCTTCCTCGGGGTCAGACGGATCCTGGCCCCACCGGGTAGTGGCTGTCCCTTCAACTCTGCGACCTCCTTCTTCAGACGGTCGATCTAGTTCTGGAGACCAATGATGGTCATCTGGTTGGCATCCTCCCTATCGTGGGCCGCACGCACCCAGTTGGCGTGCATGTAATCCATGGCCCACATCGCCCGCCTCATGTGCACGATGGTGGTGTCATTCTCATCGTTAGCCGGCTTGAAGGTGCTGTAGACCTGGTAGTGGGCCCGACCAAGGAGGTAGCGGTAGGCAGTGGTGCGAAGGGTAGAGTGGTGTCTCCAGCGTAGTTCTCCAATCAGACGGAAAGCTGCCTCCTGGTAGGCGTGATCGTAGGTACGCCCACCGATCTCAACCTCCATGGCTGGTAGGAGGTATATCTCGCTTGGCAGCTCCAAGCGAACACGGTGAGGGAGCTCACCCTCCAAGGGCTCCACTGTGGTGTACTCCGGGGCGTGGCTGTACCCCAAAGTGAAGCTCATCATGCGAAGCTCTTCAACGAATCCACCCATGTCTGCACCGTGTTGGCTGGGGAGACTGTCCATCTATAGAAGGCAAGGAGAGGGAATCAATGTATGCTCAGATCCAAATAGAGTGAACAATACATAATTTGGAAGTAAACAACAATTTTATGCATGAAATAATTTTGCATACAAACTTTATTGAAAATCCGATGAAATAGTATAACAGAACCATACAGTAACGAATTACTTTTGAATAAGAATGGCAAAGCAGGTAAAAATATTTTATGTATGCTTGAAATCGTGCATAACCCCGTTAACCAATGTTTTCCCCAAAATTTGCACACCTATGCCATAACTCTCGAATAAAATTTCTACCCTAGCTTTGACCTGACTCCAAAAATTTTGGTCAAATAAAGCCCAAGATTTTATCCCAATCCCAAAAACAAATTCCCAAGTTTCCCCGAGATAACTCCAAGTGCAAAAAGCATATGCAAATGAAAATTTCAGAGGGCTTTTAGGGTTTCCATTTGGCTGGTCCTACGGTCAAGTTCGGCTCTGATACTTTGTAACGCCCAGAAATTCATAACCAGAATTATGAACATTTCTGTGTATTAAATCCCTGTCCAGGAATGCCAAGGTACACAATACCAAGTTGCTATATAGAGTGCGTCTTACAAACAGAATAAATGGTCTTACATAAATGTAGCGGTAAAAACAAATAAAGTCTATATACAACTAGCCAAGCGAAGTCTTCCATTCCATAGGCATCTTGACGGTGGAGCCAACCTAGTCCTCATGCTGATCCTCATCGGACATGTACTCCACCACTGAGAGAGGGAAAAGGAGCAAGACTGAGTACCACCCACAGTACTCAACAAATCACACCCACAAATATGCACAATGCACGGGAGACAAAGATAGGCTTAGGGTTTTCTTTGCATAAAAGCAGTTGCAAACAGTAGTTCGCAAACAATAAAAGGTTGATTAATTGAACAATATTAATCCTCCACTGATTAATGTTACACCATGTTAACTAGGCCCAACCATCCATCTGAACTATACCTTTAAGTCAAGTTAATTATCTAAGGGTGAGACTAATCATGGTGAGTCTTGACCAATCGCCCATATCCCCGGGCGCAGCTATTCGAATAGATTTGCTCTGATCAGAGATGTACAACTGTACTCACAAGACACAGCCCTACACACGTCCCTGTGTGCTGGCGTATCACCACGATACCCCGTGAGAGGCTGTGACAGGACCGTTCATGCAACCTCTTCCAAACCATCCACACCACGTTGAGGTTGCACCTGCTGCCAGGACACCCCATATCGGCCAGGCTACCCCCCTTGTGCCACAATGGATCCGAAAGCTGATCAACCCTATCCCGGGCCGACCCAACTCCATCACGCCCATCCTCACCATCGGTGCCTAGGAGAGGGAGAAGAGACGCTACAAGCCCAGCCATTGCCCACGCTGGCTTGTGGAAAGTACGAGTATGTGCTCAAGGGGTTCCCGTGAACCGGTCCTTAATTGCCATGGGTGCGACCAATAAAACCATGCACCCACAGCCTACTATTCAAGTCAAATTTTAGTAGTTTATATCCAAAGTTCCATTTTCTGACTTTGAGTCAAACCATAAATGTAAATTAAAGTATTTAAATCCCCAGGTGAGCTAAAGGTTTCTAAGCATGGCTAAGCATCCTAATCATATCCTCTAGGCATATTATTACCCAGCTACAGAGGTATACAGGAGGAAAACAAGTCACAACAATTAAAATTGCATTTATATAGGTCACCCTTCTCACATGAAATAATGAAATAATGCATGTTTATTAATTTAAAACAAATCATTTGCAATAAATGGGTTCAAAATGATCGAGGAAATGATGTGACTTGCCTTGCTCCGAGCGAATTCGGCAACGACTTTGTAGTAAACTAGAGGATTGACGGTGTCGGTTTCTACGGCAAACAATGCACAAATAATTAAAAACAGTACATGTGGACATAGAAACAGGGGCTGAAAGTATTTTTAATGGATTCTTGGCATTTTTCTGGATTTAATGAGATTTGAATGGAATTAATCGGAGCTCGAATGAATTAGTTATGAATTTTAGAAGTTTTACTGTGATTTTCCTATGCAAAAACAATTTCTAAACGATTTATTGAGCATTAACAAGGATTTAATGCGTCAGCGGACCACGGGGAACCGGCGCCGATAGGCAGGACCCACGGGTCAGTGGCGCACAAGAGTACGGGGCACGGTGGACGCAGTCCATGAGCGTGCGGCGATCGCGGACATAGGTACACAAGCGGCCCCGATTTGCCGAGGCAGATCGGACGGCTTAGACCTAGTTGGGAATGAGCCCCACCGGCACGCGCGGTGTGGTGGCAGTGCACGCAGTCCGATGGTCACCGCCGGTGACCATCCGGCACGACGGAGGGCAGCGGCGAGCGGCGGAGGAGGTGAGGAATGTGGCCGAGTGCTCACCGAGGTGCGGCGACGGATGGAGAGCGGCAAACGGCGGCAAGCAGAGAGGATTGGTGGCAATGAGGTTCGGGATGTCGACGGCGACGGCGTTCCGGTGGCTCAAAGTGACGACGGAGGCACAAATGAGGTGTGGGAGGACCTGGCGAAGGTGTAGAACGTGATAGAAGGGAAAAAGACCGAGTGGGTCGACGGAAACCCGCGGCCGACTGCCGGCGGAGAGGCTTACCGAACGGGGCAACGGAGAGAATGGAGTTTAGGCGGGAATCCGAGGCGACTGATGGCGGAACAGGACACAGCGGGGTGCGGTGAAGCTAGCGAGCACGAGCGCGGTAGTCGACGACGGCGTGCGACTGGAGTCGGCGAAGCGTGGCGGCAATGCGGGAGCTCGACGCAGAGGAGGTTTGGGTACTCGGCAGATGTGGGCGACTGAGGGGAATGTGAGGACGGAGCACGGGGAAGGTTTATATGTACTCAGTTGCGAGAGTTCGTGGCCGAGTTGGCCGAATTTCTCGGGGACGTGGGCGGCGACCGTGGCGGCTAGTGGGTGCGATTCAATCGCGGTCGTGGGCGAGAGGGGCAGATAACGTGGGGGAAATAGGCGAGGACTTAGTCCGTGGCATTTGAATCAAGGTCCAAGGCGCGGGGGAGGGGAACGGTGAAATTTCGGACGGGGCAGCTCGATCCCCTCCGGCCGATTCGGCCGGAGGTTGAAGATGGGTCTGACATGTGGGACCTGGCCCCACAGTCAGCAGGCGGGGCGACGCGGCTGGCAGTCGGGCCAGGCCAGTCAGTGAGGAGGAGCAGGGAGAGGCGTGGGGCGACGTGGGCTATGGCAGGCCGAGGAACAGCACTAGGCCGCGGCCTAGCGGGAAGAAAGAAGGAAAAGAGAAAAGGAAGGTAAAAAAAAGGAAAAAGAGAATTTCCAGAAGGATTTTAATTCTGATACTTTTGTTTTGGTTTATTAAAAATGCCTCCATGCTCTAAAAATTCCAGTAAAAATCATGTTAGTGTATTTTGGCAAGGAGAATATGGGAAAAATATTTTCAGCCAAGATAATTTATTATGTCACATTTTTCTTATTTAATTAATTCCCTTAGCCTTTTAAAAATTATTTCTTTGAGGCTTTTCTTTAATATATTTTGTGTGGCTCTACTTAAGGGGAACTCAGGGTGTGACACTTGCCATAGAGTAGTTTCTCGTTCCCCTTGTCCATCCTTTCATCGATGTTTGAACACCTCTGTTCTCCAACCCCTCCCGAAGATCCCATTCATGCTCCTTGTTTAGATAACCTCCAGGGCCAAGACGGTGGGGGTCTGTATTCTTCAGGGAGTTGGTCTTATTTTGTGTGCTAATCCATTAGGCCTTGTCAGATGTCTTGTATTGAATAAATTCATCCTAGAAATCCGCTAAATTTTTCCAGCAAGGAAGGTTGAAGTCTGGTCACTCTCCCTTTGCCACAAAATTCTTGTATAGGTTAGCCTTATACTTCTTGAATAGGGTTGCCATCTTTGTTAGGCTCGCTTTCTTGGCTAGGTCAGGCGAACATGGAGGAACGGTGATCTTCTCCATCAGCTTGGACCAACACATGTTTTTTTCCTCAGCAGGCACCACCAGTAGATCTGGGCGAGTTCGATTGGGTCTCCAGGCTTGATACTTGATGGGAACGAAGTCCTTGACAATGCACCCACACGCCGTTCTCCAAGTCGTCACAGCACTGAGCGGCTCAATGGGGTTACCATTCGCTGCCAGGGCCATAACTGTGTACCTGCCCTTCAGCATTCTGTTTGGTCCTCTTGGAACACGTGCCCCTTGTTCATTGCCTACGGAGGGCTCCGAATGGCCAGATGCCTTCAAAACATCATAGGAATATCAATGTATGAGTTTGCGGGTGATTTAATGACAGGTGATTGATTCTATTGACTTTATAGGTTTATTTACCGGCGCGTTCCCCGGGTCTTGATTCTTGTTCAAGTTCAGGTAATTGGAGGGGCTTCCGCCTAGGCTTGAGTCCCTATCTATACCGTTGTTCGGGCCTTGTTCGTGCTCCATTTCTGCCTTTCAAAACTAATAAAAACATATTGATAAACAATACCGAACACTTTCTTTGGTTTTATCGAGGATTCTTTCAGATTGACTATGATTATCATGTCTCTATACATTAGTGCAGAGCTTGATGAAATTGAAGATAATGGGTGGCCAAATTATTGGAAAGCTAGAAATATCAAATTAAAGTAGCGTTGTTGACACCAAAAATCACCGGTAGCGTTGAGAACGAGCCGATGATATGGTTCGATGCAATAGACACGCAAAGGCCTGGGAGATTTGCTTAACTCCAGTGTAGGTCCTAAATTTGAGGTTCGTAGGCGTGCCAGTCAATTTGACCCTGCAATTGACAAGGAGATAGAAAATATTAGACCAGTGAGCCAATCGGCTGGAAGCCGATTTGGACTCGTTTTGTTGGCCGATAGCTGATATGAACTAAAGCACTTATACATCGACTGGAAGCCGATGATGGTATAAATAGGTAAAATAAATGAGTACATCGGCTAGAGAACCGATAACGATGTAAGCAAATCATAAATTAGCCGACTGCCGATAGAACATATGCATCGGCTGGAAAGCCGATAGTAGTATAGATAATAATTAAAACAATACAGTCGGCTTTATCTAATAAAAGATAACCTATCGGCTAGGCACTCCGATAGAACATTACATAGACACCCATCGGCTGAACAAGGATAAATCTATCATTATCAATCTAGTAGGTCAAACTCAACTGATGCAGCATAGATTAATAATGATAGAAGAACCTCGATGAGCCGATAGATCTAATGCAATTGTGATGTATTATACGATAACTTACCGGCTATACATCCCAATAAGATGCTTGCATGAAATCTATCAACCTAGCAGGAATAACTTATCATTAGCAGTTTAATAGGTCGGACCTAACCGATGCAGCACAAACTGATGATAAATTACACCTAGTAAGCCGATAAATCTACGCAAGTGTGATGTGATATACCTAATCAGCCTATGAGATCAAACCTAACTGATGCAGCCGTAGACAAAATAGATATATCGTGGTAAGCTGACTATCGTGGATCAGCTAGAATATCGGACCTAACCGAGAAAGTCCTAGCCGATACGATAGTTGGGGTAATGAGACTTACCCTCTCGCAGGAGGTCGAACTTAACCGATGTAGCCCGGCTCGAGAAGCAAGAACCCGTTGAAAAGGGTGGCGATGCGCCGAATTTGTATTGATCTGTGTGATTATTTACAAGGTCTCCGGGCATACATATTTATACCCCGAGTTGATACAATCCTGATCGGATACGGAACAGGAGTTTCCTAACTATACAAAGAAAATTAACAAACCCTGATCGGACACGAGATCAGGTTTTCTAAAATAATTATCCTTGCTTAATTAATAGATAAAGATTTAACTGCCTTTCCGTGGTCTTCACGATCCCTTCCCAAACTCGGCTTCCTCCGGATTAATTCCCGTTAGTTGACTATGATTTTTTTCTTAACCGAATCTGATAAAGAACTGTACCAAATTTTGGCGTTAACAAGCATCTAAGCACATTTATAAAAAAAAAAGACATGCAGTTCCATTTTGTTATCTTTTGATATGGAAGATTATCGGGAATTTGTTATAAAAAAAGACATGCAATTCCAATACCTCGCACAGATGATCTTAAACCCTAAATACCAAAACTTTCATGACATTTTATTGTTAATTATTATTTCCAATGCAATGAAGTACTAATAAAAATAAATACTAAAAACATAATTTTATGGTGACATTTTATTGTTAATTATTATTTCCAATGCAATGAAATACTAAAATACATATTAAAAGCACAATTTTGTCATGACATTTTATTGTTAATTATTATTTCCAATACAAATGAAATACTAATAAAAATAAGTACTAAAAGTACAATTGAAATTTTGATATTACTTCAAATATTATACCAAATATTACATGGATATATTGACTAACCATGGATACATGGGCATCGATAATTAAACAGAAAAAAACTATATCTTCATCTTCCATGTTGACGTTAACTGTGAAGGGAGGTACCTTAAAATCGTGAGTGTAGTCTTCTTCGCTAACAACATTGTCAACTCCAACGATCTTTCTTTTTCCTTGAAGAACCACGTGGCGTCCATTAGCTGATTGGTCAAGCACATAGAAGACTTGTGTTATGTCATTGACAAGTACGAATGGCACATCATTGTATCTGACTTGCTTTAGATCTACAGTAGTCACTCCATCTTTTCCAATCTTTATGCTCCTATTGATATTGACCCATTGGCACCTAAATAAAGGGACCTCAAGAGCTCCATAGTCGAGTTGCCATATATCATTTATGACTCCATATTATGTGTCCTTGTGACTGTTACTGTTGTAAGCATCAATGCGGACAACACTGTTCTGGTTTGTGCTCTTCGCACTTTGCCTCTTTGAATAGAAAGTAAACCCATTGATAACATATGCTTCGAATGTCAAGATTGTGTTAGATGGTCCTAGAGCCAAATGTGATGAGCACATCACTCCGTTGGATACTTACAACAATCCTCAAGTTGTTATGCAAGGGCCAATTACTAGAGCTCGGGCACGTCAATTGAATCTCCAGGTGAACTCGTTCCTATGTTCTTCTTTTGGTGACTTTGAGAATAGATTGCTACCTAATGATTTAATTATGATTAGGAACCTTGGAGAGGACCAGGAAGCATTTGGAGAGAGGCTAGGAGGTGGACAAGGCCAGCAAATGCATTCAAGTCAAGTGGAGGCCTAATTCATATCGAGCTCGAGTCCATCTCGGATTCCAGGAGCAATCCGCACTAAATTGGTCGCCCAAATCACATCCGGACTCCGTTTTTGATGTTCAAGATATGTACAGAAAGCTAACGAGACCACCTTTCTAATGGATCTTGTCCCATGTCAAAATTCCTTCTGAGTCAATAGAAATCATCCGAACAATTCAGCATCTAGAATTTGTCAGGGTGCTACGCCACCGTCTTTTGGGCCGTTGGGTCTTGTATCGTGTGAGAGTCCATTAGGGACGTGTCTAGGGGTCCTTGGCCGACCCTAGACCATATATTCAGTAGAAGTTGTCGAGTTAGGGTTGGGTTTTACTTAGATTATTCTACCATTGCAGTTTCGCCATCTAGACCGGTTTGTGGAACCCCAACTTTGTGTGCTAAACATCCATCTGCAATTCAGGTTGTGTTCTCTTTATTCTTGCAAATTTCTTCGATTGTTTGTAGGAGCGAAACCTTCGTGGTTAGGTCGACTGTGTGAGAGCGTGGCCGATAACGACAAGACGTGTGGGTGTAGCGAATGCGAGGTGACGATCCACTAATCGGAAGCCTCAAAACGTGAATGTCCACATGTCGCCAAATCGAACCTATCGGAAGGTCGGGCACCTAGTCTCACATCAAGTGGTATCATAGCACAGGTTGCCCGATAGGTATTATCTGTTCCCATCTATCCATCTTTGTTTTTTTACCTAGAGTCCAGAAAAACCGAAAAAAAGCATCATATTCATCGTAGTCCTTGTTTTCCGCTGTCCAAACCCCTTTGTGCCTTCGCAAGTTTAATTTTAGCTTTGCTTTGTTGAGTTTGTCCTAGATCGAGTCTGGTCGCTGGTTTAGAGTCGTGTTCGTGGTAAATAGTTCGAGCAGTTGCATTGCGCGAGAGCCTACCTTGAGAGATCGGGTTCTACTCGGTTTCGTTTTGCAACTGCCTTGTGCTAATAACCTGCTTCGCAAGCCATGTAGATAGGTCGCAAGCCGCTTTGTGTCAATTGCCCTGCATCGCTAGCCTCTTTGTTAGCCACGTTTAACCTATCTTCAAATTTTTGCCCTAGCCACATATACAAGTTCTGTGGCAGAGAGACCTGTTCTGTGTCTCCTTCTGTAAAACGGCCATAATTTTGCATACGGACTCGAAATCGGGCAAATTTTATATCTGCGGACATCTACAGAAAATTTTACATCCGCTTCTCCCCAAACTTTTGTTGGGTTAGGCTGATCTAAAATCGCGAAATTTGGCCTGCAAGACTGAGTTTTCGAGCCCCGAAGTTCTTGCACGCTCTTCAGAGCTCCTGCTTGTTTTTCCAGGGCCACTCCGTGCATCATATCGAGCTGCCAATTTTTGTGGTTCTTCTTGTGTACTCCTAGTTGAGAAAAAAATACCAAAAAAAGGAAGAAAGAGAAGAGAGAAAAAAAAGAAAAGATAGAGAGAAGGGGAGAGTGTGTGGTTCTCCGTTCTGGGTCTTGTGTATCTATAGCTTTGTGTCCTAGTTTCCTTTGTTCCTTACTCTCACTTGCTTATACTAGTGTTAGGGACATGTCTCGGCCACCGATTGTGACAAGTATTTGGGCTTCTTATTTAGCTTTGCTATTCTATTATTGAATTTTGCTAACCCTTGCTACAATACACTACCTCCGAGATCCAGACACTTCTGGTCAGTACAGGTTGATTCTCGCAATCGCAACCTTGCCGTTGTCAAACATCCCACCTCTCTGAGTCGTACCGCTTGCTTCAATTGGTAAGATTTTTGTAAGAGCAAGGTAAGACACTTGAGAGTGTGTTCTATCGACTAGTAGTTAATAGGGATCATACTTTTGTGCTGTTTGTTTCCTATTTTCTACTAACCATGGAGGTGAGGTGAATGATTTCGCTGATTGTGCTTCAAAAGAGGAGATCACTAAGCTGGATCAGAAGATTGAGGAAAATGTAGCTACCATGAATGCTATGTTAGAAGACCTCTAGGCTATAGTGGAGAGCATTACCACCCTCACTAACAGCATCGAGCAGTTGGTAGCAAATCGTCACCCAACACCACCACTTGTTGATGATGACGGAGGTAATAAAGAAGAGGAAGCCAACAATAGTGACGCACGTGCTGCATTTCGTGATGAGTGCCTACGACAACGGCTGCGATTCAACCGGCAAGGTATGGGAGGTAACCGCCACCAAGGGCGAGGTAATGATGATCCTTTTGCTAAAGTCAAATTTACCTTGTCTTCGTTTTCTAGAAAATATTACCCTAAGGCTTATTTAGATTGGGAGATGACAGTAGAGCAGAAATTTAATTCCCATCTAGTTCCTGAAATTCATAGGGTTAGGCAAGCAACTAGTGAGTCCAAGGACTTTGCTATTATTTGGTGGAGCGAACTAGTTAAATCTAGCCTAGAACCTTACACATGGGATAGACTAAAGCGAGCTATGCGGGGTATATTTATTCCTCTATCCTTCAAACGAGATTTGCGAAAAAAGTTGCAACGCTTAGACCAAGGTTGTAAGTCTGTAGAAGAATACTTTCAGAAACTACAAATAGGCATGTTGCGTTGTGAGATATAGGAGGATGAGGAGGATAAGATGGCTCGGTTCTATGGGGGATTGAGATGTGAAATTCAGAACATAATTGCCTATAAAGAATACAATTCTATTAATCAGTTGTTCCATCTAGCTATGTTAGCTGAACAGGAATTGCAGGGAAGGCAACCAATGAAAAGAAACAATTGGGGCATTACGTCTACATCGAGGCCTCCCTTTGGGCCCAGAAAAAGTACCCCCACCACTGTCCGGACTTCTACACCCTCCACCTGTGGAGGCCATGGGCCCGGGTACCTCATCACAAGCATATGGGCCACTCGGATAGAGGATGGGCCTAGCCTTGTAATTAGAGATATGATAGAGCTCGGTAGACTTTGCCTTATACGATAAGGAATATACAATCTTAGTCGGGCAGGTTATATCTCTAAGAGGAGATCCTTTGGCCATAGTCTGGCTGGGACTCCTACTTTGTATCCTTGTCCCCCAGTATATAAGGGGAGGCAGGACGCCCCCTGAGGGCAAGACATACAAGTTCATCAGAACCACCACATATATCCTCAAAGAAATACACCACAACTGGACGTACGGTATTACCTTACATCGAGGGCCTGAACCAGTATAAACTCCCCGTGTTCCTATGTAATCCACCGAGTTTTGATCTGACAAGTAGCCTTATAATCATATTGCCGATGTAAAACATCGACAGTTGGTGCGCCAGGTAGGGGCTTCGGCGAGATCAACGTCAAGCTCGATGGATTCGACATCTGGAATCGAGGGTAGCGGATTCTCCCTCGGAGACATGATCACATTTGGAAGCCTCGACTTTGTTGCCGACCAGCTTGGCAACCTCACCTTGGCTGAGTTAGATCGGATCCGATCGGCTGAGGAACCGGCCGACCCCGCGCCAGTCAGCCCGCACGACGCAGCAGTAACCCTCGTTGATTTGCTGCGGCAATCTTCTACTTCACCGGGTCTCGGGACAACTCTCTCTTTCGGCGTTCGGCTTGGACTTGGCCTTGAGCCGGCCTGGGTCAGACTAGGAAGGGGAGAGATCATCAATCTCCCATGTAGGCTCGACGACGCCGCGGACATCTACAATCTACATTCTACGCGGCAGACCCAATCCTCTATGGTTCAGTTTGGAGATGGCTCAGAGCCGTTCCAGATTGGATCTAGGGAGGTCGGAGTTGTCCTTACCCCTATGAACTACTCGGATTATGACTCCAAGTCAGACAATAGTTCGAACACCAGTTCAGACACCAGTTTGGCGAGCTTCCCTCTACCCCGAGAAATTTTCATGGCTTCAACCCCTCCCCCGGAGGTGCGCCGAGTACAACAGGAGCAAGAAGAGGAGGCCCGCCGACTACGGCAACAGGAAGAGGCCGAATGCGAGGCTCGCAACGACGAGTTACGCAGGGCTGGGTGAACCGCTCAGCAACAAATCCTCCAGACCAGAGTCGGCGACCATGACGTCTTCGTCACGCCACAACAGAACGTCGTGGCCGCTGCAACCCTGCTGGACACACTCTAGCTCGGGCCTGATCATCAGGCCACCCCGACTATAGTGAAGATCAAGGTGATGATTACAGCTGCTGCATGTCAGCAGCACCAATAGTCGGGCGACACACTCGTACCAACCAACCGGTCGAGTTCTCCAGCGGCAGTCTCGTCTGCATCAGCACGACGTCGGGCGGCTGGCTCAAGTCAGCCGCACGCGGAGTCGCGACAAACATCCCTCGGCAACACAAACAACAACAATCAGCGGCATCCCCAGAACGATCGTCGGTTCAACCAAGACCTCTGAGTCTGTCTGCAACGTGATCTCCGCTAAGATATCAACGCTCGGCGCTGCCAACGCGAAGACGACGAGCGCCGCTGACTGGAGGACGAGTACGAGTACGAGCGTTTCGGTCTCCACCACGAGTGTTTTAACCGCCACGGTCGGAGCCAGAGCCCTCATGAAGATGAAGGCGTACCAGCCTTCACCTAGGAGCTACAAGACGTCGACTGGTCGTCAGGCTTGAAGCCTATGGGAATCGAAAAATACGATGGCAAGACTAACCCCGAGTTCTGGCTCATCGTATATACTCTGGCAATCCGAGCTGCCGGAGGTGACCACAAAGCCATGGCTAACTACCTCCTGGTCGCCCTAGCCGACTCAGCGAGGACATGGCTAATAGGGCTCCCGAGGCGATCAATCGGCTCCTGGGGAGAACTCCAGGAATGCTTTATAGCCAACTTCCAGGGGACTTACGAGCGGCCATCTTCCGAGCATGATCTCTATCAGCTGCACCAGAGAAAGAACGAGTCTCTCTGTGAGTTCATTAAAAGTTTCTCCGAGAAGCGCAACTCGATCCCAATGATCAAGGACGAGGTCATCATCGCCGTCTTCCGTAAGGGAGTTAAGGACGCCCCGTTCATCGCGAAGTTCACTCGGAAGCCACCAACCTTTGTCCGGGCTCTCTTCGATATGGCGAATAAATATGCCGACTCGGCTAAGGCGGTCGCCGAGGCCCTTGATGAGAAGAAAGAGCCTCGGCAAAAGGACCAGAAGGCTAAAGCCGACAACGAGCCGTCACAGAACAAATCCGATAGCCGCAGGCGGAAGTTAGAAAACGTGGTGGCCAATGTGGAGCGGACTCGGTCGTGACCCCTAGGGAACAACGAGTACCAGAAGGTGATGAACGGGCCTTGCCCCTTTCACCCCAAGGGCAAGCACGCGACCAAGGGCTGTTTCATGCTCAAGAAGTTTGCTTCCGAGCAGGCTTTATCATCTGGCGCTGACAAGGACAAGGACAAGCCAGATTCGGGCCCGGCCGACGATTATCAAGATCCCTAGGCCGAGCTCAACCACATCTTCAGAGGGCCGTCTGCGTATGAGTCCAAGAGAAAGCAGAAGCTAACAGCACGCGACGTCAACGCGGTCTCTACAGCAGACGCCCCCTAGTATTTGTGCTGGTCAGAAATGTCCATCATATTCAACCGCGCAGATCACCCAGATCGGGTTTCACACCCAGGATGCTATCCACTCGTCCTGGACTCGGTCATCAAAAATATCAAGTTGAAGAAGGTTCTCATAGACGGAGGCAGCGCACTCAATATTCTCTTCGCCAAGACCCTGGATGAGATGAAAATCCCTCGTTCAGAACTGCGGCCGAGTACGGCGCCCTTCCACGGGATAATTCCCGGCCTGTCTTCAACACCCCTCGGGCAAATAACTTTGCTGGTCACCTTCGGCACGCAGGATAACTTTCGCACAGAAAATATCTGCTTCGAGGTCGCCGACTTCGAGACTACGTACCACGCGATACTCGGACGACCGGTTCTTGCCAAATTCATTGCGATACCGCACTATACCTACATGGTGCCCAAGATGCCTGGGCCAGCCGGAGTTCTCTCCCTTCGCAGCGACATCAATCAAGCCTTCCCCTGCGACAAAGAGAGCTGCGAGTTGGCTCAGTCTCAAGAAGCGGCAGTTGGACGCGACAGCATTCGGCAAGCTGCCACAACAGAAGCCGAGGACAACCAAGTTCCGGCGAAAAAAGCAGCAAAGTCGGGAATTTCAGTGGACTCTGACACGAAGAAGATCCCCTGGACCCTTCCGACCCCTCCAAGACTGCTCTAGTCGGGACCGGACTCAACCCCAAATAGGAATACGCGCTCGTCACCTTCCTCCAGGCAAACAAGGACATCTTCGCCTGGAAACCTTCCGATATGCCTGGGGTACCATGGGAGGTGATCGAACATGCCCTCAATGTCAAGACAGGCACCAAGCCAGTCAAGCAACGGCTACGACGCTTTGCATAGGACCATAAAGATGCTATTCGGGAGGAGATAACCAAGCTCCTCGCAGCCGAGTTCATCAAAGAGGTCTACTACCCGGATTGGCAGGCAAACCCAGTCCTGGTCCAGAAGAAGAATGGTAAATGGCGCATGTGTGTCGACTACACCGACTTGAACAAGGCATGCCCCAAAGATCCATTTGGTCTACCTAGGATAGATCAGGTGGTGGATTTAACTGCGGGGTGCGAACTTCTCAGCTTTCTCGACTGTTATTCGGGATACCACCAAATCAGCCTGAAGGAGGAGGACTGCTTAAAGACGTCTTTCATCACGTTGTTTGGAGCATACTGCTACATCACCATGCCGTTCGGTTTGAAAAATGCTGGAGCAACGTATCAACGAACAATTCAGCGGTGTTTACACACTCAGATTGGGCGCAATGTGGAGGCATATGTCGACGACGTGGTAATCAAGACAAAGTCCAAAGAAGACCTCATCACTGACTTGGAAAAAACCTGGTCACATACAGAAAATCCAATGGCCAGTCTATTTCGTCAGCGAGGTCCTAGCCGACTCAAAGATGAGATATCCGCAGGTCCAGAAGCTGCTCTATGGCCTACTCATCATTGTCCGAAAGCTGGTGCACTATTTCCAGTCGCATCAAGTCATGTTGATCACATCGTATCCACTCGGGGACGTCCTACACAACTGTGAGGCCACCGGCCGAATCGCTAAATGCGCGCTCGAGTTGATGGTGTCGATGTTTTACACCGGCAATATGATTATGGGGCTACTCAGTGGATGGAAACTCGATGGATTGCAAAGGAACACAGGGAGGTTTATATTGGTTCAGGCCCTCGATGTGAGGTAATACCCTACGTCCAGTTGTGGTGGTATTCCTTTGAAGATTTGTGTTGATCTATGATCTTCTACCCCCAGGGGGTGCCCTGCCTCCCCTTATATACTGGGGGACAGGGGTACAAGGTAGGAGTCCCAGCTGGATACGGTCAAGGGATCTCCTCTTAGAGATACAGTTTACCCGACTAGGACTGTATATTCCTTATCGTACAAGGCAAAATCTGCCAGGTGCTACTATATCTTTAATTACAAGTCTCGGCCCATCCTCTATCCGAGTGGCCCATATGCTTGTGAGGAGGTACCCGGGGCCCATGGCTTCCACAGTAGCCCCTGAGACCTTCATAGTGGAGTCATAGCTGATGCCGAGTGCTCATCCTCCACAGTGAAGACTGCCCGAATGCATTGCTTCCGAGTACCCTTTGTCCGAGTGCGTCTTCTTCCCGAGTCCTGCTTCATGTCAGCTGGCAGCAAGGCTATGAAGGGCTTCATGTAGATGTATGAATAGTGTGCACCGAATAGGCGCACCTATTAGGTGTAGCCCCTGACTTTGTGCTTAATTGTGAAGACAATTAAACATAAAGTCAAAGATCTTTAACCTGGAAGTCTTTCCCGAGTAGTATACTACCGGTATATGAGACCCTTCGGTATCATGTCAACCGGAATATGATTTATAGTCTTGCCGAGTAGCATGCCGCTTGTATATGGGACTCTTCAGCTTCATGTCAGCTGGAAAAGAATGTTTATAGTCTTTCCCGAGTGGCGTCCCACTCGGAAGTTAGACTTCTCAGCGTCATGTCAACTAGAAAGAATATTTATAGTCTCTCCCGAGTAGTGCACTACTCGGAAGTTAGACTCTTCAGCGTCATGTTGGCTGGAATAATGTTGCTCATGGCAACTGTTGGCCAAGCATGTAGGCCGAATACCACTTTATGAAATTAAATCCATTGCGTGGTCAGGTGTACTCGAGAAAGATACTTGCATCCCCAATTTTGATGAAGACCAGCTTGTGATCCTTATAAGGATATATCCTCGATACCTGGTGGATAAGACAGATATCCAAACACATGTGTTCAGCAATTAGGCCTTCATGAAGCATATCTGTTTACCTCATCGGTTCCTATTGGTAGCACCAGCACTGCGATTTTATCACAGCCAGCGAGTAGCCCATATTGAGCATGCTACTATAGAAACTCATGTCTTGGTGGTCTACTACCAAATAAGCCGGCCTAAACTGACCTACCCAGCGTAGCTCTATAAAATTGGCATCCCTCGCATGTCAGGATAAGTATTTTAGCATCGATAACCGCAATCAGCCAAAGGAATCCTTGTCTGTAAGCCTTTCCGACTTATGTTCTGGATGCAGCCTGGTTGCCGCAAATGCCTGAGTAGGTATATTACAGAATCTGCTTGCCCTCCCCAGGTGTGACGCAGTGCATGAGAACTCCAGACACGCTTTGACGACGTAGATCTTCTCTGACTTTGGTAAAGCCGAATAAGGTACCCGAACCTTGCATTAGCATAGGATTCGGCTGGCGACCCTCATAGGGCGTACCTTATCCAATAGAGTTATGACCAGATAAGGTACCCGAACCTCGCATTAGCATAGGATTCGGCTAGCGACCCTCATGGGGCGTACCCTATCCAACCGAGTAGCACACGAGCCCCGACTGGCGCCGGAGGTCGGTTATTCGCCGAATAAGGTACCCGAACCTCGCATTAGCATAGGATTCCGCTGGCGACCCTCATGGGGGCGTACCTCACCCAGCAGAGTTGTGACCGAATAAGGTACCTGAACCTAGCATTAGCGTAGGATTCAGCTGGCGACCCTCATGGGGTGTACCTCACCCAGCCAAGTGGTATACAACCCTCGACTAGCGCTGGAGGTCGGTTGTTAGCTCACATGGAGCGTAGCCAGCGAAGATGACGTCCCGATTGGTGCAAGTACTCGGTCAGTAGCCGTCATGGAGCATTCCGAGCGTATCTTGGCAGACTAATCTAGCCCCCGAGCATAGGAGATAGGCTCGCAGCCTTGAGTTCCTATCACGCGTATTCGGAGCTGGCCCTGCACTATAAAGATATCGGATGAGTAGCATCTGATGATGAAAACAATCATCCGAATAAAATATATTTTACAATATATGTAAATACATGTTCTTCCTCTTATTGATATTAATTTCCCCGAGTAGTTTACCCCTTACGTTTAAGCACTCTGCCCAACTAGTCATAGCCACCTAGCGTCGGGAGTTGGCTCATGGCTCTTTCCCAGACATGCGTTTTGGGTGACTTGAGTTCGTCTTTCATGGAGCAAAGTTTCACGGATCAGGATTACTCGAGTACTTTTGCAATTATTTAAGAGCAAAAATAGAAAAAAGTACAGCTTGTACACCTATTAGGTGTAAGCAGCTGCGGCACTGGCGAGGCCAAGTGAGGAAATATTTTTCAGAAAGCGACTTAGCTGTTCAATATTTGGGAGTGGGGATGCCATCCTTACGTTTGAGCTTGTGAGCCCCCAAGCATGTCACTTGTTGTTCTGATAATCTTCAGTTGTTGATGGTCGAAGATGGTTGTGACCGACTGCCGCAATGAAGCCGTCTGACTTGCGTTTGCGATTCCCGGCTTTAGTTGGGACCACGTCGTCGGTGCCTTCCCACTTCTTCTGTCAGGGTGCCTTCTTGTCATCTAGGGCCTGAGCAACAGCATCGGCTGAGTTGGCGTACTTGTTCGCCATGTCGAATAGAGCCTTGACAGAGTTGGGAGGCTTCCGAGTGAATTTAGCGATGAACGAGGTGTCTTTGACTCCTTTTCGAAAGGGGATAGAATTCTTCTTCTCAGAGAACCTCTTGATGAAGTCACGAAGAGACTCATTCTTCCTTTGATGCAACTGATATAGGTCCTCCTCGAAAGATTGCCTCTCGTATGTTCCCTGGAAGTTGGCGATGAAGCGTTCCTGGAGTTCTCCCCAGGAGCCGATTGATTGCTTGGGAAGTCTCGTTAGCCATGTCCTTGCCGAGTCGGCTAGAGCGACTAGGAGGTAGTTAGCCATGGCTTTGTGATCTCCTCCGGCTGCTCGGATCACCAGAGTATAGACTGCGAGCCAAGACTTGGGGTTGATCTTGCCATCGTATTTTTCGATTCCTATAGGATTGAAACCCGACGGCCAGTCGACTTGTTGTAGCTCCTGGGTAAAGGCCTATATGCCTTCATCATCATGAGGGCTCCGACTCCGAAAATGACGGTGAAACCGCTCGTGGTGGAGGCCGAAGCGCTTGTTCTCGTCTTCTAGTCGGCGTTGCTCGTCTCCCTCTCGTTCGCGGTGCTGAGCGTTGATGTCCTGCCGAAGGTCACGCCGTAGTTGGCCTCGGAGATCCTAATTGTCCCGACGGTCGCTTCGACGCCGACGGTCATTGTTGGGGTTGCCGAGTGACGTTTGGCGTGACTCCGTGTGTAGCCGACTAGAGCCGGCCGCTCAGTGTCACTTTGAGGCGGATGAGATTGCAGCTGGGGAAGCCGACCGACTGGTCGGTATGAGGGTATCGCCCGACTATAGGCGCTGCTGGCATGCAGCAGCAGTGATCATGGCTTTTATCCTTGCTATCGTCAGGGTGGCCGGATGATCAGGCCCAAACTGGAGCGTGTCCAGTAGAGTTACAGCGGCTACGACATTCTGTTGAGGTGTAACAAAGACGTCGTGGTCCCCGATTCGTGTTTGGAGGATATCTTGTTGAGCAGTCCACCCAGCCTCGCGTGGGTCATCATTGCGGGCGTGCAGGCGTCTTGCTTCTTCCTCCTGTTGTTCTCGTAGTCAGCGGGCCTCCTCCTCTTGCTACTCGTGTAGTCGGTGTGATTCCTGAGTAGGAGTAGAGCGTTTGGATGCCATGAAGATTTCTCGTGGCGGAGAGAAGATTGCCGAGCTGCTGTCCGACTTAGAGTCGGAGTTCGACTGAGAGTCAGAATCTGACTGAGAGTTGAAGTCGGAATAATTGATGGGGGTGATTATAACTCCGACCTCCCTAGATCCGATCTCGAGCGGCTCTGGGCCGTATCCGAGTCGAACTCTAGAGGATCGGGTTTGCCGCGTTGGATGTTGTTCGAAGATATCTGCGGCGTTGCTGAGTCCGAACGGGAGATTGACGATCTCCTCCTTCCTTAGCCCGATCTCGGCCGGCTCAAGACAGAGTCCGAGTCGAACACTGAAAGGAAGAGTTGTCCCAAGACCCGGGCAAGTGGAAGATTGCCGCAGCAAGTCGATGATGGTCGCTGCAGCATCGTGTGGACCGACTGGCACGGAGTCGACTGATTCCTCGGCCGGTTGGATCAGGTCTGTGTCGGTCAAGGTGAGATTGCCGAACATGTCGGCGATGAAGTCGAGGCTTTCGAATGAGATTGTATCTCCGGGGAGAATTTGCCGCCGTCGACTTCGGTTGCTAGATCCATCGAGCTTGTAGATGTAGATCTCGCCGAAGCCCCTACCTAGCGCGCCAGCTGTCGATGTTTTACACCGGCAATATGATTATGGGGCAACTCGGCAGATGGAAACTCGATGGATTGCAAAGGAACACAGGGAGGTTTATACTGGTTCAGGCCCTCGATGTAAGGTAATACCCTACGTCCAGTTGTGGTGGTATTCCTTTGAGGATTTGTGTTGATCTATGATCTTCTAGCCCCAGGGGGCGCCCTGCCTCCCCTTATATACTGGGGGACAGGGGTACAAGGTAGGAGTCCTAGTCGGATACGGCCAAGGGATCTCCTCTTAGAGATATATTTTACCCGACTAGGACTGTATATTCCTTATCGTACAAGGCAAAATCTACCGGGTGCTACTATATCTCTAATTACAAGTCTCGGCCCATCCTCTATCCGAGTGGCCCATATGCTTGTGATGAGATACCCGGGGCCCATGGTTTCCACAGATGGCGTTCGACATCACCTTTCAGCCACGGACAGCAATCAAATCACAAGCTCTAGCCAACTTTATGGCTGAGTGGACAGAAGTTGAGACGCCTACAACAATAGAAAAGCTAGAGTACTGGACAATGTACTTCGATGGTTCTCTAAGGATCGGTGGTGCCGGGGCCGGCATCATACTGACGTCACCCACCGGTAAAAAACTCAAGTACGTTCTCCAAATTCACTTTCTGGCTTCCCACAATGTCACCGAGTACGAGGCACTCATCCACGGGCTCCGTATTACTATATCACTCGGCATCCGTCGACTGGTTGTGCGTGGAGTTTCCCAACTCATGGTCAACCAAGTCATGAAAGACTAGATATGTCTCGACAATACCATGGTGGCATACTGTCAGGAGGTCTGATAGCTGGAAAACAAGTTCAACAGGCTGGAGATAACCCATGTCCTACGACAATACAATGATGCTGTAGACGAACTGGCTAACATGGGATCCAAGAGAGAAGTGGTCCCGACTGGGATCTTTGTCGAGCAACTAATGGAGCTGTCAATCAAGAAGAAACCAGTGCCAGAGCAGTCGGGGGCTAAACCTACCCTGGCAACAGACGAAATACTGATCATATCTCAAGATTGGTGGACTCCTGTTCTCAAATTCCTCCTGGAAGATGAACTCCCAGAAGATCGCATCCAAGCCGAACAAATCAAACGTCGAAGCAAATGTTTTCTAGTCATCGGAGAAGACCTGTACCGAAGAAGTGCATCCAGTGACCTCATGCGCTACGTCACACCCGAGGAGGGCAAGCAGATTCTGTAATCGATCCACTTGGGCATCTATGGCAACCACGCCGCATCCAGGACGTTAGTCGAAAAGGCTTACAGGTAGGGATTTTTTGGCCAATAGTAGTAATAGACGCCAAAGACATTGTTCGCACATGCGAGAGTTGTCAGTTCTATGCAAGACAAACAAATCTCCCAGCCCAAGAACTTCAAACCATCCCAATCTCTTGGCCCTTTGCAATATGGGGGCTTGACATAGTCGGGCCTTTCAAGAAAGCGCTAGGAGGGTTCACACATTTGTTCGTCGTAGTGGATAAATTCATGAAGTGGATTGAGGCAAAACCGGTTGCTACCATAGCAGCGGCACGAGCAAAGGACTTCATCATAAATATATTATACTGATTCAGGGTCCCTAACCGCATCATCATGGACAACGGTACTCAGTTTACGGGCGGCGTATTTCAAGATTTCTGTGACGACTTCGGCATCAAGATCTGTTATGCATCTTTGGCACACCCACGGAGCAATGGGCAGGTTGAGCGTGCCAATGGCATGGTCTTACAAGGTATCAAGGCCAGGATATTCGACCGACTACAACCATATGCAGGGCGGTGGGTACAAGAACTCCCATTGTTCTTTGGTCTCTAAGAACCACGGTTAGTCGGGCAACAGGGCAATCCCCTTTCTTTCTGGTCTATGGTGCTGAGGTTGTGTTACCAATTGAGTTAGAGTTTGGCTCTCCGCGAGTTCGGGATTACTCAGAAGACAAATCGAACAATACCCGATTGGTCGAACTAGATCAGTTGGAAGAAGTGAGGGACATCGCAATAATCCAGTTGGCAAGGTATCTTCAAGGCCTGCGTCGTTATCACAATCGCAATGTTCGTGGCCACACCTTTTTGGTTGGGGATCTCGTCTTGAGAAAAATACAAACCACCAAGGACAGGCATAAACTATCCCCAATATGGGAAGGGCCTGTCGATGTTTTACACTGGCAATATAACTATAGGGCTACTCGACAAGGGGAAACTCGGTGGATTGCAGGGAAAACTCAGTGGATTGCAGAGGAACACAGAGATTTTATACTGGTTCAGGCCCTCGTCGTGAGGTAATACCCTACGTCCAGTTGTGGTATTATTCCTTTGAGGAGTTGTGTCGATCAATGATTTCGTGATCTCGTGTCCCTTGAGGGGCACCCTACCTCCCCTTATATACTAGGGGACATGGGTACATGATAAGGATCCCAGCCGGGTATGGCCAAGGGATTTCCTTCTTAGAGATAGAAACTTATCCGACTAAGACTGTGTTTTCCTTATTGTACAAGGCCAAATCTGCCGGGTGCTATCTTATCTCTAATTACAAGACTCGGCCCATCCTCTATCCGAGTGGCCCATATGCTTGTGGTGAGGTACCTAGGGCCCATGGCCTCCACAGTAACCCCTGGGACCTTCATAGTTGAGTCACAGCTAATGCCAAGTGCTCATCCTCCATGGTGAAGACTTCCCGAGTGCGATGCTCCTGAGTACTCTTTGTCCGAGTGAGTCTTCTTCCCGAGTCCTGCTTCATGTCAGCTGGCAGCGAGGCTATGAAGGGCTTCATGTAGATATATGAATAGTGTGCGCCAAATAGGCGCACCTATTAGGTGTAGCCCCCCGACTTTGTGCTTAATTGTGAAGACAATTAAAAATAAAGTCAAAAATCTTTAACCTGATAGTCTTTCCTGAGTAGTATACTACTGGTATATGAGACTTCGGTATCATGTCATCCGGAATTTAATTTATAGTCTTGCCGAGTAGCATGCCACTCGTATATAGGACTCTTCGACTTCATATCAGTTGGAATGTATGTTTACAGTCTTGCCGAGTAGGATGCTACTCGTATATGGGACTCTTCAGCTTCATGTCAGCTGGAAAGGGGGTTTATAGTCTTTCCCGAGTGGCGTCCCACTCAGAAGTTAGACTCCTCCGCATTAGTAGACGATCCGAGCAAGCGCCGCCAAGCACACAGGTGCCCGAGTCGGCCACGCCACCAACAAGGCCGCCTCCAGTCGTCGCGCCACCGCCGACTACTTCGCTGACCAGGCCGACAACTGGGCGTAGCGCTCCGCCTGGACCCGGATCGCCCGGCGGGAAACTCAAGTTCTCCAAGAGGTAAGCTGCTCCGGATCTTCCGAGATTCTCGTCTGTTGCAATAATATTTTGATGTCTGTTTTGCCATGCAGGAAACGTGTCGATATCGATCTCAAGGAGACCGCTCCGACTGCTTCCCTTGAAGAGCCTGCCCCAGCCGAGCCAGTGCCTGCAAGCACACCCGTTGAGCCGGTGGCCAGCCTAGTCATGGAGACTGAGGTGGTCCCGACTGCGGGGCCACTGGTGCCGCCCGACCAAGGGGCGGTTACTGAGGTTGCTGCCCCAGACCTTGAGTCGACGCCGCTGCCGAGGCCATTGCCGGAGCCACTGAGTCAACCCCCAAGGCCACAGGGGATGCCGGCGTGGGGGCCAGGACCCCGTCGCCGTCATGGTCGTCGTTGTCGTTGTTGTCGTCACCGCCGGAGATCCCGAACCTTCCTCGGATTGAAGCTCCTCCGCGTAAGCTCCCCCGGACGTTCACCTGGACGGCGCCTGATGGGACCGCGAGGAGGTTCAAGCTCAATGAGGTCGCGGCGAGAAGGGAACACGAAAGCTTGCTCCGCGCCGCCATTGCCGGGTCCGAAGGGGTTCAGGTATGATTCTTGTGATGGAGTCTTGGTGGTCTTCCTGTTCTGACGTCTGACTCCGTTCTTGACTTGTTCTCTCCCTGAGCAGAAGCTTGTTAATCGTAACGAGGAGATGACTGGGATCCTGGTCGAAATGGCCCCTCATCTCGTGGAATTAGAGCAGCTCCGGGCATTGAAGGCCGAGATGGAGGAGCGCCACACGGGGAGGGAAGCCTGGCTGAAGGATGCCGCCACCCAGCTCAGGGATGAAACTTGGGCCCAAGCCGGGAAGATTAGAGGTAAATCCCCCGAATGCATCTTCCCGACTGAACCATTGATGTATTTCTCCAGCTGCGTTGTTCCCGACTGCCCAGTTGTGTCATGGCTGCAAGGTTGAGTTCTTGACTAATTTGTTGTGCAGCCCTCGAAGCCGAGTTAAAGACCCGAATAGAGAGGGAAGCCCAGCTGGAGGAGGCCGAGGAAGCCAAGGCCGAGCTTGAGAAGGACAAGGCCAACCTGACAAAGGCCAACGCCGAGCTCGAGCGGGAAAAGGCCTAGTTAAAAGAGGCCACCATCAAGCTCGGTGAAGAAAAAGCTAGACTGGAGAAGACCGTAGTCGAGTGGGAGGCCGATTACGCGAGTAAGTCTTCATCTCGACAATGATCTTAACCAATCCTTTAATCATTCCATCTGCAGCCATGCCTAACAAGTTCACTTGTCAGTGGACCCGGGCAGACCTCAGAGCCAATGCCCAGGCCCAATATCGGTTTTATGCAGAGGAGATAAGGGTTATCAGGGAATCACAGGAGGCCCTCGTCGGGTCCGTGAAAGGGTTCCTTGATCTGATGGATCCCCGCCCTGTGGGAACCAGCTATAGCCGAATCCCCCAAGTGGAGGCGCGTCTTGAGGATGCACCGAGTACCCTGAAGAGGTACTCGGATGAGCATGTCATTGCCGGTGTGGCCCAGACCCTGGTGATGACCATATCAATCTACCCGAGGGCAGACATTGAAGCCATCGGGGAGGGGTTTACCGAGGAGACGATGCCCGAGGAGGCGTTGGAGCTGATAGCCCGGGCGAGGCCGACTGCTGAGATAATCACCCGAGACCTGGGTCTGTAAGAGCAACATATCATGTAGTCGGTATGTATAGTCTTTTGTGGAAAACATGTGTAAATATATGTGCAATGCCACCAAGCTTTGAATTATTACTCAGTTGTCATTAGCTTTACTTGACTATGTAGACTACGCCAAGTTAGTCTGTCAGAACTTAATAAAATCGCTCAATGTAAGAAACTGTACTCGGGCAAACGTGAGTCATAGTAAGGCTTCATAACTGGAGTAGGACAAGCTCGTATGTTATTGACAAAGCACATATATACCTGCAGCCCCCGACTCACTACTTGGTTGATACAAGCGGCGTAGTGAGTCAGAGAAACTGTACACATGAGAAATTATAAAGCTCAGGTATAGAAAGGACGTAGCTGTTCTATGTTCCATGAGTTGCCGATAAGGGCACCATCTTCGGTCTTCAGTCGGTAGGTGCTTGGCCGCGTGACCTTAGCTATAATGAACGGCCCTTCCCAGATTGGGGATAATTTGTGCTTGTCTTTGGTGGTTTGTATTTTCCTCAAGACGAGATCCCCGACCAAAAAGGCACGGCCACGGACATTGCGATTGTGGTAGCGACGCAGGCCTTGAAGATACCTTGCCGACTGGATTGTTACAATGTCCCTTGCTTCTTCCAACTGATCCAGCTCGACCAATCAAGTATTGTTTGAGACGTCTTCTGAGTAGGCCCGGACTCGCGGAGAGCCGAACTGTAACTCTATCGGTAGCATAGCCTCAGCACCATAGACCAGAAAGAAAGGAGATTGCCCTGTTGCCCAACTAACCGTGGTTCTGAGAGACCAGAGAACAGATGAGAGTTCTTGTACCCACCGGCCCGCGTATGGTTGTAGTCGGTCAAATATCCTAGCCTTGATGCCTTGTAAGACCATATCATTGGCTCGTTCGACCTGCCCGTTGCTCCGCGGGTGTGCCACAGATGCATAGCAGATCTTGATGCTGAAATCTTCACAGAAGTCTTGGAATACACCGCCCGTGAACTGAGTACCGTTGTCGGTGACGATGTGGTTAGGAACCCCGAATCGGTATAGTATACTCATGATGAAGTCCTTTGCTCGTGCCGCTGTTATAGTTGCAATGGGTTTGGCCTCAATCCACTTGGTGAACTTGTCAACTGCGACGAATAGATGTGTGAACCCTCCTGGCACTTTCTTGAAGGGCCCGACCATGTGGAGCCCCCAAACTGCGAATGGCCAAGAAATAGGGATAGTTTGGAGTTCCTGGGCTGGGAGATTGGTTTGTCGTGCGTAGAACTGCACAATGGATTGTTCTTACGTTCCCAGGTCCCTAGTGATCATCTCAGCAGTCGGCCTTGCCTGGGTTATCAACTCCAATGCCTCCTCAGGTGTTCTCTCTTCGGCAAACCCTTCACAGCTGGCCTCAAGATCTGCCCTGGGGTAGATCGACTTGGTCATCGCGAGGGTCTAGGCCACTCCGACAACAACGCACTCATCCGAGTACCTCTTCAGGATACTCGGTGCTTTGTTAAGGCGCGCCTGCACCTAGGAGACCGTGTTGGAGCTAGTTCCCACATAATGAGGATCCATCACGTCAAGGAGCTCTTTCACGGACTTGGCAAGAATCTCCCATGACTCCTTGACGACCTTGATCTCCTCTGCAAAGGCACTAAACTGGGTTGGGGCGTTGGCTCTTGCAGCTGCTTAGATTCATGGGCAAGTAAACTTGTCAGCCAAAACAGCAGTCGGAGTTATCAAAGGATTTGACAAGGTCTTTGTCAGAGTGAGGACTTACTTTCATAGTCAGCCTCCACCTTGGCTCTGGCCTTCTCCAGTTCGGTCTTTTCCTTCTCGAGTTTGACCTTAGCCCATCCAGCTCGGCCTTGTCTTTCTCGAGTTCGGCTTTGGCCTTCTCGGCCTCCTTCAGCTTGGATTCCCGCTCTGTTCGGGTTTTCACCTCAGCTTCAAGGGCTGCACATCAGAATGGTCAAGAACCCAAGATTACAGTCAGGACACAACTGGGCAGTCGGGAAACAACAAAGTTGGAGAAATATGCATGGGATTTAGTCGGGAAGACAAATATGGGAGACTTACTTCCAATCTTCTTGGTTAGAGCCCAGTTCTCATCCCTGAGCTGGTCAACAGCTCCCCTCAGCCAAGTCTCCCTCTCCTGGCTTGACCGCTCCAACTCAGCCTTCGAGGTCTGGAGCTGGCCTAATCGCTGGAGTTGGGGGGCAAGTTGGGTCAGGACCTCGTTCATCCTCTCTGAGAGGTCTACAATTTTCTGCTCGGGGAAAAACAGAGCAAAGCAGAGTCAGTCAGCGGAATACCAGAAATAAAGGAAATCATCGGGGACTCAACATTGCAAAACTCACTACATACCTGGACCCCTCGGGACGTGGCAATTGCGGCACAAAGAAGCACTTCGCGCTCCCTCTCCGCCACCACTTCTTCATGCTCATAGCTCTTCGCAGTCCCCTCGGGAGCAACCCAGTGGAAGGTTCTCGAGAACTTGCGGGGAGGAGCTTTGAGCCTAGGGAGGTCTGCTTCTTCTGAAGATGACGATGACACGGACGGCGACAAGGTCCTGGCTCCTGACTCAGCGGCTGCTGGGGCCTCAAGGATCTGCTTAGGGGCGGGAGCAATGGCTTCACTATCTGCCC
This sequence comes from Oryza meyeriana var. granulata, assembly GCA_003991445.1. Lineage (NCBI taxonomy): Eukaryota > Viridiplantae > Streptophyta > Magnoliopsida > Poales > Poaceae > Oryza > Oryza meyeriana. The sequence goes on along the minus strand of RYFJ01001440.1, from coordinate 34,360 downwards.
CCCTGGTCAACCGGCGTTAGCAGACCTGCAGTCGAGACAGCCTCAGTCTCAGCGACTGGGGCGGTCACTAGCACGACAGATGTGCTTGCTGGCGCTGGCTTGGCTAGGGCTGGCTCTACAACAGGAGCAGCTGGTGTGGTCTCCTTGAGATCAATATTGGCCCGTTTCCTGTGCGATGAGCTAAACATCAAGACACTACTATGCTGAACAAGATTTTCAGAAGATCTAAAGTTGTTTACCTCTTGGATTTTTTGAACTTCCACTCGGGGGTTCCAGTCGTCGGCAGTGGAGGGCTGCTAGCTGTCAGGCTCGATGGCACGACAGTCGGCGGTGGCATCTTCCTCTTAGCCGGCCTGGTTTCTGGAGCAGCCAACTAGGGCGCTGGGACGATCAGTGGCGCTGTTCTTGGGCTCGATGTTGCTGAGCCTGGTGCTGTTGGTCTCAGCCTTGGACTTGGTGGCCTGGGGGCTGTGCCGGCGGCGGCTTTAATCTTCAGGCTCCTAGCTGTAGCACTCGGCCTGCTAATTTTCTTCTTGCCCTGGTCCACAATAGGCTCTTCCCTACTCTCTTGGAGTCGGGCTGGGCAGCAGAGGGACTTAATGGCCTTTTCTTTGACTTCACGGCCGACAAACTTTGAGAGTCTTCATCAAACTCCTCACATGACTGCAAGCAGTTCAACAACATATATCACACACCACAGAAGCAATCAAGAATACAAGTATGCAAGCGTTCATCACAGATGGACAGCAAATATGCATCAACAAGTTTTACCTTTGGATGAGGCCTCTTCTTGCTGTAGGCCGCCACAGACCGCTCTAAGTCTTCAGTTTTGACCACCCTGCTGGCAAAGTAATCCAGCAGGATGTCGGTCACCTTGTGCTTATCGGTCAGGTCGGGATACTCCCGGCTGAGATCACCTCTGCCCTTGTAGTCCCAGCCGAAGTGACTCCTCAACTTCAGCGGCCTGATGCGGCGAGTCAAGAAGCGCCTGACCACCCATGGACCAGTCAATCCGGCGCTCTTCAATTGATCAATCTTGCTAACCAGCATGTAAACCTGCCCTATTTCCTCAAAGTTGGGCACAGAAGTCCAGTTGGGCGAGACCACCGGAGGTAGACCAGTAAATGGAGGCAGGGAGGTTTCAAGATCAGAACTATAAAACCACTCCCTATGCTAGCCTTTGAGAGAAGATTTTAGGGGCATGTGGATATAAATTTTCTTCATCTCGCTTCAAAGCTAGATGCCGGCCCCCCCAATCACTTGGATTTTGCTATTGGAGGACTGGGGCTTGATGTGGAACAAATATCTAAAAAGATTCAAATGGGGTTCCACACCCAGGAAACACTCGCAAAGATTCGCAAATATAGAAATTTGCAAGATGGAGTTGGGTTTCAGATTCACCAACTCCAGGTCGTAGAAGGCAAGAAGCTGGCGGAGAAAATCGGAAGATAGAAGAGAAAGACCCCGGTTGAAAAAGGAGGCGAAAACAACGGTCTCACTAGCCTGGGGCTCCGGAACCGATTCACCTTCAGCCGAACGCCAATGGACGACATCGCGGTTTTGCAGTCGCAGCAACCTCTCCAGGTGCTTTAGCTTGGACAGACCACAATCTGAAGTCGGCCAAACCTCATCCGACACCTCCGGAATATCTGAAGCCCTTAGCATGGTTAAGGGCGAGCAGATTTGGGGGAAATATTGTTGGAGGTTTGGAATGGACGCAGAGAAGCGGGATCACCCGAGTCTTGCGAGGGAAGAGCTAACAATGGCGAACCCAAGCGAGGTGAGGCGCAAAATTTCGGCGCGGGAGCTAGAAGACGAAGCGATTGGCGGAATGGAGAAGATGAGGGAATCTTTTCTCTCTCTCCCCGTCTTTATAGAGCCTGTACCGATAAGTGGGCTTGGGTCTACAAATTCGGTACTGGGCCACCAAGATATGAGTTTCTACAGTAGCACGCTCAATTTGGGCCGCTCACGGGCTATGTTAAAAACACAAGGCTGGTGCTACCAACAGAGACCGATTGAGTAATCAGATATGCTTCATGAAAGCCGACTACTAAACACAATTGTTCAAATATCAGTATTATTCACCAAGTATTGGGGATATATCCTTATAAGGATCACAAGCTGGTAGTTATTAAAAATAGGGATGCAGGTATCTCTCAAGTACACCTGACCACATAATGGATTAAATTTCATGAAGTGGTACTCGGCTTACATGCTTAGCCAACATTTGCCATGAGCAAATATTCTTCCAGCCGACATGATGCTAAGGAGTCTAACTTCCGAGTAGTGCACTACTCAGGAAAGACTATAAATATTTCTTCCAGCTGACATGAAGCTGAAGAGTCTAACTTCCGAGTGGGACGCTACTCGGGAAAGACTATAAACACCTTCTCCAGCCGACATGACACTGAAGAGTCTAATTTTCTAGTGACATACTACTTGGGAAAGACTATAAATTATTTCCGGTAGATATGATGCTGAACAGTCTCATATACTAGTAGTATACTACTCGGGAAAGACTATAAGGTTAAAGATCTTTGACTTTATGTTTAATTGTTACATAATTAAGCACAAAGTCGGGGGCTACACCTAATAGGTGCGCCTATTCGGCACACACTATTCATACTTATACATGAAGCCCTTCATAACCTCGCTACCAACTGACATGAAGCAGAACTCGGAAAGAAGAAGCACTCGGACAACGAGTACTCGGGAGCAATGCACTCGGGCAATCTTCACCGTGGAGGATGAGCACTCGGCATCAGCTATGACTCAACTATGAAGGTCTCAGGAGCTGCTGTGGAGGCCATGGGCCCCGGGTACCTCATCACAAGCATATGGGCCACTCGGATAGAGGATGGGCCTAGCCTTATAATTAGAGATATGATAAGGAATATACAGTCTTAGTCAGGCAGGTTATATCTCTAAGAGGAGATTCCTTGGCCGTAGTCCGGCTGGGACTCCTACTTTGTATCCTTGTCCCCCAGTATATAAGGGGAGGCAGGACGCCCCCTGAGGGCAAGACATACAAGTTCATCAGAACCACCACATACATCCTCAAAGGAATACACCACAACTGGACGTAGGGTATTACCTTACATCGAGGGCCTGAACCAATATAAACTCCCTGGGTTCCTTTGCAGTCCACCGAGTTTCGATCCGACGAGTAGCCCTATAATCATATTACCGATGTAAAACATCGACACCACCAATCGGGCATGATCAGAGGCATCGGCGCCAACATCCCGTGCTACCAAGGTGAGTAAATCTGTTCGTTCGCAGGCACCCGCAAAAAGTGCATCATCGGTTGCTTCCACGGGGCGAACAAGAGATATCCAATGCTTCAAGTGCAAAGGGATGGGGCATGTGCAACGTGATTGCCTGAACCAGAGTGTTCTCATTGCTATAGATGATGGTGGCTACACTAGTGCCAGTGATGTTGAAGAAGAATTAGTAAATGTCACTAGCCAAACAGGAGATGAAGACCACAGCGATGACGGTGTGGAGCAAATAGGTGCTGCTGATACAAGCAAGTACTTGAGCATTGTAGCACAACAGGTGCTAAGTTCTCAAATGGAGAAGGCGGAGCAAAATCAGCACTACAACTTGTTCCAATCCAGGTTTGTGGTCATTAATAAGGCATGCCATGTTGTCATTGATAGTGGGAGCTGTAATAATCTTGTTAATTTTGATTTGGTTAAGAAGCTTGGTTTGCCTACACAACCACATCCACGACCTTACTACATCCAATGGTTCAACTCTTGTGGTAAGTTAAAGGTAAGCAAAGTTGTGAGGGTGCAATTTTCCGTTGGAAATTACCATGATAGTGCAAATTTTAATATTGTGCCTATGTAAGCATGTTCTTTGCTGTTGGGTAGGCCTTGGGAATATGATAGAGATGTGTTGCACCGTGGTAGAACTAATACTTACACCTTCACACACAATGGTAAGAAGATGGAGTTGCTACCAATGACTTCTGCTGAAATTCTGAAAGATGATGTAGCACGTGCTGAAAATGAGAGGAGATTCAATGAATCTAAGTCTGAAAATCAGCAAGTAGCTAAAGATGTTTTTCCGCCAAACAAGGAGAAAAAGGACCCACATGCTAGGAACGATACACTTAGGTTGAAAGGCGCTTCCATGTTAGCTACTAAATCTGAAATTTCTGAGTTAATTGTACATGAGTCTATTTGCTATGCTTTGATTTGCAAAGATACTTTCTTTACACTTGAGGATTCGCCTCCATCTTTGCCACGTGCAATTGCTAACCTTTTGCAGGAGTTTGTTGATGTATTTCTAAGTAAAATACCCCTAGGGCTGCCACCAATGAGAGGAATTGAGCATCAAATTGATTTGATCCTAGGAGTTACGTTGCCAAACTGTGCACCGTACAGGACCAATCCCGAAGAGACTAAGGAAATTCAGCGTCAAGTGCAAGATTTGCTTAATAAAGGGTATGTACGTGAGAGTCTTAGTCCTTGTGCTATTCCTGTTATTTTGATGCCTAAGAAAGATGGGTCATGGCGCATGTGTGTGGATTGTAGAGCCATTAACAACATAACTATTACATATCGTCATCATATTCCTAGGTTAGATGATATGCAAGATAAATTAAGTAGTTCTGTTGTGTTCTCTAAAGTAGACTTGCGTAGTGGATACCACCAAATTAGAATGAAATTGGGTGATGAATGGAAGACTGTGTTTAAAACAAAATTTGGTTTGTATGAGTGGTTAGTTATACATTTTGGTTTAACAAATGCCACTTCTATTTTTATGCGACTCATGAATGAAGTTTTACGAACTTTCATTGGTAGATTTGTGGTAGTTTATTTTGATGATATACTGATTTATAGCAAGTCTTTAGATGAACATAAGGAACATTTACGTGCTGTTTTTATTGCTTTGAGAGATGCACGCTTGTTCGGTAATCTCGAGAAGTGCGCTTTTTGCACGGAACGAGTTTTGTTTCTTGGTTATGTTGTGACTCCATAGGGAATTGAAGTTGATAAGACCAAGATTGAAGCAATCAAGAGTTGGCCGACTCCTAAATCGATTGCACAGGTGCGGAGTTTTCTCGGTCTAGCTGGATTCTACCTTCGCTTTGTGAGACATTTCAGCACCATTGCCGCACCCATGAATGAGCTAACAAGGAAAGGCGTTCCATTTCGATGGGGAGAAGCACAAGAAGACTCCTTCAATTTGCTCAAAGAGAAATTGACTCATGCACCGCTACTCCAACTCCCTGATTTTGGTAAGGTTTTCAAACTTGAATGTGATGCACGTCAATTGAATCTCCAGGTGAACTCGTTCCTAAGTTCTTCTTTTGGTGACTTTGAGAATAGATTGCTACCTAATAATTTAATTATGATTAGGAACCTTGAAGAGGACCAGGAAGCATTTGGAGAGAGGCTAGGAGACGGACAAGGCCAGCAAAGGCATTCAAGTCAAGTGGAGGCCCAATTCATATCGAGCTCGAGTCCATCTCGGATTCTAGAAGCAGTCTGTACTAAATTGGTCACCTAGATCAAATTTGGACTCTGTTTTTGACGTTCAAGATATGTACGAAAAGCTAACGAGACCACCTTTCTAATGGATCTGGTCTCACATCAAAATTCCTTCTGAGTCAATAGAAATCGTCCAAACAAATTAGCGTCTAGAATCTATCAGGGTGCTATGCCACCGTCTTTTGGGCCGTTGGGTTTTGTATCATGTCGGAGTCCATTAGGGACGCATCCAGGGGTCCTTGGCCGACCCTAGACCCTATATATTCAGTAGAAGTCGTCGAGTTAGGGTTGGGTTTTGCTTAGATTATTCTGCCATTGCAGTTTTGCCATCTAGACCGGTTTGTGGAACCCTAACTTTGTGTGCTAAACATCCATCTACAATTCAGGTTGTGTTCTCTTTGTTCTTACAAATTTCTTCGATTGTTTATAGGAGCAAAACCTTCGTGGTTAGGTTGACTGTGTGAGAGCATGGCCAATAACGACAAGACGCGCAGGTGTAGCGAATGCGAGGTAACGATCCACTGATCGGAAGCCTCAAAACGTGAACGTCCACACGTCGCGAAATCGAACCTATCAGAAGGTCGGGCACCTAGTCTCACATCAAAATGTCTCAACTGCTCATTATCTGTGCCCATATTAATGATACACACCTTCAACCAATCACCGAAACGAAGCCTATGTTGCTTCAAGATCCATGCTTCTAACCTTGCACAATTTTGCCTTCGCAGCATGTTGAAGTGAATGTCGAAATACGGGGACACTACTACCGATTGTTGCAGCACCACGAAATAGGCTTGCCGAATTGATACGACATCAGGAGTGTACATTGATTTATGACAGATTATTCCTTTGCCATGTAGCCTCCCTTCATGGCGAGATAGTGCGACACCAATCAGTTTGAGATCCATATAGTCGATACAAAACTCGACAACCTACTTGGTTGAAATACCCTTGACAATGCTGCTTTCCGGACGGAACCTGTTACGGATGAAACCCTTCAAATCCCCCATGAACCTCTCGAAAGGATACATTTGGTGCATATACACGGGGCTTAGGACTCTAAGCTCCTTCACAAGGTGAACGATGAAATGCACCATGATGTCGCAAAACAATGGAGGAAAACACATCTCTAGCTGACGTAGCGTAATGACCACATGTTCCTGAAGTTTTTGCAGCGTTGTAGGATCCACGACCTTTTGTGAGCTAGTATTGAAAAAGGCACAAATTTTTTTATTGGTCCACAGACCTTCTCCGGCAGAATGCCTCTTATTGCAATGGGGAGCAGTTGTGTCATCATCACGTGACAATCATGTGACTTCATACCAACTAATTTTTTCTCTTTTATATTGACCTTAGTTCTAATGTTGGATGCGTAACCAGATGGTACCTTGACTCCGTGCAAGCATTCGCAAAAGCTGGTTTTCGCAGTCTTACTGAGGGTGTAAGAGGCAGCCAGGAGGTAGTGACCACCACCATCTTTTTCTTGAGCGTGCAACTCTTCCCTGATCTCAAGTTCTTTGAGGTCATTCCTTGACTTGAGTGTATCCTTTTTTTTCCTAGGTATGTTCAGCAAGATCCTAACAAGGCTGTCACAAATATTCTTGTCGACGTGCATGACATCGATCGCTTGACGACATCTAGATCCACCTAGTATGGCAAGTCCCAAAACATAGATTTCTTCTTCCACGGAATTGGCACGTCATCATGTGATGGTGCACTGCAACATCTCCTGCCAAGGGTAACTCTGACGTCTTTTACCTTTTGGAATATCTATTCCCCGGTTTTATGCTTAGGAACCATACCATCTTCCTCAGTCCCATTAAACTCTCTCTTGTTCTTGTGGTACGGGTGGTGTGAATGGAGGAACCTCCAGTGACACATGTAAACCATTTTTCTTGAGTTGGGGAGTCATAGGTGCGCAGTATCATCCAAGCATTGCACGCATGTGTTGGCTTCTTTCACGATCTGTACTGTCAGGTTACCTAGTGCCGGGTAATCGTTAATTGTGACGAATTACATGCAAATCAAAGTAGGTCCTTTTGTACTTATCCCGCACCTGTACGCCATTTGTCCATAGCTCGACAAGATCTTCCACCAATAGTTTCAGGTACACATAAATATTGTTGCCAGGTTGTCTTGGCCCTTGGATAATCAGTGGAATCATAATGTACTTGCGCTTCATACATAGCCAGGAAGGAAGGTTGTTGATACAAAGCGCCACTGGCCAGGTACTGTGATGAATACTCATATCATCGAACAGATTCATTCTATCCGTACTCAGCCCAAATCTTACATTTCTTGTTTCTGATGCAAACTTGGTATACATTCTATCAATGTTTCTTCAATGGGCCCCATCGGCTGGGTGCTGAAGCATTCCATCTTTCATACGCTCTTTGGCATGCCATCGCATCATCTTCGTGTGGTCTTTGTTTGTGTACAGACGCTTGAGCCGAGGAATTATAGGGAAGTACCACACCACTTTAGATGGGATTCGCTTCTTGCGCTTCTCGCTCATGTCCGCTTCATCAATACCCTACATATGTTTGTATCGTGATATCGGACACACCGGGCATGCATCTAGGTCTACATACTCTTTGCGATAAAAAAATGCAGTTATTGGGACATGCGTGTATCTTCTGAACTTCTAGTCCTAGTGAACAGATTACTTGCTTGGCCTGGTACGTTATCTCTGGTAGGATGTGATCCTCTAGAAGAATCTCCCCGAGAGAGAGAGTAGCTCTGTGAAGTTTTTGTCTAACCGGCCGTTGCTTCTCTTGAGCTATAGCAGTGACAAGACTGCATGCAATTTTTTCTCGTTGCAGTCGGAAAAGAGAGGTGTCTCATTGTCCCTACCATGCTGTCAAACTTCTCTCTTTCCCTATCATTGGTCTAGTACCGATCACCCTCCCTGTCGCGTAGCATCTGATCTAGACCATCTTCTGCGGGGGATCATTGACCGACGAGGATGGACCATCATCATCAAATTCCTGTCCCTTCTCATTCAAAGTATTGATACTCACTGCACCAAGTGTCTCATTCTCATTTTCACCATGTTTGCTACAATAGGTATAGCCAGGCATGAAACCACGTGTCATCAAGTCTTCATGAATTTCTTGCATAGAAAGACATCTCCCATTCTTACAATCAATACTCTAAATTCCTCCACCATGCTTAGAAATATAGCTACTCCATTAATATACTCTACAGAGCTGTGTTTCAAATTGTACATCCACCGACAAACAATCTGTACAATTTTCGAAAAATTATATAAATTGCCAATATCTTGTTAATAAATAATCTAATGTTTTACAACATTAATTGCAATTATTATAATGCACACATAGGACAAAAAATTAAACCCATTGATTTCTAAACATACTGCTCGAGGTGTGTAATTAATTACGGGGCATAAGAAATAAAATGAATAAACACTTGACAAAATTGATTTATAAAAGGAGTAAGAGTGTGGAAATTATATTTAATTACCTCTCGAGCTTCCAAAATAAACCAAAAAGAGCTTCCAAAATACCAATGATTCAAAAAAGGCAAAATTAATTGCACATATCTTGTTAATAAATAATATAATATTTGACAACATTAATTGTAATTATTATAATGCACATAAAGGACAAAAAAAATAAAGCCCATTATATTTCAAACTATATTGCTCGAGGTGTGTAATTAGTTACGGGGCATAAGAAATAATGTGAATAAACACTTGATAACATTAATATACAAAAGGAGTAAGAGTGCGGATATTGTACTTTAACTCTCGTGCTTTCAAACTATGCCAAAAAGAGCTTCCAAAATACCAAGGATTAAAAAAAGTGACAAAATTTCACCCCCCCCCTCTCAAGCTAGATGAGCAAAACAAGCCCGTTCTGCTATAGAAACTCGAGAGGGGAGGTGGGAGTGACAGATATTTATAGGGCCACTATTAGTGCCGGTTAGTACCACCAACCAGTACTGATGATACTCCTATCAATGCCGGTTGGTGATACCAACCAGCACTAATAGTTTTCCCGCCCAAAAGTCGTCACCCAACAGCTCCACCAGCACCGATTTGAGACTCATCAGTGTCGGGTGGAGCCCCCAACCAGCACTGATGCATAGGCATCAGTGCCGGTTGGATTTTGTGGGCAGGGACGAGCGAGGGGGGGGGGGGGCGGCGGGAACCATATATCAATGCCAGGTATTGGGGACCCGATACTGATATGGCGGCCCAAATGATGTGTTCTGTTCTACTGGTTGATCGGACCAACCCATACTTTATATATACTTATATTTATAGACAATTTTTTCAAATGTTGAATATTATTATATTTATGGATGAAAAGAGTATCTTTTATAAAAGGTGGGGTCTTATACTAATTGTGTCATCTATATGATTTTAAAAGGTGGGATCTTATTCTAATTGAGTCATCTATATGATTTTGCTGTATTTATTGGGATACAGTTCTCTTCGTTGCAGTCTTTTTTTGGCTATTGGATTTGGTCTATATTGATGGCTATTTGTAGTTGTTTCCGTTGTTATCCGTGCCAGTAAGCGTAAGGCTAATATTATAGCCAACTGTTAACTCTGTCTTATATTTATAGTCAATATAATAATTACCCATATAATACCATATAATAGTTAGTTAGAAATACATAACACAATTAATATATGACCATCTCATTTACTCACAAAGCTTTTTAAAGCCCATGTTACAGCTGTCTACAAATCTATAGTCCACTTCTCTTTTCTCTCCTCTAAATTATCACAAATCTAAGATGGTAAATCGTATAACCTATTTATATTATTTTATTACACTTGTTCCAAGGTTGCTTTGGCACTGCTAGGGTTGGAAGACGAATGACAAATAGACCAATCTCCGTATATTGATTGTTCATATAAGGGCATCTACAGTGTACACCAAAACCATCCTTATAACCCTAGTTATTAGGACCGGACCGGACCGGCGGTCGGACCGAAAAAAACCGAAACCGGAGACTTCAACGGCTCGGTTCACTTAAAAGACCGCCCATGCAATCGAACCGCTAAAAACCGGTTAAACCGGCCGGTTTTTACGAAACTGTTGAACCGGGCGGTTTTATTGGAACCGGCCGGTTTTTGCTTGTGGACGTTATTACCCCTATTTTTTATGATCGTACAAATAAGGTATGGGCAAAATCGTAAATATTCAGTGTTTTTAGGGTTGCTGCAGCAGGATTCGATCCCCACTCCCCAGACCCCATTCATCGGCAGGCCGGCGGCGTCGGCGGCGGCAAGGCGCAGCGGCGGAGGCGCACGGCGGCGGCGGCAGAGGCGCAGGCGCTCGGCGGCAGCGCCGGTGGCGGCAGCGCCGGGTGGTCGCCGGCACCCTGCCTCCTCTGCGCCGACGCAGGGGACAGCGACCTCGTCCTCCCGTTGCCAGCCTCCTTGGTCCTCCTCTGCTCCGGCGTCCTCGTCCTCGCCCTCCCCTTCTCCATCCCGCCGACGACCGCCTTCTGCTCCCCCTCCCGCTCGCCCCCGCACTTGGCCTTGGCCTTCTCCGCCGCGGCCGACGCCACCGACTCGGAAGCTTCCTCCTCCTCCTTCCGCTCCAGCCTCCTCTTCACCACCTCCTTCTCCGGCTCCGGCGGCCTGGGCCGCGATACCGACACGGCTGTCTCGGACAGCACCTCCTTCACCTCCTCCTCTACCACCACGGGGCAGAGAGACTTCCTTTTCCGGCGGCGGCAAGGTTATTTTCTACATATGTTTGCCTTGTCTTACATAATTTGTTGTCTTGATGGAATATTATGTTTGACAATGTTATTTCCTATCCTTGTATGTGTTGTGCCATGATGGATATATATGGCTTACAGTTGTTCGGGAACAAAGAGCTACAATTTCAAACAAACATGGGGAAACTCTTGCTGGTTTATTGCATCAAGCATGTTCAAAGAATCTTGTGATCCTTTGTCATGGATTCCGAGCTACAAAGGCAAGTCTGTTGCATCCATCGGAATTTTTATTCTTAATTACTTTACGTATCGTATAGAGTTTATCTGCGTAAAAGACTGACGGTCTTACCTTGACTGTTCTTTTCCCAATATGTGTGGCCGTCTCAACAGATATTGCTTTGGAATTTCAAATGTCACAATAATTTTTGAGTCCAGTTGCTGTGATTATACAATTAAAATATTTATGTGCTTATTTTTTTTCTATAAATCGACTATATATATATTGCTCCGGTTCAATATATTTCATGACCGGTTCAATTCATCCGGTCTAAAACTATCGAACCAGCGGTTCAACCGGTTCTTAACGGTTGGACCAGTGAACCAGCGAACCGATGGCCTCGCCGGTTCAATGTCCGGTCCGGTCCTAATAACTATGCTTATAACCTCATAGCTTTATCTGTAAATATTGTGGGAGTAGTCCTTATATCGGTCTTTAGGATGAGCTATCTATACGCATAAGGACTGGCTATAAGAAATAAAATAACAATAATTTCTCTTTCTTCCCTCCTCTAGCTGTTGTTTCTCCTGCCATTTGCACCGGCACGGTTGAAGGAGGGTACCTGCACCAGCCGGTGGAGGAGCAAGGCATGTAGGAGCCGTGAGGGCGCCGGCCATCAACTTGCCCTCGAGCCGCCCCTATGGTGGCTTGTAGCGCCGCCTCAGCGCCCACGAGGCAGGCAGCTGCTGCGAGGTACTCCTCGGCGTCCTCCTGTGAGTCGGCAGGGTTGAGGTCAGGCTTGTCCTCCTCCTGTCCCTCGCCCATCCCGGGAGGTCCCCTCGCTGGCCTCCACCGTCGGTGACCATCGGGAGAATCGAGCGCTTGGGGTAGAAAAGGATCCGAGTGCTTCGAGGTCGATTTTGCTGGGGGAGAAGTCTGATCCGAGTGCTTGGGGATCGATCTGGGCGGAGCAAAGTTGGATGGTGGAGGGACTGACGGGCGGTGGCAGTGGGGAGGAAGTGAGGAGCAGCAGCGGTGTTAGGCACAATCACTTCAGGGAGAGCAGCGAACGGTTGGGCTTGATGCTTTTTTTTATTTGCTAGTGAGACCTACTTCTAACAAAAAATTGTCACTGTTTAACCCTTTTCTAAGATTCATTTTAAAAATGGACCACGGCAAAAACTTATTTTAAAAATAAAACAGGACCTCAGCGCCAGCCCCGATGGCGTGGAGGCTGGACGGCTCAGCGCTAGCCGGCCTGGCGCTAACCTCTCTACCACCGTGGTCGGTGTGGTGAGGTGGCGAGCCGACGTTAGTGACCTGGCACCAAGTCCCCTAGCTCAGCGCCAAAGGGACTGGCGCTGAGCTAGGGGACTTAAATGCACAGCCAGGCCCGAGCCAACCTCTCCCCTCCCCTACCTTCTTTCTTCTTCCTCCCAGCGGCGCTGCGCGCAACTTCTCTCTCCGTCCCTCCTCAAATCCCTGACAAATTGAAGCTTTTTGCAGGGGATTTCACGGGGACAAGCTCTTGCAAGGTATCCTTCCCCAAATCCTCTCTTTTCCGCCGTTATATCTTCATTATTTTGGTGGATTTAGCTCAAACCCTAGTTTGTATACTTGTGCCGAAATATTGCAATGTAGTTGGTGGAATGTATTTACCTATTGATATGGGGGAGTATAGCTTGAATATGGTTTGAATATAGTTGGATATTGTAATATGCTAAAAAAATTTTGTGTAGCTCAAACCCTAGTTTTTTTAGTTACTCAAGTATAATTGATGTATACTAGTGTATAGAAATATTGTGTAGTTGGAGTCCATGTCCTATTTTTAGTACTTTATATTTATTTTCAATTCTATGGTAAACGTACTAATGGGTTGTCTCTTAAATATTTTTGTCGTACACTATAGATGGATAGAGTGGTCCGTGTGCATTATGGTGGTAGTGTGACCGAGCTAAGTAACAGTGGAAGCCATTTGAGGGGATGACTATTAAGTCGTTGGTATTTCTTACTAGACCTACTTTTGAAGAGCTTATATCCCACATAAAGGAGGTGTTGGGGTGGAGAGGATCAGTCGTTAGCTTAGCAAGATAGATACGATGTCGGAGCCGGGCCTATGTCACATAAGTAGATGTTTGAGTTGAACGGGAAGATGGAATGGTCAGCATATGTTGAGATGGTGATGGGGTCACAATTCAAGTCACTAGAAATAGTCACATGGAAAGTACATGAGACGGAATACAAGAAGCCCTTAGACCTAAACCAATCTTCGACTATGGTTTCCCCTCTCTTATATCATGAACCGATGAACGTAGAAGTTGAGTATGAAAACGAGATGAAGAGTCTGTCCATAAGGCCGATGGCAACCGAGGTAATTTTCCCAGATAGTCAATCTAGGGGTGGTTGTATAGTAAATGTGGCGGATAAGGAGAATGAGGCGAAGCAGGATAACGACTGGGTTAGGCACACTAAACAAGAAGCTGAGCAAAAGCCTTTGACAGATAGTCAGGTAGCTTCTGGCATACGATACTTACTGCGAGAGGGTGTTTATACACGGAGTGAGTGTAATGAGGCGATGGAAAATCATGGGTTACCTCCCTCTTTGCTAGATGAACCATCTAGCAATGAATCGCACTATGAGGATGAATATGCCTCTGACTCAGAAGATGATCGTCCTGTCGGAGCGATGATTCAGGAAGAAAGAACGATGTTTGAGAAATTTGTTGGTCGCAATCCGGCAATAGTTCAGTTTGAGGATCTTACCAATGCGGACAAAGCAATTACTGATGGTGAACCAGTGTACAACGATGGTATTGATGCAATGGGGGAAGAGCCGAGAAAGGGGTTAGAATTCCAGTCTATGGATGAGTTGAAGATATGGCTGCAATAGTACTCCCTCTGTGTGCATTGTCCTTTCTGGGTGAAGCACTCCAATGCTGCAGTGAGGTACACGGTAGCTTGTATGGACGAGTCATGTAAATGGGAGGTTCGCACACAGAAGACCGCTGGTGATAGGTGGAAAATCTCTGGATTGGGGGAAGAGCACACGTATTGTAGCGCCAAGGCATGTGGAAAGCACCTACAGCTCACATTGAGGTTCATTGGTAACAGGTTGCAACCCTTTTTTCGAGCTGAGCCTACTATTTCTATCGACGCTATAGTTGAGGCCGTGCAGTTTATCTTTTGGTACCATCCATCATATGAAAAAGCATGGTGAGCTAAGGAGGTGGCAATGAAGGTCATATTTGGTGAATGGGATGAGGCATACGTCCGGTTGCCCACACTGCTGAACGCCGTCAAGACTAAAAATCCTTCCATGTACTACCGTGTGGAGGCCCACCCTGAAAGGAGTAGGGTGGTGAACGGTGTCTCAAGGCCCATTTTTGGCCGTGCTTTATGGATATTTGGGCAGTGCATCGAGGCCCTCAAGCATTTACGCCCGGTCATTGCAATTGACGGGACATTTCTAACCGGAATGTTCGAGGGCACCATGCTGATAGCGATAGGGGTGGATGCTGGTTATCGGTTAGTTCCCATAGCATTTGCTCCAGTCGAGAAGGAGAATACCACAAACTGGGAGTGGTTCATTCGTACACTTAGGTGGCGATTGATCGGACCTAACAAGGACGTTTGCATCATCTCGGACAGGCATCTTGGGATTCTCAACTTAGTTGGAAATGACATACCCGGTCACCGTCGAATTCATCACAGATGGTGTATGCGTCACTTTTTCACTAATTTCTACTCCGCAGGAGCTACCTAGGATCAGATGAAGGAACTAGAACATATCATGCAAATTAACGAGAAGGTAGTTTTCCTGTCTGAGCTCAAGGGGCTAACAGCTATACTAGGAGAGCATCCTAAGAAGTGGTTGGAAGATCATATGCCTAACAAGCACAAGTGGTCAAGCGCGTTTGATCTTAAAGGTCGCCGGTTCGGGTTCATGACAACTAACTTCGCTGAAAGCTTCAACAATGTTTGAGGGGTATTCGAAAGTTGCCTGTCATAGCTATAGTGGCTTACACATTTAGTAAGTTGAATACTTGGTTCGTTGACAGGCACCGAGAAGCATCGGAGCAAGTTTAGAATGACGTGTGTTGGCCAAAGAAGGTCAAGGTTAAACTAGATAAGCAAAAATCGAAAACCTTGGGTCAAAGAACGACATGCTTTGATTTCGATGTAATGAAGTATCAGGTAACGGAACAAGGAGGCGTCACGGCAGCGGGGTACAATGGGAAGGTCGGCACTACTATGTCATTGCAAGGGAAAACACATGTACTTGCCAAGTACCTACTCTTTTCCACATTCCTTGCTCGCACGTGGTCACCGTCTGCAGACTTCGAGATGTAGATGTCGAGTCACATCCATGTATGTGCTACGAGATATCGAACGAAGACTTGCAGAACACGTACTCCCCAAAATTCGACCCGTACCTAGATCCATCTCAGTGGCTTACATACGACGGCGAGGCCTTTGTACCGGACATCTCGATGATGATCATAGGACGTGGCAGAAGACGGTCTAAGAGGTTCAAAAATGATATGGACAAAGCTTTTGCGAGGAATCCACGGGTTGAAAGGTCAAATAACTTAAATTCCAAACCTCCAGTACGGAACTGTTGTTCAATATGTCACGGTAAAGGTCACAAGAAAACTAGATGCCCGCACCGTGACAAGTCCAAGGATAGGCCATGGAAGCGTCTTCGTACTACTGTACTCCTTTATATTTTATTTGAAATGTTGAATTCATTTATGTTTTATACCTTTATGTTTTATTCCTTCACAATGTATGTAATGCTTTATTTGAAAATTTTTAGGATGGCGCAGTACACAGCTCTTGACCAGTACTACAAGGGGAAGCATCGGGCTCCCAAGATCATGAGTGGGGAGGCATGTTGTACTAATGTAGTATAAATCACTATGAAAGTTGCATTTCTCATTAACTCATTGCTTTTGTATGTCTTACAGGTATTGCCTGTTCTTCGCATTCCGGGGCACATGCCCTTGATAAGGTATGACGTTCGGTACACCAAGCGGCTACGACGAGCGGGCCTCTTGACCTTTGTGACTATGGTTAGGAGAGGGCTTCCCATGTACAACGCCTACGCACTCACAGATCTAGTGGACCGTTGGAGGCCCGAGACCCACACCTTCCATCTACCCTGCGGAGAGATGATGGTGACGCTCGAGGACGTCGCCATGATTCTGGGACTCTCTATACGGGGGCAACCAGTGACCAGTGACACCAAGTCAGCCGGGTGGTGGGCTATGGTTGAGGACATGCTTGGTGTGCCACCACCCACACCACTAGCAGGACAGAGGCAGACCAAGACCTCCGGCGTACCTCTGCAGTGGCTGAGGCAAACGTTTGGAGACTCGGATGAGCCACTTGACGAGGACGCCGATGAGGTGACTGTGGATCGCCACTACAGGTCGTATGTGCTCATATGTTTAGTACGGTCCTATTCCCTAACTCCGGTGGTGACATGGCATCGTGGATGTGGCTACCGTTGCTAGCGGCCCATAGTAGCCTTCCTTTGGGAGCAAGTGCCACAGCCGTGCACCGGCCGAAACACTGTTGCCTACTACCATTACACTAACGAGCTCGATTGCCTCCATCATAGCCAGGTTGGCACTTCACCATTTACTTTATTGATCGAAGGCCCATTTGTGTCATACTTATATATATGCACCTGTATCGTTAAACTTTTAGGTTGAATGGGAGCCTTATAGGTCGCAAGAAATCAAGGATCTTGGCATCAACCGCATGTGCCACATAGAGTTCAACCTCAACAAAATGAGGTGTCCGCTCATCTGCTTCTACGCCGTCGAGTTCCAGTTGTGTCACAGGGTCATGCGATAGTTTGGCAGACGTCGGAGATGCCCTTCAGACAATTTCTCTACTAGTGTCGACCTACACAAGTAAGCTTCTAGTGAACTTTGAAATTTCTCTTTACTAATTTGAACCTCGGGTAACCAAATCTTTCCTTTTGAAGGGTGGACCACTACAAGAACAAGAAGGTCATCGACTGGGTCTCCTTTCACTGGCAGTACATCGAGGGTTGGCTCAGTTCGAGTAGAACCGTCTTCGAGAAGGCACAATGCACAATAGAAGAGCCTTCGAGGAGTACTTGTATTGGCTAGATCGGACGTATCGTCTCTTCCTCCACCCAACATGGAGCACAGCCAACATAGCTGAAGGGGCATTCGACGAGGAGGTGGAAATGAGTACGACACTCGTACACGGCTGGGCTCTATCGTCGAGTATGGTCCTGTACGTGATAGAGTGGTACGATACAATCTCCCACCCCTCTAACGTCCACATGCATTAGTTGTGTAACTAACGGTCTAACTAACTTGCAGGCGCGTGAAATTATTCGATCCGTGAACGATGCGGGGGTTGCACTAGGCGTGCCTCCGGGTTCCGATCGCGAAGCATCCACACTTTGGGCTGCTCTATAGATTTTTTTGCATGATGTACATGTTGTAATCTACATACGATTTTCTCGGAATGTGCCATTGATCAGTTGTTTGCAATGCAGACTATACGCACACGCTATCGGAGATTGGCAGCACGTCTGGGTTGCATGGCGCCTGATGTGGTCAAGCCACAGCCACATGTATGCAAGGGGGGATCTTCAAGGGCATGACAAGAATCACCCAAAGACGACGATGAAGGACAACAAGAAGAAGAAAGCGACGGTGCTGAGGAAGACTACAGGGATGACAAGGCATAGCAGCAGGAGGACATCGGGCCATCCCAACTACCGGATGCATCGAAGTCATCGCAACCAGACAATACACACCAAGCTAGGCCACGGAGGAAGATTCGTGAGGTTAGCAAGTACACTCCGGAGCTCCATCGTCAGCGGAAGAAGTGAGGCAGACGTTTTGGTTTTCGTAGGGATGTAATTAGGCCTCTTTAGAAAACTCTAGCTTTTGTATACACGTTCTATGTTCTATGTTCTGTGTTCTGTATTCTCAGAAAAGCTGTGTGATGTGTTCTGTGTTTTGTATGTCGAATGGAAAACCAGTCCCTCTGTGATGTGTTATGTGTTTTGTATGCCGAATGGAAACAAGTCCCTTTATGTTGTGTTCTGTGTAAAGCTATGATGGCTGAGCTGTGAACTGTGTTCCTGCAGTCAAAAAAACTAGCTGAGCTGTGAGCTATGTTACTACAGTCAGAAAAGCTGCTTGTAAAGCCGAGTTTTGTGTTTTGTGTACAAGTCCAACTACAATGCCAATCATTGTGGCGTTGAGGGTCTACACCTCAGCGCCAAGCATCCGGCCAAGGTCAGCGTCAGCCAAATTGACGCTGACCCTAGCCACCCAAACCTCTAGGAGGGCGCCCTACCAGCCAAACACCTGGAGCGCTGAGACAGTCTAAGTCAGCGCCAGCCTCTTTGGCGCTGACCTAGGACGCCCATGCGCCTACGAGGCTGCTCTGCCAGCCTTCCACCTGCAGCGCTGAAGTCCCTAGGGTCAGCGCCAACTGAATTGGCGGTGACCCTGGAGACCAGACCACTGGGAGGTTGCCCTACCGACCTCCCACCTATACCACTGAGACGGCCTAGGTCAGCGCCAACCGAAATGGAGTTGACCTAGGCTGCCCATTCCCCTACCAGCCTCCCACCTGAGGCGCTGAGGTCCCTAGGGTCAGCGCCAGCCGAATTGGTGTTGACCCTGGGAGCCAGGGCACTAGGTCAAGCCCTCCTTGGGCTGAAATCCAACACAAAAGGATTTCTCACACCTCAAAAAATAAACAACAATCCGCCGGAGTACTAAAAACACTTTGGTGCTGACTTCAGCTCACATCTGTCTGTCTAGGTATTTTTTTCCCTCCTCAATATCCCATCTAATATTTCAAAAAAATTAAACAACATTGTTTGCATTGTATGACATGAGCTAAACAAACTACATTAATTTCCAAACAAATGACATGACCATGTAGCTTCAGTTTTACATACCATAAGGAATAGATAAACGAACGCCACGACATATATTGTTAGGAACATTGCACGACACATTACTTGTCTGACAAATGACATGATACATTGAGTTTTTACATGCCTTTAGAGAAATGCAAATTAAAACCATCAAGCACCACCACCCTACTGGGTGTAGCGAGGGTACTTCCCCTTTCTCGCAGTCTCTGGCCCGGCTTCCTTCGCATGTTGTGCCCTCTGCCACTTCCTCTCCCTTTCAGCCTCACGCTCTTCTTTCTCCTTGCGTTCTTTCTCCTCCCACCTCTTCTGCTCTTCCTCGGCCTTGCATTCAGCCTCGTAGCGTCGTTCAAAATCCTCCCTTGCCCACTGCTGACATATGCGAAGATACCGTGTGTCATCGGGATGGACTTCTGTATCTATCCACTCCACAAAGTCACATAGAGGAGGTGGTGGCTTAGGTACCTATGCGTATGAGAAAAAATTAGTGGCTAGGGATGAAATGATTCAACTTGGACACAAAAGAATTTTACCTCCAACAGCTTCTTCGACTTTCCCTTTTTCCCTTAAGGCTTTGGCTTTTCCGGGGAGTATGCGTAGTTACAACACATCCAATACCTTTGGCGATACGTGAAATCCACCTCGCTAATCGCCATCTTGCACTCATTGCCACACCAACACATGGAGCGAGGGACGCCCGCCGGAGGTTGTTGACAAGAGTTATAACCACTTGCATCCATCCTTCCAAACACACTATATGTGGAGGCCATGGGCCCCGAGTACCTCACCACCAGCATATGGGCCACTCGGATAGAGGATGGGCCGAATCATGTAATTAGAGATAAGATAGCACCCGGCAGGCTTTACCTTGTATGATAAGGAAAACAGAGTCTTAGTCGGATAAGTTTCTATCTCTAAAGGAAATCCCTTGGCCGTATCCGGCTGGGATCCTTATCATGTACCCTTGTCCCCTAGTATATAAAGGGAGGCAGGGCGCCCCATGAGGGCACGGGAAGATCATTGATCGGCATAACCTCTCAGAGAAATAACACCACAACTGAACGTAGGGTATTACCTCACATCGAGGGCCTGAACCAGTATAAAATCTCTTTGTGTTCCTCTGCAATCCACCGAGTTTTCCCTTGCCGAGTAGCCCTATAATTCTATTGCCGGTGTAAAACATCGACAGTTGGCGCGCCAGGTAGGGGCTCCGGCGAGTTTCACATCTACAAGCTCGATGGATCCAACAAGCGGGGTCGACGGCGACAAGTTCTATCTTGGAGACACAATTTCCTTTGGATGCCTCGACTTCATTGCTGACCAGATCGGCAACCTCACCTTGGCCGAAGCAGATCCAATCCAACCGGCCGAGGAACCAGCCGACGTTGCGCCAGTCGGCCCACAGGACGCCGTGATCTCCTTCAACGATCTCCTGCGGCAGTCCTTTACTTCGCCGAGAATTGGGACAACTCTCTCCTTCAGCGTCCGACTTGCGCTAGGCCTTGAGCCAACCCGAGTTGGGCCGAGAAGGGGAGAGATCGTCAATCTCCCGCACAGATCCGACGACGCTGTGGATCTACATCCCGCGCAGCAGACCCGATCTCCTGCGATTTAGTTTGGACACGGCCAAGCGCCGTTTCAGATTGGATCTAGAGAGGTCGGAGTCGTTCTTACTCCGATAAACTACTCGGAATCCGATTCCAAGTCGGATAACGGTTCGAGCACTAGCTCGGACTCTAGTCTGGCAAGTCTTCTTCTGTCCCGCGAGATCTTTATGGCTTCAACACCACCATCCGAGGTGCGCCGACTACAAGAGAAGCAACAGGAGGAGGCGCGCCGACTGCAACAACAGGAGGAGGCTGACCACAAAGCTCGCAATGACGGGCTACGCAAGGCTGGGCGAGCGGCTCAGCAGCAGATTCTCCAGACCAAAGTAGGCGATCATGACGTCTTCGTCACGCCACAACAGAATGTTGTGTCCGCCGCAACCTTGCTAGACAGCTCCAGCTCGGGCCTGACCACCAGGCCACCCCAACTATCGCCAAGATCAAGGCGATGATCACGGCTGCAGCCTACTAACAACAACAACAACAGCAGTCGGGTGACACCGTGATACCGACTAACCGGTCGGGATCTCCAGCAGCGGGCTCATCCACGTCAGCATGGCATTGGGCGGCCGGCTCAAGTCGGCCACACAAGGAGTCCAGGCAGACGTCACTCGGCAATGACAACCGGCGGCGTCACCAATATGACCGCCGGCCCAACCAAGACCTCCGAGTACACCTACAACATGACCTCCGCCATACCATCAACGCCCGGCGCCACGAATGAGAAGAGGACCAGCGCTGCCGACTGGAGGACGAAAACGAGTGCTTCGGTCTCCATCACGAGCGGTTTATCCACCGTGGTCGAAGCCCGAGCCCTCATGAAGACAAAGGCATTCCTGCTTTCACATGGGAGCTCCAGGACGTCGATTGGCCAACTGGCTTCAAGCCCACAGGGATCGAAAAGTATGACGGCAAAACAAATCCTGAGTCCTGACTCACCGTATATACCCTGGCAGTTCGAGCTGCTGGGGGCGACAGCAAAGCCATGGCTAACTACCTCCCGGTCGCCCTAGCCAACTCGGCGAGGACATGGCTGACAGGGCTCCCGAGGCGGTCGATCGATTCCTGGGGAGAACTCAGGGAGCGGTTCATCACCAACTTTCAGGGAACCTACGAGAGGCCATCTTCTGAGCATGATTTGTATCAACTACACCAGAAGAAGAACGAGTCTCTACGAGATTTCATCAAGAGATTTTTCGAGAAGCGCAACAAGATCCCAATGATCCGAGACGAGGCCATCATCGCTGCCTTCCGCAAGGGAGTAAAGGACACCCCGTTCATCGCGAAATTCACTCGGAAGCCACCACTCTCTGTCCGGGCTCTTTTTGACATGGCCAACAAATACGCCGACTCGGCTGAAGCGGTCGCAGAGGCCCTCGACGAGAAGAAGGAGTCCCGACAGAAAGACCAGAAGGCAAAAGCCGACAATGAGCCGTCTCAAAACAAGTCTGGTAGCCGCAAGCGGAAGTCGGACAACAAGGTGGCCAACATGGAGCGCACTTGGTCGTGGCCCCAGCGGAATAACGACTACCAAAAAGTCATGAGCGGGCCATGCCCCTTCCACCCCAAGGGCAAGCACGTGGCCAAAGACTGCTACATGCTCAAGAAGTTTGCCTCCGAGCAAGCTTCATCATCTGGCGCCGACAAGGACAAAGACAAGCCAGATCAGGGTTCGGCCGACGATTTCCAAGATCCTCAAGCCGAGCTCAACCATATCTTCGGAGGGCCATCTGTCTACGAGTCCAAGTGCAAACAGAAACTATCAGCGCCCAACATCAACACGGTCTCCACAACGGACACCCCCAGTACCTGCGCTGGTCAGAGATGGCCATTACCTTCAACTGCGCAGATCGGGTTTCACACCCGGGACACTACCCACTCGTCCTGGACCCGGTCGTCAGAAATATCAGGCTGAAGAAAACCCTCATCGACGGAGGCAACGCGCTCAACATCTTATTCGCCAAGACTTTGGACGAGATGAGGATTCCTCGTTCAGAATTACGGCCGAGCACTGCGCCCTTCCACGGGATAATTCCAGGCCTGTCATCAACTCCACTCGGGCAGATCACATTGCCAGTAACGTTCGGCACGCGGGATAATTTTCGCACGGAAAACGTTTGCTTCGAGGTCGCCGACTTCGAGATCGCGTACCACGCGATACTCAGACAACCGGCACTCGCCAAATTCATGGCGATACCGCACTACACATATATGGTGCTCAAGATGCCAGGGCCAGCAGGAGTCCTCTCCCTACGCAGCGATGTCAAGCAAGCCTTCATCTGCGACAAGGAGAGCTGTGAATTGGCTCAATTACAAGAGGCGGCAGTCGGGCGCAACAGCATTCGGCAAGACGTCACAACTGAAGTCGAGCAAGATCTAGTTCCGGCAAAAAAGGCGGCGAATTCGGGAATTTCAGCGGACTCTGACACGAAGAAGATCCTCCTGGACCCTTCCAACCCCTCCAAGACTGCTCTAGTCGAGACCAGACTCGACCCCAAATAGGAAGACGTGCTCGTCACCTTCCTCCAAGCTAACAAGGACATCTTCGCGTGGAAACCGTCCGACATGCCGGGCGTACCAAGGGAGGTGATCGAGCACGCTCTCAATGTGAAGACAGACGCCAAGCCAGTCAAGCAACGACTGCGGCGCTTTGCTCAAGACCGCAAGGATGCTATTTGAGAGGAGATCACCAAGCTCCTCGCAGCCGGGTTAAACAAGGAGGTCTATCACCCGGACTGGCTGGCAAACCCCCAGTTCTGGTCCGAAAGAAAAACGGTAAATGGCGCATGTGCGTCGACTACATCAATCTCAACAAGGCGTGCCCCAAGGACCCATTTGGTCTTCCCAGGATAGATCAGGTGGTCGATTCCACGGCCGGGTGCGACCTACTCAGCTTTCTCGACTGCTACTCGGGATACCATCAAATCAGCCTGAGGGAGGAAGACTGCTTAAAGACATCTTTCATCACGCCGTTTGGAGCGTACTGCTACATCACAATGCCGTTCGGTCTGAAAAATGCTGGAGCAACCTATCAACGGGCAATTCAGCGGTGTCTGCATACTCAGATCAGGCGCAACATGGAAGCCTACGTTGACGACGTGGTGATCAAGACTAAGTCCAAAGAATACCTCATCGCTGACCTGGAAGAAACCTTCCAAAATCTTCGAAGATTCAAGATGAAGCTGAACCCGAAAAAATGCGCCTTCGGAGTGCCATCCGGCAAGTTACTCGGCTTCATCGTCTCGCATCGTGGCATCGAGGCAAACCCGGAGAAAGTCAACAACATAATAAACATGGCTCCCCCGGCTAACCAGAAGGACGTCCAGAAGCTGACAGGCTGTATGGCGGCACTCAGCCGATTTATTTCCCGACTGGGCGAACAGGGTATGCCCTTCTTCAAGCTACTCAAAAAGGCAGACAATTTCCAATGGACTCCGGACGCCCAACAAGCCTTCGAAGACTTCAAACAATTTCTCACATCACCTCCTGTAACACCCTGAAAATTATCCCTATATAAAATATTGTGGAAAATGAATTTTAGAAATTTAATTAAAAGCCACAATGAGTGAAAAGAATAAAAGCAGGAAAAATCTAAAGAAAAATGGGCTTGAAAATAATTTTATAAAATCCTTTGCTTAATTATTTAATTTCTAGAATTTTCTGGGAATTAATTGATTAGGGAAAGCATTTTTGGCAAAATAAATAAGTTCCCAGCATTAAAATAAAAAGAAAAAGGTTTTAAAAATCCCCTCACAGTCTCTGGGCCAATTCTCGGCTCGTTACTGTGCCCGCGCCCTCTCCCTTGCCGTGCCTGTGCCCTCGCCCTCTCCCTTGCCCGCGCCCTCACCCTCGCCCGTGCCCGCGCCTGTGCTCACAGTCGCCAACAAGTGGGGCCCACCTGTCAGGTCGTCGCCTACCTCCAGCCGGGCGGCACTGTAGCACCCGAGCGCCACCGCCGCAAATCCTACGCAATCCGTTCGCCTCGGACCCGTTCTCTCCAAATCGGTTGAGGGAAAACCGAGCCCTTATCCCCCTCTACCTAATCCCTAAGGATCCGGAGCCAGATCACGCGTGGAGCGGAGCCCCGAAGCTCCCCGATTCGGTTCTCTCTCTCTATCTCGTCGCCGCCGCAAAATGCGTCAGGACCGAGCCAAACTCCGCCCCTCTCCGCCCTAAATAGCGACCCCGGAACCCCCCTAGCTTCGTTTTCGCCCTTTAGATCGAGTTCTAGCTAGCCCTAGCTGCCTCTGCGCGTCTCGCGCTCGCTTCGCCGCCGCCGTCAAGTTCCGGTTGCACACCAACATCGCCTCAACCACCGTTAGAGTTCGCCGCCACCTCGGTTCGGTTCGCCGGGTCCCGCTGAAGCCAGGCCGCTGCCTCGTAACCCTCGGGAGCCGCCGGAGCACCGCCATCGACGAAGACCCGAAGCCCTCCGCTGCCTCAAGCTCGCCGTCGGCCATCTCCGTCGCCGTTCTTCGCCGTTTCGCCCTCGGTAACGATCACCTAGACCCCCTTTACCCTTTCCCGCTCTCCCCGTGTGTCGCCGCGCCGCCGATCGCCGTCGACCATCGGATCCAGTGCCGCCGCCGTCGCTGTAGCCGCTGTGGCCGCCGACGTGGTCGCCGTGTGTGCGCCAGCTCGCCGCCACCTCAGCCCCGTAGCCGATCCGATCGGGATCGACATCGGCCGTTGGATCTTCTCGGTTAGTTTCCATCCGTCCGATCGTAGGGAGATCACCTTGACACGTGGCGAGATCATAGCCGTCCGATCAAAACCCTAGAATCCTAGCCGTCGTTTTTCCCTCGTGGACCACGGTGGACTCGGTTCACCATGGACCCGATGCCTCCCTCTCGCCAACAGTGGGCCCCACTGGTCAACCGAGAGCCCCTCTCTCCTGTGACCTCATCAATGCCCTTTTCCCGAATAAAATTAAATCAATTATGACGCAATAAATCGATTAATTCTTTTAAATCGGCTATAAAAGGGTTAAAACTTCCAAAAATCATAACTAATTCATACGAACTCGGATTGAGGTCGTTCAAGTCTCTCATTTTTCTAAAAATCATGAACTATCCATTAAAAATATAATATTATACTGTTCATGTGTTGATGTACTGTTTTTTCTTGTTTCATTATTTGCCTAAAGCTACTGACGTTCAGGAAGAGACGCAGTTTGTCGAAGCAGGTGTCGAAGACTGTGTAGAGCTGCAAGGCAAGTCACACAGATTCCTCTTTCTCATTGAACATATTGTTCCTATGATTAAAGCTATGTTTTCTTTCAACGCTGTATTTATTTTGGAATGTCATCGGGACAGGGAAACCCTAACCTTTGTTTATGGCCCCTTTGATTTGATCACATGACATTGTACCTATGGGATAATTTTGACTAGCTATCTTTATTTACTGGTTAGCTAGAATAACTCTAGGATCCTGCTTAGCCTCGCCTAGCAAATAATAGAATGACTTATGGGTTGTCATAATAATTTCTATACAATTATTCAGTCACATGAAATGATGATCCCTTTACGACGTGGTCGTACAAGGACAACTTAATGGTCCACTAAAACTTGAATAAAAGGTGGGTCGCGAGCACCAGGGTTGTGTTTGTTGCTAGTGGTGCTCGTGACAGTTAAGGACCGGTTCGCGGACTACTTGTTGTGAAGCAACACTCGTGCTAACCACAAGCTAGTATGGGCTAGCAGGAGTTTGAAGTGTGCCGAGTTCAATAGGAGGCTCCAGGGCGTGTTTGTGGCTGGTATAAGTCCACACATGGCAGTGCCAATAAGGCCATGCTTAGGGCGTCGGGCCGTCTTGCGGGGAGGTATTTGATCACACCTACCGGAGACCGGAGGTTCTACGGGAGGCTCTCCTATTGGGCGAGTTGCATGAATGATCCTGTCACAATTCCTTTCCGAGATACGGTGGTGGTATTGAGGGGCACAGTGATGTGCTGTGGAGTTGTGTCTCGTGGGTAAATTGGTACACCTCTGGCCAGAGTAAAACTATTCGAATAGCCGTGCCCACGGTTAAGGACGAGCCTAGCAATGTTTCTGTGATTAGTCCCACGCTATTTAAATTTAATGGTTGAATAGTGGAACATGTGTAGCTCCAGGTTGGAGTGGTTGGGCCTATACCGTTTTGGTGAGCGGTATAGCGTTGATTAATATTGTTATTTAATTACTGTTTTATTACTCTCTCAAATCCTTTATTTCGTGCTTTTACGCAAACTTGAGCCATACTATGCCATCCTTTGTTATCCCGGGCACTTGCATACTTGCTGTGTGGCTTGCGGAGTATGTCATATGCTCACCTTGCAATCAACAATCATTCAGAGGAGGACTACAGCGAAGAGGACTACCTGGAAGACTAAGAGGGAGCCCAGTCAAGTGCGTGGAGTGGGAATCGTCACGCTGCTATTTATTTATCCGCTGTTAAAACTTTATTATTTGAGGGGTACCATTCACCTCTGTAATAAATGCTTACGCTATGTAAACAATTACTTTGATTATCAATTTTGTCATGTGTGCCTCGGTTGATTCCTGGACGAGGGTTTACACACAATAAAACTCCAGAATTTTGGATGGAAATTCTGGGCGTGACAAGTTGGTATCAGAGCCACCTTGACTGTAGCAAAAGCCCCTTGGTACCCTAAGAGCCCTCAAAAAAAATTCAAATTAGCACTTCTCTCTCTTCACTTTCTCTTGCAATTTACTACTTTGTCTTAATTAGTACCGTACATCTATTACTGTACTGGTTGTGACCTGATTTTATTATCCCTTCTTTCTTTTATTTTAAACAAACTTTGTTTTGATAATCTTGTCAAATCCATATATCCTTCTTGTATACTCTCTAGATGGCCAACCAAGAGCCAGTACATCTGTTCGGAGTGGGTGGATTCGTCAAGGAGTTACGAGATATGGCCTTCGCCATAGGGTACAATCTAGCCCCAGAATACAGACAAGTCACTCACAACCCCAACGAAGAGAAGTGCTGTGTCCGCCTCACGATTTCCAGCGAACGAGAGGGAGTCCCATCCATGATCTTTGGAGCTGGAGGAAGAAATTATGAGCATGCCTGTCAAGTAGTAGCTTTGGTGGCTATTTGAGTAGCAGTTATCAAGACCCCGGAGCAGAGAACAGTGCAACCACTCAACGACTAGTAAGGATGTTGAGTGCCATGGATGATGTTCATGCAGAGGTGGTGATTGCAGCTCATGACCAGGTCCTGTTACGGGTAGTTCCATCGGTAGCACACGCCGATGATGCAGACGACGACTCAGAGGAGTCAAAAGCCAGCACACCTTCGGAGGGATCAGAGGACAGTGGAGCTCGCACTCCATCTGAAGTGGAGTGGGGATCAACTCAAGGCGATGAAGCGGAACCTGAACACAACTGGAATGCCAGGAGAAACCTTTCGCCCCATTGAGAAGCCTTGGTGGCACCTTAGCATCAGTTACCCTAGATCGTTGTGTTAGCGGTTGTGTGATTAGGAAATGCTTGTGTGTGTGGGGATTAGTCAGCAGTTATGTCAGGGTGTGGTGATGTAACTGTTTATCTTAGGAGTTTCTTGATGGTGTGAGTTTAAACTAAATCAATGTTAATCACTCAGTTCAGAGCAAATAAAGTGAAAGTTGAAGTAATATGAAATCCGTCTCAAGGGTGTTTCCTTTTCTTCTCGTCTTTGCCCTGTAGATGGTGAACACACGTAACGGTGGTAATCATGATGGCAACGGTGGGGACAACAACCGCAGAGGAGTACCCAATGGACCGCCGAACCAGGATGACAATCTGACCATCGCTCAGGTTCTGGCCAATCAGACTCACCTGATGAACAGGATGTTCCAGCAAATGCAACAACAACAGAACCAAGCACCACAGCAGGTGCCTCATCCTCCACCTCAAAACAAGCTTGCGGAATTTCTGCGAGTGAGACCTCCTACGTTCTCTAGCACAACTAATCCTGTGGAAGCAGGGGATTGGTTGCATGCTATTGAAAAGAATTGGACCTTTTACAATGCACAGATCAAGAGAAGGTCTCTTTTGCCTCGCACCAGCTACACGGCCTAGCTTCTGAGTGGTGGGACCACTTTAGAACTAACAGAGTGGACGGACAGCCTATCACTTGGGCTGAGTTTGCCGCTGCTTTCAAGAAGACGCATATTCCTGCGGGAGTAATGGCGTTGAAGAAGCGGGAGTTTCGAGCATTGAAGCAAGGGAATCGGTCGGTGACCGAATTCCTTTATGAGTTCAACCGGCTTGCCCGTTATGCGTCGGAAGACGTTAGCACTGACGATGACCGGCAGGAGAAGTTTCTGGATGGATTGAATGATGAACTTTCAGTTCAACTACTCTCTAGTGACTATGCAGATTTCCAGAAACTGGTGGACAAAGCCATTCACCAAGAGGACAAACACCACAGGATGGAGCAAACGAAGCGCAGAATGGCAAGTTTCCGGGCACAGCAATCCTCTAGTCAGAGGCCACGTATTGTGGGACCGCCGCAGACCCAGCAAGGAGCATCTTCATCAGCAACTCGTACGCAACGCCAGGTCTATCCCAACATTACTGGTGGCAAAACGGGAGCAAACCGTCCTCCTCCTCGGCCAGTCACAGCTTCAACAACCAGCCAGCCCATGAATAAGGAACTTGGAGGGAAGCCACTAACTTGCTACAACTGTGGAGAGCCAGGGCATTATTCTTCCCAGTGTCCAAAGCCACAACGCCTCAAGTCAGCCACATCGGGGCAACCTTCAGGCAGTGTGATCAAGGCTAGAGTGAATCACGTCACTGCGGATGAGGCTCAAACTGCACCGGACGTTGTTCTAGGTACGTTCCCTGTTAATTCGGTTTCTACAACAGTCTTGTTTGATTCGGGGGCTACACATTCTTTTATGTCAAAGAATTTTGCAAGAAAACATGGGTTCCAGATAGGGAAATTGGATAAGTCTATTATGGTTAATACACCAGGAAACCAAATGCATATCACCCAGTTTAGCCCCTCTGTGACTTTAGAAATTCAAGGAATCCCTTTCTTGGCTGATTTAATCCTAATCAAATCAGAAGAGATAGATGTCATCCTAGGGATGAATTGGTTAACTCAATACCAGGGAATTATAGATTGTGCCACAAGAACTGTGACCTTAACTTCTGACCTAGGAAAGAAAGTGACCTTTCGTGTCCTCAATACCTCATCTTCTCCAACCTCTTTGAACCAGGCAATCTTAACCGAAATCCCAGTACTACGGGATTACCCAGATGTTTTTCCAGATGACTTACCGGGAATGCCACCTAAAAGAGAAATTGAGTTCAGAATAGACCTAGCCCCAGGCACCGCCCCTATCCACAAGAGACCATATAGGATGGGAGCTAATGAGTTGGCAGAAGTGAAGAAGCAAGTTGAAGAGTTGCTGGCCAAAGGCTACATCAGACCAAGCACGTCGCCTTGGGGAGCGCCAGTCATCTTTGTGGAAAAGAAAGATGGAACTCAATGGATGTGTGTTGATTACCGTTCACTAAATGAAGTTACTATCAAGAATAAGTACCCACTACCTCGGATTGATGATCTGTTTGATCAGTTGGAAGGAGCCACAGTGTTCTCCAAGATAGATCTTCGCTCAGGTTTCCATCAGTTAAGGATTTGGGAAGAAGATATTCCCAAAACCGCTTTTACCACTCGGTATGGGTTATATGAATGCACTGTTATGTCTTTTGGATTGACTAATGCCCCTGCATTCTTCATGAACTTGATGAATAAAGTGTTTATGGAGTACTTGGATAAGTTTGTGGTGGTTTTTATCGATGATATCCTTGTCTATTCTAAGACTAAAGAAGAGCATGAACAGCACCTTCGCATAGTTTTGGAGACCCTTCGGCAACACCAGTTGTATGCCAAGTGTAGCAAATGTGAGTTTTGGCTTCCGGAGGTGAAGTTTCTTGGGCATGTTGTCACCGCAGGAGGGATTGCGGTAGACCCAACTAATGTCGAGTCAGTAACCAAGTGGAAGCAGCCACAAACAGTTTCTGAGATTCGGAGTTTCTTGGGATTGGTGGGATATTACCGTCGATTCATAGAAAATTTTTCCAAGATCGCGAAGCCCATGACTCGTTTACTTTAGAAGGATGTAAAATTTTTGTGGACCCCAGAGTGTGAGCAAAGCTTTCAAGAATTGAAGCGGAAACTTGTGACCACCCCTGTGTTAATCATGCCAGATCCCAAGAAAGGATTCCAAGTTTACTGTGATGCATCTCGACAAGGTTCGGGATGTGTGTTGATGCAAGAAGGGAAAGTTGTGGCATATGCCTCACGGCAGCTACGGCCTCATGAGAATAATTATCCTACCCATGATCTGGAGTTAGCAGCTGTAGTGCATGCCTTGAAGATTTGGAGACATTACCTCATAGGTAATAGTAATGAAGTTTTTACAGATCACAAAAGTTTGAAGTATATCTTTACCTAGCCAGATCTGAACCTAAGGCAACGCCGATGGTTGGAGCTGATCAAGGACTATGACGTCAAAATACAGTATCATCCAGGGAAAGCCAATGTAGTGGCAGATGCCCTCAGTCGGAAAAGCTACTGCAACGCCATGGAAGGTCAGCAGCTATCGTTGGAGTTATGTGAAGATTTTGGGACGGTTGAATCTGAGTATAGTTCAGCCCCAAGGATTTTGTGGCAGCCTTTTGGAAGCACAAACCTACCTTAGTAGATCAGGTTCGAGAAGTGCAGAAAGATATGATGCATGACATTTTGGAAGTCAAGAAGAACATGAAGAAAGGAAAGCCATTGATTCTCGGAGGTAATGAACAATTCGGTACCGTGTGGTTCGGATAGCGAATTTGTGTGTCGGACAAGGAGGAATTGAAAAGGCTGATCTTTAGATGAAGCTCACGGAAATGCACAGTATTCCATTCACCCTGGGCAGCACCAAATGTATCTAAGATCTGAAGGAGAAGTTTTGGTGGTCTAGTATGCATAGAGAGATAATAGCAGAATATGTGGCTTGTTTGTGATGCTTATGCCAGCGTGTAAAGGCTGATATTAAGCATCAGAAAGCCAGCAGGATTGTTGTTACAACCCCCTTAAGGTCCAGCTGAATGGAAGTTGGGAAGAAGTAGGATGGATTGGATTTCATCACCGGCTTACCAAGTAACCGCATCGGATTTGATTCCATATGGGTCGTGGTGGACAAACTTACAAAAGTAGCCCACTTCATACCAGTCAAGACAACTTATTCCGGTAATAAGTTTAAGTAGCAGAGTTGTATATGGCCAGAATCGTATGTTTGATGAGTGCCAATGCAAGATTGTGTCGGACAGAGGAAGTCAGTTTACTCTAAGTTTTGGCAGCGACTACAAGTAGAAGCGATGGGTACCCAGTTAAACTTCAGTACTGCTTATCAACCGCAGACGATGGACAAACTGAACGGGTAAATCAAATCTCTAGAAGATATGTGAGAGCTTGTGTTCCATTGACTTCGGGGGAAGTTGGGACATAGAGCCCTTACCATATGCTGAGTTTTCTATACAACAACAGTTACCAGGCTAAGCCTGAAAATGGCCCCGTTCGAGGCATTATACGGACTCGGAAATGCCCGCACGCCCCTTCTTTGGGATCAAGATGTCCCTTTCATTAATTTAGGAGAACGACAAGTATACGGGACGGATATCCTACCGGAAGCGTGGAAGAAAAAAGGTGTGTGATCATACAGGAACGACTTTCGAGTAGCACATGTGTCTCGACCTTCAGAAGAGTTATGCAGGATAACCGCAGAAGAGATCTTAGCTTCAAGGGAACGGTGACTATGTAATTTGAGAGTTACACCATCAGGGGAGTACACAGATTCCAGACTAAAGGAAAGTTGGCACCACGTTACGTGGGACCTTACAAGATACTAGAACGGAAAGGAGAAGTTGCCTATCGACTAGAGTTGCCTCCCACCCTGGCGGGAGTACACGATGTCTTCCATGTGTCTCAATTGAAGAAGTGCTTGCGAGTACCAGCTGAAGAAGCCGACCCAGAACAGATCGAGATTCATGAAGATCTGACCTATGTCGAGAAGCCTATTCGTGTCCTTGAGACCCGTGAAAGGAATACTCGGAATCGAGTGATCAAGTTTTGCAAAGTTCAATGGAGTAACCACTCGGAAGATGAAGCCACGTGGGGAACGCGAAGATGAACTGAAGGTCTGCTCACACCCGCATCTCTTCTCCTAGCTCCGCTGAATCTCGGGACGAGATTCTGTTTAAGGGGGGTAGGTTTGTAACACCCTAAAAATTATCCCAATATAAAATATTGTGGAAAATGAATTTTAGAAATTTAATTAAAGTCACAATGAGTGAAAAGAATAAAAGCAGGAAAAATCTAAAGAAAAATGGGCTTGAAAATAATTTAATAAAATTCTTTCCTTAATTATTTAATTTCTAGAATTTTCTGGGAATTAATTGATTAGGGGAAGCATTTTTGGCAAAAATAAATAAGTTCCCAGCATTAAAATAAAAAAAGAAAAAGGTTTTAAAATCCCCTCACAGTCTCCCTAAGTGCCAATTCTCGGCCCGTTACTTCCCCGCCCTTTCTCCTGTGCCTGAGTGCCTGTGCCCGCGCCCTCTCCCGTGCCCTGCATCGTCCTTCGCCCCGTTCGTCCCGTTGCCCGCGCCGCGCTTGCTTCGCAGTCGTTCCGACAGGCGGGCCCGCCTGTCAGTGTCGTCGCCCTACCGTCTTAGCCTGCGGGCCTGTAGCAACCCGAGCGCCGCGTTCCGCTGCCAAATCCCGCGCAATCCAGTTCGTCCCTCTGGGACCCGTCTCTCCAAATCAGTTAAGGGAAAACCGACCCGATCCCCCTTCTACTTAATCCCTAAGGATCCAGATTCAGATGCACGCCTATAGAGTGATGCCCCGAAAGCTCCCCGAGTCTGGGTTCTCATCTCTTCCATTCTTCGGTCGTGCTTTTGCCAAATCCGTCGTGGCCGAGCCAAACTCGCCCCTCTTCGCCACAATAGCGACCCGGAAACCCCCTAGGTGTTTTTGCTCCTTTAGTATTTCGAGTCTAGCGTAGCCCTACCGCCTTCTCCGGTCTCGCGGCTCGCTCTGCCGCCGCCGTTCAAGTCCGGTTGCGCGCCAGCCATCGCCTCAACCACCGTTGGAGTTCTCCACCGCCTCGCGTTAGTTCGCCGGGTCCCGCTGAAGCTAGGCGGCAGCCTCGTAACCCTCGGGCAGCCGCCGGAGCACCCGCCTGTCTTACGAAGACCCGCCAAGCCCTCCCGCCACCTCAAGCTCGCCGTCCGGCCGTCTCTGTCGCCGTTTCTTCCGCGTTTCGCCCTCTTTTTGGTAAACGTCACCCTCGACCCCTTCTACCCTTTCCACTATCCATGCGTCGCCGCGCGCC